>JAEIFT010000663.1:0-121104 GCA_018904225.1 Lordiphosa mommai | reverse complement strand
ACCATTCAAACATCTTTGAACGATGAGTGGCCAGAGAGACTTCGGCGTTGCTGGAAGACACAATTGCCATTTCGAATAAATTGTTCTACGATTTGTACCCATTGAGTGACCGAATAAAAATCAGAACAAATTTTTGAAAAATATTCATTCGTTTTCGTTTTATGACCAAAAATCCATGTACCAAACCAATTGCGAGTACTAGGTACTCGCTATATAGGGATAAAGATGTCAGCTATTTTTAAATAAAGAATCATTAAGAATCCATTAAGATCTACCAAAAGCAAATCAGTTTTCTCACTAATGCTAAGGGCTCCACAGGCAAATAACTTAATAATTTTGACAAATTTTTATGAAAACTTGTCTACATAGCCATTATCTCCGATTTTTTAGGTCTGAAAAGAAAAGCTATGGATCCAACGCAAAAAAGTTGATTCAATAGTTCTGAAAAAGTCCGTATTTAG
The DNA here is from genome assembly GCA_018904225.1 of Lordiphosa mommai. NCBI lineage: Eukaryota > Metazoa > Arthropoda > Insecta > Diptera > Drosophilidae > Lordiphosa > Lordiphosa mommai. The sequence continues at coordinate 120,643 of JAEIFT010000663.1, read as the reverse complement.
GCCTATTTATCCAAATTATCTTAAAAATTTGGGCAAATTATTTGCCTGTGGGACCTTAGTTTAGCTTCTACCTTTGAAAAAACATTTTTTCGATTTTTTTGTTTTGCATTATTATTATAGCTGGGACATTCCCCTTTCATCGCCTTTAAACCATTTTAGCCATTTTAGTGGAGCAATGTTCTTGATAACGTGAGTATTTTGAACGTTGCTTAAAACTTTAAGCGCGTGTTGCAATCGACGCAGAATTAATGTAATTCTGGCCCATACCTCAATCAAGAGGGAAAACATTTTTTTACTATATTTTTACACTAAACTACAAAAAAACTTTAAAAATCTATATTTATTTATTAAATTGCCGCCAATTTCTCAAAAAAATATTGAATAATATGATTGAGGTACGGACCATAATTACATCAACTGTGATCATAACCTCATTTACCGTTTTCATTTTCGATAACCTGAAGTCGCGGAAATATGGCTACCAGCTCTACACATTTTTTTAGACCTTAATTGGCACGCCGATATCTTTTTGAACAGCCCTGAAATTCTAACATTATTTTTTTTATTTAATTAATAAATAACAGAAAACAAAAAACGTAATTGAAAATTATCTTATGGTTTTCTCTCCAGAATTTTTTTTTTAAAACACTCGAATGTATTATTTAATATTTTTTAGGGTTGGGAAAAAGAGCAATGTGACCAGGACTTTGGGCCTTTCAGTACAAATCTCAAAATACAACCACGCTCATTTAAAGGTGTATGTTCTATACATATTTTGGTCTTTCAAGTATGATTTTTTGTTCCTTTGAATGGACAAGAAATCTACCTAAAAGGTAGTGAAACGAAAAAATATAGAAAATGTATGTTGATTTCAAACACGACTTTCCATTTGAGAAACGTACGAACGGCACTTTAAACAGCCATAACTTTTTTTACTAAAGTACTCTCCAAACGCTATGTACCACTATGTTTATGAGAAGGATATATCACTTAGATTGTCAGCAATAAACAAATTATGCGTTCGAATGTAACGTATGTAACACAGGAAATGCCCATATCAGTGATGGGCCTGAAGCGGTGTTATCTGAACGCGTGTCTAAAGGGAGATAAAAAGAAACCCAGTCTGCTCAAGACTGAGCGGATTTGTAATTAATAATTATCCAACAGGAATTTATAAAAGAATCACCGATCAGCTGAATAGCAGCAAACCAAGGCTGGTGTTGGCAGCCAAAGCAGTAGCTGTAAAAAAGAAATCAGTATCTACACAAGAAACGTTCAAAAAAGAAATCGTTCTAAAAGAACATTCGTTTATTAAAAACGCAATTTTATTCGATTTTCAAACTTTGTATATGTTTATAAGGGTATACTTGATTTTAGGAAATTAAAAGTTTTAAACTTGAAGCCGGAAGGGTGAGTTATTTAAAGGTGCATTTGATATAAAAGCAAGCGGCTCGAGGGCATACAATTTTTATACATTTTTTGTATAACTTATTTCAAAACGGAGGCACAACTGCCTTCTCATGTCAGCGTTGCTATAACTGCTTGGGAACTCCAAGTCAGCAAGAGTGCAAAACCGAATGCCTTTGAGCTAAACTATGAACGGAGTTCGGTTTTCGAGACCCGCTGGACAGCCGCAGATGAGATGTTCCAGAGTTTTTATGACTCCCGGCTTTCTGCACTGTCGTTATGCCTAGTTTTTTTGCATAGGTGCGTCTGCTAGGCTGTGACCAGTTAGTATGCCTATTTGAAGTCTACAGCAGAGTTTGTCCTTCATACCGCCTGACGTACGAACACAGTCGGCAATTCACACACCCTCGAGCAGAACGCATGCCCAGCCTTTCGCCAAGAGAATCAACTAAACAGCTAAGCCAATCAGTCGCTGGTTAGCGTTCAATGAAGTAGGTCAGAGCCGATTTGAGTCCCAAGTAGGTCACTTACTTATCAATCTTCCTTTTTTAGCATAAAGTCCGATAAAAGAAACCTTGACATATATTCCAAATTGGGTTACACAGTTTTTATTTTCATTAATTGTACACAATTCTCAAGTTCGCTGGTTTCGTTTTTAGATCTATTTAGGTTTGAGGTTAGGTAGAAAACGCTAAGTATATTTTAGATACGCTGGCTGACTTATAGATTTAATTTGTTTTTCATTTAAAAGTGTGTTAATTGAATTTTTCATTAGTGTGTGTGTGTGTGGAAAAGTTGAGCAGTCTTAATGGAATGAACATCAGTATCTCAATTCTTACAGCTCATCCTTGACATCATCATCCAAATCAAAGTCGCTCAAATCGATATCCTCTTCCGTGGGCAATTGCCCATCTTTGCCATCCCAGGCCTCCACACTAGTGATCACAGGCTTTTTGGCTCCACGCACTGGTGCCGTTTGGCCACGTCCATAGGAAATATCACGCAGAAATTCGGTAATGCCATCCTTGGAGAATGATCCCTTGAGCACAGAAAATTTCATTTTCTTAAAGTTAACCACAGCCATGGCAGGATAACCAAATCCTCCCACTTCCAAAGACTCCTCCAGAGCGGGCTGCTGACCACCCTCGGCCCAAGCCCAGCCCCAAAGTTTCTGCTTGTACTGCTCGCCCAGAGTGCGAAGAATTTCCAGGAATTTGTTACGACACTTGGCATCACAGTCCAAAATGTGGGGCAACACAGAAACCACACACAAGGGTTTACCCTCGCAGGCGGCATCAAATGAGGATTCATTGGTTATCTCCACCAATTCAGGGGCGGGAACATTTTCGGTATGCTTATCCTTGGCCCATTCAATAATATCGGAGGCAGTGCGTCCGCCATTATATTCCTCAGCATCACTTGGACGCTTGGCGCCGGCACCAAAGAACTTAATGGTGGGATAACCGCGTACATTATATTCCGCTGCCTTGTTTTGATGCGCCGTGGCATCCAGAGCGCCCAGCTTCACCTTACCCTTCAGCTCCTTGGCCGCCTTGGCCCATTCGGGTGCCAAATTCTTGCAGTGTCCACACCAGGGTGCAAAGAATTCAACCAGCCAAATATCATCCGAATTTAATACTAATTTGTCAAAGTTATCTTCGGTTAGCTCAATGACATCATCACCACCAGATGAACTGCCACCGCCGCCGCCACTGCTGCTGCTGCCACCTCCAAAAGCGGCTTGCACCTTCTTCTTTACTTCAGCCAAAGCCGCCTCCGCAATAGCTTGGGCTGTGCGCTGGCCATTGAAATCCGTGGGCGAACGTTTATTGGCTCCAAATATTTTGATAGTGGGAAAGCCACGTACACCAAATTGTCCACCCAGTGAATTATGCTCATCGGCATTTACAGAGCCAACCTGAAAGTTGATAAAATAAAATTTGGAACATTAATTGGAATTTAAGTTAAAAGAATTAAATTAAAGATAATCTTCAGATAAATGTTTAATAAGTATTTAAGTTATCAAAAAAAAAAATTTTTATAAAATATCTCTTAGAAGCGGTTCGGATACGGTTTAGGGAGTCTGTCAAACCGGACCCTGTACCGAAACTTTCTTATTAATAACTTTCCGAACCTGAACCCAGAACCATCTGTGAAATCACTTACAAATTTTTAGTGAAGTATTCATAAAGTAAAGAATAAGTTTATCATCTAGTTGGGATGCGTTTCGAAAATATAAATTCTAGACCCCTAGACTATGAATTAAAGAATCGGAAAACTGAACGAGAGAGAAAATATATGTTATATGTTAACTAACATAAGGCTGCACATTTGTCGGAATCGGCCGGATCGGGTGACTATATCTACATGCTGAACTCATAAGTTCAAGAGGGGAGAGATTATCTGTATTTCTATACTATCGTTAAAAACTCTCAATTTGCTTTCACGTTAAGAACTTCGTTAAATCATTATAGTTTTTTATATGCTTCCATCATAATTCCGAAAAATTTATATTTATCAAAATCGGATGACTATATCATATAGCTCCCATAGGAATTATCGGTCTCAAAACTAGTTCTAGTGAGAAAAACTCATTTTTGTCAATGGTAGCGTCTTTAAAAACCTGCAAGGGTATTTTAATATGTTGGATTTCTATTTTTAAATCTTTCCAAGAGATGTCAGAACAGTGCAACATTCACATCCACCAGACCACCGAGTTTATCAAGAGCAACTCCGAAACAGACAAGTTCGTGAGGCAGGGCACTACCGCCAATCTCCTTCCCAATGGGAAAAGTATTCCTATGGCAACGTGTAGGCTCACTTTTCGAAATATCTTCGAGCTCACAGCAAACTAGAAATGGCAAACACTTTTAATCTGTAGAATCGCAAGATAGGCATATGCCCTAGCCTGAGTCAACCGAGACAAATCATCTCGGTTTTCATTTTCAAATAGAAGATCCAGAGATCTTGCTGAGACTACATCTGTTTATATCCAAGTCTCCTTAGTGTCTCGTAGTGAATCTTACTTTTCGGACAAATTTTGAGCTGAAGTGTTGGAGGAATGGATAGTAAGGTGTCTGTGCGTCATCACAATGAACCAAATCCGTATGGCCTTAGCTTAATCCTAGTTTAAGTTAATTGGCATTGTATTTTCCTGAAGATGTAAGTCTCAACTAGCTCTTTAATTACAATGAACAAACATACGTGGTGAAAATACTCGATTAACTGATACCTGGGTTCATAAATCCTAAAACCTATTGCGATGTATGTTATCTTGCATAATTTTCAAAGGAATCTTTAACAATCTTAATAATCTTGTCATATTTTATTGCTTTTTTATTGCTCTTATACTCTTCTCTTTTTCGCAATCTGATGAAGCGCCTGTTTACAGAACAAAAGTCCTAACTGTTAAATTTTGGGAACATTAAAAGTCTTATTTTGAGTACTGTCATTAAGAAATTTTTTCGTTGGAAAATTTACTAATTATTGTGAACCGAACCTCTTTTATTTGAATAAATGGTCCGGTTCGGGTTCGTGGGGTCAAAAATGTAAGCGGTTTGGGCAATCAAAAAAAAAAATACCGAAACGAAGCGGTTTTTAAAGGTTCGATTTCGAACCGGTTGGCAGCCTTGGTTGAAAAATTAAGGAATGCCAGGAGCAAGTTTTGAAATTCCCTATAGGATTAAATTTCTGACCGAATTTTCGAAGTTATTTCGAATAAAGTTGGCACACCCATTTTTATGTTAAGCTTTAAATATCATAAACATACAAATAAATACTCGGATTTTGAAAGATTGCCTAGATATCGAGGCAAATAAGAATACATTTTTGTATTTTTTGCAAATCCCTTTTCCTAAAGATATTGTCATTTTGTCTATTTCATTGATCGGGAGAATATATCTTTTATTTTCGTCGGTCCATTGAAAATTGTTTCCAAAAAATCAGTTCTTTCTCAATTGTTGTGTCAGAAACAGAGAATCAAACCGAATGGAATTTCGGTTCCTGTTCTAGGAAACTAATGTTTCGGTAGAAGGTTCTGTTTTTCTAGTTTATTTCGGTATTTGGTTCCGTATCGGTGCCTTGGTTGTTATTTTGGAATACCGGTACGTACCGGTATAATTTAAAAATCCTTTAAACCGAAGATCACAGAATGTAGTTATAAAGAAGGAAAATTAAACATAATAAACTTTACCCTAGAAAACAGATGTCCTAATAATACTTGTGTAACTGGAAGAGCAAGGAGAACTTTTGATATCTGATGGAATGTTAAATACACTGTATGCAGATAACTTTACCGATCACAATTTAACCCTGCAATTAGGTTAAGTCGTTTCCTTTGTAAATGCAAAAATAAAGGATAAATTAATAATATTTGGAAATTATTGAACCAAAATGATGCAAAGAAATAAGATGAAATTGTTATTTTTATTGAAAATTTCGGTTATACCAGATGATGCCTTAACCTAAAATTTGTAAGTTTTTGCTAACGTTTCCCTCGTTATACCCGAGGAAATCCCTGATTAAAGCAATAAAACTGACAAAAAAAAAAAAACAACTCAGAACCGAATCTGTACCTGTACAATGTTTCGGTCCTTTCGGTTCCAAAAATAACGGTTCCGAAATACCGGTTCTCAAAAAATAAATAATAACGGTTCCGGTTACGTTTCTGAGTTTTAATCGGTTCTTTTCGGTATACGGTTCCAGTTCGGGTTCCGGTTTGTTCCGTTTCCGCTGAAATCTTCTACAGCAAAAATTAAGATTTGTTCGTCCGTCTGTCTGTTTCTATGAAATTTAGTCCACAAGTTGTGATTTCTTTTCATGAATCGGATGACTATATCTTATAGCTACCCTGGGAACGATCGGTCTGATAATGGGTTTTGGTGAAACAATTTTTGTGTATGCAATGTTAACGTTCTTAAACTAAAATCATCAATATTTCATGGTTTCAAACAGATCTGCAAATTTGTTCAAAATCGGATGACTATATTCTATAGCAGAAAATTTGTTCAGGGGTTTTAGTCCTCAAATAGAATAGCTGTCATAGGATCGATCGGTCGGAAATTTGTTTTAGTCTGAAAAACTTGTTGTTTTTAATATTAGCGTTCTAAAAACTTAGCAATTATGAATTATTATGAAAATCTGATGAAATTCGTAGGACAATATCCTATAGGTTAATGGGTAAGAAATACTAGTTTGGATTTGTTATCTGTTAGAATAAAGACTTTAAATTCCTACCTTCACCACACCCTTCAGAGCCTTGGCCAATTTTTTGTATTCCGGTACCAAACTCTGGCAATGACCACACCAAGGTGCATAGAATTCCACCACCCAAACAGCATCATCTTGGGTCACTTCCCGATCAAAATTTGACGACGTCAATTCCACAACGCCATCCGAGGGAGAATAGAAGGCGTTCGCACTGACTGCGGCCAATAACAACAAGAGGCTTGCTAAATGTTTGACATGGAGTTTCAATTATATGTTAATCATCTTTATTTGAATATGAAAAAGGCATCTACTTACACAGCTGCTTCATTGTTGTTGTTGTCTTTGTGTTGTTGCTATTGCTTCTCCTCCCACAAATTACAAAAAAAAAATGGAAATGTGCCGGCTACGAACTCTGGCTTACGTGTCTTTAGCTACTTTATCTTTAGTTAAATATGTGCAATTCAGCAAAGAGTTGTGGGTTGTGCGTTGTTTATCACTTGTTACAGAAATGAGAGTGAAGTACGTTGAATGTTTTAATTTATACGGCATCAAAAGACCGCAAGGAAAGAGTAACACGTACACGTCATTCCAAATGGTTCTTCCAAATCAGATTGTTCATCGGAACTGGTGGTTCATTTTGTGCTGGTAAACGAGGGCGGCAGTGTCGGGGAACGTCACCATTAGGGTTCAAACCAGGGATGGAGACTAAAAATAATTAATAAAATAACTCCTTACTCCTAGAAAGTTAGGAGAATATAAATAATAATTATCTCACATTGCTTATAAAAGGTAAGTAAGGCAATTCAAATTGTAATGCCTAGGTATAGCAGCCAGCTTTTGTTGGGCCTCTCTCATGTAATCATCATAAGCACGCTGTTAGCCTTAAGGCTGTTAGTGCCTGTTAACGGAACAAAATTCCCAACTGTTAAATTTTGGGAACATTTTAATTTATTAAATATTTAAATTTCCCGTTTAATTTTAATTAAATTTCCCGATTTCATTTTTTTTCCTCGTTTTATTTCAATTAAATGTCCCGATTTCATTTAAATTTCTTTTTGAAATAAGTGAAATTTTTCGATGTTTTGTCTTAACATTTTTGTCAGCATTTTATGTTAAGCTCAATTCGACAACTAGATGCCGCCACTGTGCAGCGTCTGTTGGCAAATATGTCGATCTAGTTAACAACAGATGGCGCTGATATTGTTTGAGACTGTCGTTCACAGATAGCGCCACTTAATGGTTATAAAAATAAAATAATTCAAATAAACTTTTATTTTTTTCTAGCTCAGATTTGGCAATGTTGTTGCCAATGGGTGACATTGCACATTTGAATAATGGATATGCTAATCAAATGCCACAGCTTCCTAAGCCCCAGGGTATTCGGGAGCGATTGGCATTCAAATATTTTGAGTTAGAGAAATGTTTTTTTTTTGTATTCCAATTCGTTGGTGTGGCAAATGTTTATCAGTTTTGGTAAAATTTCACATATGGTTGTTCCAAGTATTTTAAAAAGGTTTGGCCAAATCTTAAGTAAGTCTACAAGCCTAAGACCGATAAGCATTTTCGAAGACTGTTGTACTGAAATGGCCTTGAAAATGTATATAATTTGAGCAAATTGAAAAATGTATATAATCATTATTTCTGTGCGATAAAGAATTAAAACTTTATTTATATTCTGATAATTCATTAAATTTGATAGAATAATCACATTAAGGGATTTAAAGAGCGGAGCCCGGTATCCATGTGAATGCTGCTTAGGAACCTTATCCTAATTCGGGTTGACTATGAGATAATTTTGTTTAATTTTTAAGATGGAAACTCAGCCGATTTTGAAAAGGAATCGGAGCTTATATATTAAGGCTTAAGACTTAAGGTTTACCGTTTGAAACTTCGAAACTTTGCTTGCCTTTTTGTCGCTTATTTTTGATCTAAAATATTCTGGAAAATTCGTAAAAATTAAAACTGCTTAATTTCATCTTCGATCCTGATCGATCTGTTATTTATATAATTTAAGAAGAATCCAGGACTAATTTATAATTGGATAAAAATTTGAAATAACAATTATTTTTAATTTTACATAATTTAAAATAATTATTATGATTTTAAAATACAAATTGTTTTAACAGTAAAGGTAATTATATAAAAATTTTTGAATAAAGTTAAAACTAATTATTATAAAAATTAAAAATATGTAATTTTTTATAATAAATAAAAATATAAAAATATAAGGGTAATTAAGAATATCGATAGAAGGATACAAGATTATAAACCTACTAGATTAGTAATTTTAAAAAAATTTTATATAAAAAAAAAAAAAAAAAAAAATAAAAAAAATTTTAACGTTATCAAAAATTTTATATAAAATTACCAAATTAAAACAAAATTAAAAAAATACAATTCAAAATTTTTGTGATAAAAATGCAAATAAAAATTAACAGGATCGTCACAAAAAGAAGATCGTACCATACAGGGGACTTCGTAGTAATTTTTTCCCTTCCATAATGTTTTTCGCCCGAGAAACACATTAAGGGCCGATTTCCCAACCTTTAGATATGTGTCCGATAAACCAGGGATGCAAACCTGTTCTCAACCGAACCTAACCGTACGGAACCGCTTATTTGTGCATATAAACCGGACCACGAACGGCAGTTTTTTTCCGAAAATGCAAAACCGAACCAAAAGTCACCTATGAAAACGGATCGGTTTGGTTCAGTTTTTTGATGAGTTTAATAATGTAAAGCAAGTGTGCCCACTGAAACTCTTATGGAAGAGCAGGCGACACCAATAAATATAAAGAATTTCATTTTTTCAAACGAAAACTAAATCTACATATTCTGGTTCCGCGAGCTCTAATTGTGACTTTCTAAGCTCGCGTTATAGTGGCGAGCTAAACAACAACAAAAGAGCCCTGTGAGTGTAGCCACTTTTGATGTAAAGACTACGATATTGTACCTGAGAATTATAAATTGTATTTATGTATGTATGCTATTTGCAACCGACGAATGCCATTGTAGCTGGGAATCCAATTAATACGCGCCATCACATCTGACCTTATATCTTCTCTATATATATAAAAGAATTTGTCCTCATTGACTGACTGGCTGACTGATTGGCAATCTACGCAGAGCCTGAACGGTAAGAGATAGAAAGCTAAAACTTTCACAAAAGTTTGGAAAATTCCACCCCTAAGGAGTGGAAAACTCCCGGAAAAGCTACTATGGGGAACATTTTGTTTTTCATCCGATTGACTTGAAATTGGGTTTGTAAGTAAAGTAAGCGAAATAATTGGACACCTGTTTTCTCGATTTCGAAAAATTCGCCCACAAGGAAAATGGCCGGAAAATTCTTCATGGAAAAACCTATTTTTCATCCGATTGACTTCAAACTCGGTTTGTTAGGATAGTATGCAAAATATTTAGACATGAGATTTTCCAATGTTGGAAAATCGTCCCGAAAGGTCGGAAAATACCCGGACAATTCTATATGGAAATACTGATTTTCATCCGTTCTGTATTACATTTGGTTTGAAAGCTCTATGAGCCAATTAAATAGGAAAATAGTTTTTAACTTAGCGCAAATGCAATGAAATACAAAATATTTTTCTGTATTTCTGGAACATTTCTACCGTGTAAAAACAGAATTAGGTGTACATACACGTATTATAAGATCAGCACCCCAAGACAATAATGTATTTTATGGGCGGTACCTGATTTCTGTATAAAATACTCGCTTTGGCAAGAACATTGTTCCACTAAAATGGATATATCTGCTATACTATTTCGAATATTTGAAAATGGTTTAATGGGGCTGAAAGGGGAATGTCCAAGCTATAATAACAAGGCAAAACAAAATAAAAAATTTTTAAGGTAACCTAAAAAAATTATTTTTATTTAGAATAAAAGTTATTTAAACGCTTTCTAATAAAGCCATTTAAAAAAGTAATGCAAAATATCGTAGGTTTCATTTAAAAAAGTTCGGAAATTTGAAAACGGAGTTAGGCGTGAAATAATGAACCGAACCAAAACCGTATTTTGAACCGAACCGGTGGTTTAAAATCTCTGTAAACCACGGAACCGAACCACTCCTTATTTCCGCGCGGTTTGCGTCCCTGATAAATTAGCAAACATGTTTTGGTACACCATAGAAATAGCACCTACATATTTAGAGTTGCAAGATTATAAAGTTAAAATCTTGGTCGTCAATTTGCCCATAGATTCCATCCATCTCTCCATCCATTCAAGATCCATTCTCCTTCCCCCCAGGTTCATGCTGCTCTTATCTCACGCATTCACTTTGGCATATTATTCCCAAAAAAAAAAAAACCCCCCACCTACAGCCAAAATGCAGTCACACATGAAAATCCCATAAAAGCTGACAATAATAACCCACACATATCATCATCAATACACAGTACACACATACGTTCCATTCCACGATAAGAAGAAAGCAACGCGCCTGCAAATCAACCAGAAATCGAAACATTTTTGACACCCAAAGGACAACCCCGAAGACAGTAAGCAGTTCACCCCTCCTAAATGTGAGTCAAAGCAAATCCCATAAAAAACAGTTCAATGATATAGAAAAATAGATAAGGCAAAATTTGCAAAACAACAAAACACAAAAAAAAAAAAAAAAAGCAAGCCAGGAAAAGGCGAACCAAAATCAACTTTAAACTAAGCCGCAAAAGGCACTTGAGTTGAAGAACTGGAACCGGGATACATTGGGAGCGTGTTGTCAAGTGAATAATGGGCAAATCCGCAAAGTAAATATGACACGTTGCAAAATGGCATTTGACGATAAAATGAAAAACATAACACAACTCTCCCTCCCCCAACCCGCACCAAAGTCCAAGTGACAGACGCATATCCGCAACGAAAAGGTGTTTTGACAACTAAAAAAACGGCAGCAAGGGGTTAATATGCACGGCACCGCACCCTTCTACGTATCAATAAAAATATCGCTCCGTTGGGCAAATGTTTGTTTGACAAAAGAAAATTGTGGGCGGAACGGAGTTTTTTTTTTATGCTAAAAGCAAAAAATGCAAAAGGGTTATGACTTTTCGACATTGAATCTTTATGTGTGCATTCGATATGCATTAAAATTCAATAATAATAAAAACAGCTCCCTGCCAATTAACCCCTATAAGAGAGCTCAAGAAATCCCCGCAAATGAAATCACAAAAATTATTTCGACTTTGTTATGTGCGGCAATATTAACGTCACATAAATCTTGGCAACACTACTTACTAAGTCGCTATTAAGTAAAATTGACCACATATTTTATCTCATATACGCACAGGCAACAGAAAGGAGCAAAGTGAGGGGGGAAGGGGATGGACCAGAGAAAACCATGTGCAAAGTAAATTAAATGAAAGTCTGGGTGTCTACAGAACACACGAAATTAGATACATTTGAAGCCGAAGGTCAAGACATATTAAAGGTTAGAACAAAGAAGAGAAAAATTAACGGATTTTTTTTTCTAGTCCACACTAGAGCTGTGAAGCTTAAATTAGAGGGTTAGGATTGCTTTTAGAATTTTAGAATAAGGGATCGTGGATCTGGAATCTGGGATCTTGGAGCAGGTATCTGGGATTCGGGATTTGGAATCTTGGATCTGGGAGCAGGGATCTGGGATTGGGGCTCTGGAATCAGGGATCTGGGATCAAGGAAGTGGGATAAGGGATCTGGAATCAATAATCTGGGATCAGGGAAACAGATATCTGGGATCGGGGATCTGGGACTAGGGATGTGAGATCAGGCATCTGGGATCAAGGATCTGGGATCAGGGATCTGCCATCGTGGATCTGGGATCAGGGTTATGGGATCAGGTATCTGGGATTGGCACAGGTACACTATTTTCCAACACTGTTTTATATAAAATAATAATAATAAAATAATTTTATATTCCTATCCAAGAGTTCTTATTTTGATTCTGATTTTCTCCGTAAAGAGCTTCGCTCGTTCCGTTCCAAAATACACACTCCATTTTTTTCCTTAAAAAAAGAATACTCAAAAAAGAGTAGATTGAATAATATGAGTTTACTTAAGAAAAAAATTTATTAATCGAACTTAATTAGATTTTTATACTCGTTACTCGTTGAGTAAAAAGGGTATACTAAGTTCGTGCAAATGTATGTAACAGGCAGAAGGAAGCATCTCCGACCCCATAAAGTATATATATTCTTGATCAGCATCAATAGCCAAGTCGATATAGACATGTCCGTCTGTCCGTCCGTCCGTCCGTCCGTCTGTCCGTCTGTCTGTCTGTCCGTCTAGAGCTACCATTTTTTCAGGGTAGACTTGTTTTGTCTGCACGCAGATCAAGTTTGTTTCAAATTTTTGCCACGCCCACTTCCGCCCCCGCAATATGAAAAAACCTCATATCTCCCACAATTTTGAAAATACATTGTTCGGACCTTCTAGACATATATTTTAATCATCATTACCTATCGATCCGTCATACAGATGAACGATAGCAGAGTTGCCACCCCCGCAATTTAAAAATTACCTCATATATCCCACAATTTTGAAAATACATTGTTAAAACCTTCTAGACATATATTTTAATCATCATTACCTATCGATCCGTCTTACATCATTCCTTGATCAGATCAACGATAGAAAAGTTCCCGCCCCCGCAATTTGAAAAATATCCCATATCTCCCAAAATTTTGAAAATAGATTGTTCGAACCTTCTAGACATATATTTTAATTATCATTACTTATCTATCCGCCATACTTCATTTCCCGATCAGATGAACGATAGTAGAGTTGCCACCCCCGCAATTTGGGCAAGTTGTGATCTAATAAAATATTCTTAAATAAACCTTACCCTGAGTAACGGGTATATCGAAGTCGAGCAAGGCCGACTTTAACTTACGCTCTCGTTTTTATAGGCGAGGGGAGTAAGGAGATATAACCAAATGAAAGCTGGAGCAAAGTTGAAGCGAATAGCTTATAAAACTCTTGGGTCAAAAGATTCGGTATACAAAAATCATAAATGGATATTGAAATTCGTTTTTGGATCAAGAATTTTCATTCTTAATGTACCTTTGAAATTGGTCCAATGATTTGATTATCTTATTTTGGTGTCAAAATTTGGATGTGGAAATGGATACATCGTTTTCCGATCATATGAGCGATAGTCGAGTTATAAGCAAATCAAATAATTACTCAGGGCAGCACCGGCCGCAACCGTGATGGGCAGCACTTTTATAGTTTATGTGGGCTCCACTCTTTAAAATGTATTTATATTCAAACGTTGGCAGGTACAGAGCTTGACCGACTTTATTACTTGTTTTTTTTTTTTGCTATAGTTCATTTTTTGAACTACCGATCCCTTACCGAAAAGCTCTGGCAAAATGTTTTTCTCTTCCATCCAGAACCTAAAAATATCCCCGAAGTCCCCAAAAATATTAGATAAGCTATATATTGCATTATTAAAATATCCAATACTAATATATCGTTTTGTCAACAAATATATCGATAATCGATATAACGATTTTATTTCCGATATTCCTAGTAAACAGTGACGTGAGGCGAATGTAGAGGAACTTCATGCATCACTTGTGGTTTTTAAGCGCCCCTGAAATGAATAATAATTTTGCTCTTTAACACTGCCACAAAGTGTAAAATGTGTCTCTTTCTAAATAAAATATAACGTTTTCAGCATGTTTTGTCGGAGATTATAAATTGTATAGAACAAAAGTATTGAACACGTGCAGTCCCTTGATTTATTGACACCTGATGTAAGGGTTTTTCCAAATTCAATATAGAATAAAACACCCTGTATGTTTGTATCAAATTTAAGAAAATTCAAAATCATTAAGAGTCTGATTGTTTCCTTCTTAATTTTAGCACCCTACCATCAAAAACAAATAAGTTTTTCCTACTAAGACCCATTTTCCAACCGGTAAAATATAATATATCCAAATTCGCGGTGGGATATACACAATTCTTAACTAATCTACAGACCAAGGTGGAGAATATAACGAATCTTAGAAGAAGCTAACACATTTTTGTGTTTATCTAGAAGGATGATATCCTGTTACTCAAGACCAACGAACTGACAATACCTCGAAGCAACATCTCATACACAATTTTTTTAATTTCGTCTTACAGCTAAAAACAGGGTTTACTTCCCGATTTAATTTTAAGACTGTATGGTGCTTCGTTACTCCTCGATCTGTCATCTTTTTATTTATTTATTTAATTTAACAAAGATCTGTCAAATATATATGGCTTAATGATAATGAGTACATAAAATAGTATTAAGAAAATTACAACAGTTTGTGAATAACAAGGATAGCAGCCGTACTCCGACCCGATGGGACAAAATTTATTGGCCGATAATAGCAGCTATCTTTTAATCGTCTCTTAAGACACGGGGTTTGTTGCAAAAAATATCAATATTTCCGGAAAAATTGAATAATCGATACTTTGTTTTATAGCGATAAAAATTTTTTTTGAACTTTAGCTAATGGACTCATGAACGATTTTGTGTTCCCAAATGAAACGAATGATAGAATAGGCTTCTTAAACTCGATGATGGGAGAGTCTTTGATAAGGTCTAAGACTTATTTAATGCAGAGATGCGCTCAGGGTTTAAACCAGAAGCAACCAAGCAAAATCCTTGTATTATTTTATGATTACTTAGAACTTACTTAAGGTCTTGAAAAAATCTTGATTTACACTTGATAAACGAATTTCCATATCTAAAATATGAATAATCCTCAAAGTCGTAAATCTGTTATTTAAAAAAAAAATCATGTCATAAAATACCTAAATTATTATTGGTTTGAGCCAATTGTTTTAAGAAACCCCGATTTGATCTGTGACTATTAAATATGTCAGAAATTTACACCATTAGCAAGGTAATAGAACCGGTTTGGAATTGTATGGGCGGATTCGTGTAAAAAAATGATCGTATTTTCTGTAGCATACTTTGCTTTTTGTCTATTGCCATTTCTGCCATTTTTAGTCTATATAATAACACTGTACCTTGAATCTAGGCTTAAATCCTCAGATCTTAAATGAAAATAAAATGTTATCTCTTCACAATGCTTCATATGAATAGAAACAATACTTTTTTGAATAAAAGCTTTGAAATCATAAGGTTTTAAATAGCTTTCTTATTTAAATGAAGTATGTGTGAAAATAATAAAACTATATGTCATCTGAGATTAGGTTTTTTTCTAGTGTTTTAAATAATCTGTGTTGCCTGCTATTAGAATTCGTAGATTTACTTCAAGTATGGAAAATTGATGGTTCAAGAAATTATGTACTTATTTGAATAATATAATGATTCAATAATGACCGGAAGAAACATAAAACTTGATCATTAAATTGAAATCAAACCTGTAACCATCTTTAAGTACATTCAAATTGATTTGCCCTTAACCTGACCTTATCCTTACACTCAGTCACCCCTAAACCGCACAATTTCCATTTATCCCTTACCCAAGCCCAAGCATAGGAAAGTATACAGACAAGAAACACTATCAAAAGTCAATTACAATGCAATTATTGTCTGGCCAAGCCCCCACACTGCCTGGGCAGGAAAAAAAAACAATTTTTGAAAAGCCATTGAAAACTTTAATTGAAAATATCAAATTAATTTCGAGTTAACGTCAGCAGAAAAAACCAAAACAAAGCAAAACAAAACAAAACACAAAGTCAAAATCGAGTTCAATAAAGTTAAGAAGGAATAAGAAAGCTGTTCAAGGTATATAGTGTGTGTGTATGCCATTAATTACATGGACCGAAAGCAGATTGCCCTCCTAGAAAGTTGCTCAAGCCAAATTGTAATGAGTTGGCATTTTCTGAAATTGTCTGAGACACTTCCAATCCCCCCCCTCTCCCCCACAACAAAAAACAATTCTGGTTGTAAAGTAGCTAAAATGACATTAAAAAGGCAGAAAGGACACCCTGGACTTTTCACACATGAACCCAGCCCTCCCCTTCCCCCCCCCGCAACCTCTCAGGATAACTCTCCTTTCATAGTTTACAATCTTATTATCTTTGCTAACATCTTACACACAGCACACCCCTGAAAATTCTCATAGAACTACCCCCTCCTATGTAAAGGCAATTAAAAATCTTCCACTTGGGCCTTGAATATCCTTTTTTGGCTGTGCTTGTTGTCATTGTTATGCTTTTGCAGCGCTTTTGGGCCCAAACTTGATTTTGTTTATTAAACATATTTTGCATAAAATTCACTTTATTTGCAGTTTATTTCAGTTTTCATAAGAAATTTCTAAGGTTTGTCCTCACTTGATAGTTTTCCCCGGAAGAGCATTTTATAATGGCCCTGGAGAAGGGGGGTGTGGGGTGGGTTAAGGAGTAATACCTTTTTCTTTGATTATGTTTGATCACGTTCTGGTTTTTTGGGTTCATTTAAGCCAAAAATAATGTGTATGAGTGTATGTGGGATTTTAAGAAAGTCGACCGTTGCCATTGTCTAGGTAGAGAATGATCCTTCTTTAGCGATTGAAATTCCTCATTTCTTAAAGTCAGCAATGGGCACCAAAATATTACTGAAGCTTGTTATATTTCATAATGAACGGAATAACGTATCGTTCTTCGAGGGCGTAACGGGCCACTATATGCCCATCGCTGCCCATCGTAAAAGACTGTGCTTAGATATAATCGAAAAATAACTCCGAGAACAAAAATGACAGCTAATAGCTGACTAATTTTGAGTTAGCATTTCCCTGTTAATTCTTCAATGGCATGGACCTGCCAACTCGTTTTTCAATAAAAGATAGTAAAATTGAAAATTGAAGTATCCCTGATTTCCTATTTTTGATTAAAAAGAAATAAGTTTCTTAAGGCCGATTTCTCATCTACAATGTAGCTGCTATGTGTCAGATAAACTTAAAATTTACTCTACTATTTGTAAGTTAATATGACAAATAGGCCTTAGTAAAATAATAATATTTTTCTGACCAAGAACAATTTTCTATCCGAACTGCTCTAAGGCAACTAAAGGATATAGTCATGTGATCTCAACCAAATTTGGTGGATCTGTTTGAAAGTATTTATATTCATGATCCTTGAGTTTAAGGACGCTGTTATAAAAAACAAAAAAAGTTTTCTCACTAAGACCTATTTTTCGACCGATTGTTCCTATGATAGCTATTAGATATAGTCATAGTCTAATTCGGACCAACATATTAGCAGCCCTCAGTAAAAAGAAGACTGTCGAAAAATTTCAGATCGATAGCTTTAAAACTGAGGGACTAAACTATGGTGCATAACTATAGCCGCATCCAACTTTTTCAGTTTAAATGTAGTTAGCGTGCGAAGAGTATCAATTGGCGATTAGAAATGAAAAGAGAATCAAGAATAAGATAAGCAAGAAACAAGAAAATAACACTAGCAATGCAAAATTTACCGTTAGGATTTAATTTTCGTTTAATGCTTGGTGCATAACAATAGCCGCACTTCAAGAACAAAAACAAATGAAAAGGAAACATTTTTTTAAATTTATTTTTACTTAACTTACTAGTTTTATCCGTCCATAATCATCTTGATTGTTTATAAAAATTCGGACGAGCTTGTCGAGGTGACCATTTTGGATGTGAAACATTTTTAATTTCGGTACGATGTTTTTTTTCGTGGTCGTATACCTCAAAGGAATACCCCTAATATATTCAAAATAATACTAAGAACTTTGTCAACTGTAAAGCCACCAAGTATCTTGGCAAGATGAATTTGTGGTGGTGCAGCAATAATAAAATATCAAATTATTTTATATAAGATAACGATATAAACATTCTCCATTGTTTGCTCTCCAGCGATGGAAATCCTCAATTCATTTTTATAGTTTTGCACCCAGCATTTGCCTCCATCTTTTCGCCCATCACGTCAAAAATTAATTGTAGAAAATATATTCCTGTGTTGTGCGTCAGATTTTTTAGCATCCACACACGCAAACGATAGGCCAACTATCGATAACAAACTGTGGATTTCGTTCATGTTGCTGGATACCAATGACAGGAAAAGGAAAACAAAAAATTCCTGGCACAGTTTTTTTTTATATGAAGTATGCCAGGAATTTTTTGTTTTCGCAGTGCTGGATACCCGGCTTTAGGGTAAAATTCAATTCGAAAATAACGCCTAACGCATATCGCTCACTGGTATACATCAAGCATCAATGATCTGGGATCAGGAATGGGGGATCAGGGGTCTGGGATCTCGGATCAGGGATCTGGAATTAGAGATCAGGGATCAGAAATCTGGGATGTGGGATCAGGGACTTGGGTTCTCGGATCAGGGAACTGTGATCTGGGATCAGAGATCTGTGATGTGGGATCTGGGATCAGGGATGGGGGATCGGGGGTCTGGGATCTCGGATCAGGGAAATTATCGCTAATCAACCACAGAATGAGAAATAAAAACTGTGCGGCTATAGTTATGCACCAAGCATAAAACGAAAATAAATTCTTAACAGTAACTTTTGCATCGCTAGTGTTGCTTTTTAGTTTCTTGTTTATTCTTTTCTTGATTCTCTTTTTTATTTCTAAACGCCAATTAATACTTTTCACACACTAAATACACGTAAACCTGAAAAAGTTGGGTGAGGCTATAGTTATGCACCAGAGTTAAGTCGGACGAATGTACGGAAATCAACTCAGCTTCTTTTTCCCGTTTCATTTTCAAGTATAATTAAGGATATTTTTTACATTATTCTTTAATATAAATATTTTTTTTAATTCTTCTTAATTCATATTTCTTTCTTTTATTTCAATTTCTTTCAGCCACTGACGCCTCTGCCAATTAAGCCACCCGCTTCCTTATTTGATTCCACACACACACACACACACATTTCTTCCTTTTTATGGCAACGACAAACATTGAGAAAAGGTAATGCAAACAACTGGCCATAGTTTTATGTGATTTCTAATGGATTCACACACACTTCAACCCTTTGTCTCTCAGCCTTTCACCCATTATTTCACGCCCCCTTCCATTGAATCATTTTGCGCACACTTGAAAATTATTTAAAGTTTATCTAACTGAACAGTAGAAACTTTTGCATATGTTGTTGAAATAACCAAAATAACAAACAAACCCAAAGAATATCGTGGTTCTGGTCTTAGAAATGAGTTTTTAATGTCCCAAAGGGGAATACTCCCGGGTATGAACCATATGTGTAAAAGAGAGTGCGCGGGCAAATCCGGATTTAAAATACGCAAAGTAAACGGTGATTTGTTGTTATTGATTAGAGCGGACATCATGCATAAGAGGGGAGACTAGAAACTAGGAAGACAGAACAGACAAAAACACATGACCTCAGCCTGGGCGGCTACTACTTTGGCTTTGACTTCCCAGCCATATCCCAAGACGCATGCCGCAAACTTGATGAGTATTTAAAAGTTTTCCATTGTGTGTTTGATGAATATTTAATTAAGCATAAAAGGAGTTGAGTTTTTGCCTAAGATCCCTTTGGCGGAGCAGAGGAAAAGGGTTGCTGCCGTTGCTGTTGCTATTTGTGTTGCGAGTTTAGGCAGCGCGAAAGAATAAAATGAAATCAATTAACGCTTTCTTTTAACTTTTGATTTTTTTTTTGGGCTGAATTTTATACTCTTTCCAAAAATATATAAAAAAAAATCCTAAGGCAATATTTTTGGTACACACTGATTAACTTAAAAGTTTAAACAGGGTTGACACAATTTATATTTTTATTTCAGAAAGGGTATAACCTTTTCAGATATATTTCTGGTTTGTTTTTTTTTTTTTAAATAATTTTATTACATGCCACGAAAATAATTAAATAGTAAGCAAAGGCCATAACCCAACTCCCACCTCAACTTCTCAACCCTTTGTGCCGCTTTCTTTCTATTTTTTGTTTCTTCTTGTTTTTATTTTGGCAACTTCTTTTCGACTGCTCATTAAAATTGAAAGGGCAAGGGGGTGAAATAGCCAAAAGCTAGCGAGTGTTGTTGGCAGCAGCAGCATCGGCAGCCAGGCCACGCCCACATTTTATATGCATATTCCTTCTTATATTAATTTGTTTTCTTTTTGTTTCGATTTTGCGGGCGTTGGAAAATTAATTAAAAATTAAATGAATGAAAATGAACGAAAAATGCTGGGATAATGAGCCCCTAAGCTGATTTTGCGCTTAAAAATATGCAATGGAAAAAATGGCATACAATAACACAGCACAACACAGGTAGGTAGGTAGGTAGGTAGGCAGGTGGGTGGACCGCGGGAGGGAAATTGTGCCCTGCAATTTTTTTTTTGTCGCTTTTTATTTTCGTTTAATATCGACAAACGAAAAGAACGAAAGGAGCCGGGGGAGTGAGAAAAAAAATTGTGAGAATTTTCTTTCACGTAACAAAATATTTTTATAAAATAATCAAGTTTTTCTTTTGCGCTGTTTTTGTTTGCTGCAAATTATTTTTAGCTTCAGTAACGTTAACGGGAAAGGAGAGGAAGGGGGAGCAGCCCAGAGGGAGGTGTAAATTAAAATTGTCCGCTTGGTACTCAGCTGAATGGGGAGAAACGCTATTGAATAGCCCTCATATCAAAAGACAAAAATAAAAATTAATTAATAATGAATCAAAGTTCAAAAAGAAAAATGTAAAAGAAAAATTAATTAAACTAGGGAGAAGATTTTTGTTTTTTGTAAAAAAATAACGAATTGTAAAAGGCCACCAATTGGAATGGCTATCCTGGCCACAAATTGGTCTCTTTGTGATACCTTTTTGGGTCTATGGAATACAAAGCTCAAAGATTTGACTCAATGGACAATCCTTTGCATTTGTTTTTTACAAATTTAAAAAAAAAATAGAAAACTTACAATAGTGAATGAAATATTTCTTTAAAGCGATATATCAATGCCTGCCATTTACTTTTAAAGGTTACTTTTTTGTAGAATTTTGATACTTTTTTTCTAGCATTTCGGTCGGTATCTCCAATGGCAGCTGTGATGTTGTCTTACAGGGCTGCAATTGTGGCTGGCTTGTCCTGTACACGAGAGACTTTACGTAGTCCCACAAAAAATAGTCAAATCACATGATCTTGGCGGCCAATGGACTTGTCCATGTGCCGTGTAAAAAAAAGTCACTTCCATGTTTGGGCTAACATCGCACAGTACCTCCATTGACGGTACCTTTGCTATTTTTAATATAAAAAAAGTACGGTCCAATGATCCCGCACAAACCGCACAAAAACGTGCATTATTCAGGGTGCATTGCTTGAACGCTTGAACTGCTGCTCTTCAGACCAAATTCGGCAATTCTGTTTGTTGACGTACCCATTGAGCCAAAAATGAGCTTCGTAACTGAAGACAATATTTCGATAAAAAAGTGGATCCTCATTCAACTTTTCTAAGGTTTATTCAGCAAACAAACGACGTTGCGGAAGGTCACCCGCAGGCACGTAGCTGGGAGGGGGCTCTGATTGCTCAGTCAAACTGCAAACTATCTAGGCTTGGTGAGTTTTTTCGACCCATTTAATCGGTTAGGTTGTAGACACAAGAAGGCTGCCAAATTATATTTTTCAACTCGAACTAAAATTTAAAAAAATTGTTAATTATACTGTCAAAAATTAAGTTTAGCCCCTCCCGAAGTAAAAAATCTAGCTACGGGCCTGGTCACGCGGCTTCAGTTCTTGCAGCAGCTGTATTTAATAGTATCATACCAAGGTCCTTTCGTAAAATATGTGATATTTGTGGTTGAATACCACAAGCCCAATTGTTGTCGGCAACGAATTGACACTGGCCGATAGATCAGGAATATTCTCCTCGGTACGCACTCTCCGCACTCAGGTTGGTGACTTAATGGCTAAAAAATGTAAACTGGTGCGATATTTGGTCAGAATTGCTTAAATAGCCTGATCGGTGGGTCGATTATGTAGACCATAAAATAGACGTAATATACGAAACACATTTCTCACAGAGCACACATTTTGATAATGAAATTCAATGATTTGCAAGAGCTGTTCGTTTGTTAGGGAGGTGTTAAAAAATGTACACTGGAAAACCAATAGTATATAAATCACCCTTTAGATCTGGTCATAATAAAAATGTGCTTAAAAAGGCAGCAACAGCTCAGCAGCATCTGTACGTCTGCTTTATACAAACGCATTTGAATCACTTATTTAATAATGCAATGCTGTATTTTAGAGAGCGTTTCGTTTGGTAATAGTTCACTTATTGTTAAGAGTGCAAGCAAACGTCCATTTCCATTCGGCACGCATTAAAGAAATAACGCGAATGAGAGCAACTACAAATTACTATACTGTGCTGCTGAGCTACTGCTGCCTCGTTTAGATAGTGCATAATAGGTATGTTGCTCTATGGAACAACTAAACCATATGGGCAACTGTTAATGAGCACGTAAAGAACAGAGCTAATGAGCAACTGAGCAAGTTTACTTACTTTAAATAAATGAACAAGTCAACATGTTTAGGAAAATTAATCTTTAAAGTCGCAAAACGCTGACCTCAGTGTTTAAAAAAATGGATCTTACTAGCTAATGCATATAAGAAAAGCTATAGTAATTATCGGGATTTAACGGCTTGATGTATTGACTATAATCAACTTAAGCATTTACATAGAAAAGCGGGAAGGCTGCTTTTTCGAAAGTGTTTCAAGATGGGACTGGAAATTTTCTAGATTTAAATAAAAACTTGTATTTTTTTTAAGAATTTTAAGTTTTCGTTAAAAAGTAAAGCAAAATTGATTTCAGTCTTTTTTCTCTCTGATCTAAACGACTTAATTATAGTCCGTAATATACTTAATATATATTTTTCGAAACATTCTAAATAAAATATTTCGGGATTAAAAATGCGTACTTAAAAAAATAATTTTTTACTTTTCGTACTTAACGAACTATTAAAGTCGTTTCTACTTGGTTCAAGTAAAAAATACTTAAGACTGCACTCAAGTGCTCAAAACGGTATAATAAGAATAAAGTATGCTCCTCAAAAACAATTCTGTAAATAAAACTACTGATATTAAAATTTCTAACAATTCCGATTGGTTCTTAATAATTCTCTTACTAAATAGTTTAACTCTCATTTGCTTAATAAATTCATATACATAGATCCACAGTCACCCACAACAATATTTCCGTTCGTCACATTTAATTGATTTCTCTGTCTCTGTGCGGCAGCTTCCCAATCGACAGCTTTTGGTAATTGCCAACCCCTTGTATATGGCAAAGAGCTACGCCAAATGCAATTAACCAGCCGTAACGCCCACACATTAAGCCAGAAACAGAAAGCCAGGAGAGTAAAACTGGCTTTTTGATGTCATTCGCTGGCACATATCCACAGGGCCAGGGCCAGGGCTGGCATGTCAGGACAACGACGAACGACAACGATACACACATCACATCAAACGTCGTACTCATATGTGAAATATTTGAAATATCATAAGCAGGCTGGGTCTGAGTGCAATTACACAAATGTAATTTGCAGCTAAATGGAATGTTTTTAATGAATTTATATTCCCCAAAAAGGGGTGAATCCATTCCGAATACCCACTCCACATCACATACACGTACATATTTCATAAATCAAAATTCAAAAAGTGTCCCCAAAAATAGAGTCACCAAATTTTCTTGCACTATTTTTAAAGAGCATTGCGTTAGGTCTTGAGGTAGGCCAATGAACCTATCCCAAAAACGTACCTGAAGACAAAAAAGAACTTCAGTTCAATGCACTTCAAAAATATTTCGGTTCTGCACTTGGGATCATTAATATTAAATATATTTTTGTTGTTGACTCTCGGCTCATTGTTACAAATGGGGAGGCTGGGTACACTGTTACGAAAATTATGCCCGGGATCTTTAAGTTCAATGTGATTTACATTTCTAAGGTTGATTACGTATTCCATAATTCTATGGAGGAAGCATTAGCTAAGCTCTATTGACCTAGAACTTGAGAGCTTGTTCGTTGTGATGCTTAAAGATAAAAAAAAGCTCTGACAAGGTCTGGGTGACGCGCAGTGGCTGTGGGTAAGTGCATGTAAAAAAAAAACCCCCTTTAAAATGGTAGGACAGTATTAAGTACTTTTTAGTAAATATATAAAACTAAAATTTAATTTGTCTTGCACATTATTAATCGTTTTATTTAATTTTTAAATTACACTGTGCAACAAGACATGTAAATAAGCACAAGACAGTTCTTTTTAGGGATATATAATTTCTATATATTTTCTGTTTATTAATACAAAACCAATTTTCAACTCGATTATAAACTTTATTATTTTTTGGTATATGATCCAAAATTTCTTCAAAATCGGAAGACTATATCTTATAGCTCCAAGTGAAAAAATCTTTTTAGTTCTCTGTGATAGTGTTCTTAAACTCAGCAATTGCTTTCAAGCAGTTCTGCAAAATAAACTTGAAATCGGATGACTATATCCAATATTATATTCGGATACAAAATGGATTTCAGTGGGAAAATTTTTTGGTTTTTATAATAGAGCTCTTAAACTTAGCAATTAAGAAAATGAAATGTTTTCAAACAGACTGGCAAAATTTTATCGTAATCCGGAGACTATATTCTTTAGCTACTATCAATTCTAATCGGTTATAAAATGTGTCTTAGACGAGATTTACATGATGAAGCAAACTTCATGAATTTATCTTAGTAGGCGAGGGATTTATATATATTTTCTATACTATTCGGTTTAAAGGTCTGAAAGAATTCCCCTTAATTTCACGCCTACTAAGAAACTTCATGAAGTAAATTGCGTGGTGTAAACTTCGACTTAGTCCGCATTTAACGATGAAGTTTTTCATGTCTTCTGAGTTTTGTTGGCGAGAGGTGAAGAGGGGGGGGCGGAGTGAAAATTCAGCCTACCGTGGCGTGAGCTTTTCGATAATTTTCCTTGTTTTTCCGATTGAACTGCCAGGGTTGTTTCTGGGTTTGCTTACGATAACTCGTGTTCTAGCGAATTGAAACGAACTTCTGAGCTATTCTTTAAAGCCATAGTTTGAAGATGCTTTAAACGAATCGAAGAGCTTCATGGCAAACTCGTAAAACACTTAGTGAGAAAACTTTTTTGTTTTCAATGGAAGCGTGTTTTAATTTAGAAGTAACCAATCGGATTCTTAATGATTTTGATTTTTTTATACATCTGACCTATATCCCATATATTTTCTAGCGTTAAAATCAGTTTTTCCTTTTCCCTATGTATACCCTTACAGAGGGTATATTAAAATTGGTCTAAAGTTTGTAACGTAAAGCATCTCTGACCCCATAGAGTATATATATTCTTGATCAGCATTAATAGCCGAGTCGATCCAGCCTTGTCCGTCTATTCGCCTGATTCTATGCTATCTCCTCCCTCATTTTTAAAGCTAACTTGACATAGGCTGCACATTTGTCGGAACCGGTCGGATCGGTTGACTTTATTTTATAGCTGCCATAGGAATGATCGGTCGAAAAATAGGTCTTACTGAGAAAAACTTTTTTTTTTTCAATGATAGCGTTCTTTAAATCTCCAATTAAGAATATTATATGCTGTCACACAGTTCTGCAAAATTTGGTACTAAAAGTAATGACTTTATCCTATAGCTCCCATAGAACCAATCGGTCGGAAAATAGGTTTTAGTAAGAAAAACTTTTTTGTTTTCCATGATAGCGTTTTTAAACTCAGGAGTTATGAATAGTATATGCTTTCAGACAGTTCTACAAAATTTTTGTCAAAATCGGGTGACTATATCGTATAGCTGCCATAGGAATGATCGGTCGGAAAATGTGTCTTACTGAGAAATCTTATTTGTTTTTGATGGTAGCGTGATCAAATTTTAAAGTCAACAACCAGATTCTTAATAATTTTGAATATATTGATATCTATATGCTATATATGGAACTCTCGAGACTGGGCAGTACCACCAACTTTCATCACGATAAGGAAACTGTCGGTATGCCCATGGCAACGTGCAGGCTCATTATATGATATATTTATCCAAAGCGATAATTAATCAGTTTTTGATATTTGCACAGTAACTCTAACAGACTTCGGTCACTCAAGTAGAACTTTGTCTTCTCATTATATGGTAACGTCTCCAAAGTAATTTAATATGCATCCACATAACCCTGCCAGACTTAGTCATAATAGAACAACTATATCGATTTGTCTGAAAATAGGGATCTTAGTGAGGAAAACTTTTTTTATTTTTAATAGTATCGTCTTTTTACTTGTTATGCGTTTATATTTTCTACTTTAACACAATTTGGCTGACTTTCAACAACTGATCAACATCGGATAAATATATCGTATAGCTCCCATACAAAAATCGTATCTTTTGGCTTGGTCAGTCAAATGGTTACAGAAAGTGGCGCCATCTGTTGGTCAGCTTGAAAAATCACTCACTAATCAAAAATGAAATTTTTGTAAAAAAAATTAGGACAACCTTTGACTATATAAATCGAAACTGCTAGGGTATATAAGCGTCGGCCAGGCCGATGTTAGCTTGCCTCAATTTTTTTTTGGTTTTAAACTAGATCACTCTAAATCTAGACTTCCTTAAAGTCCACGGGTTTTTCTTAAATCTGGCCAAAAAGTACTATACCCTGCTGTTCCACAAATTACTTCCGACCCAAAAACGACCCTATTCCCATACGATTTGGGTCGTTTTAAAGTCAAAAGCGATTTGTAGAACACATGGATATTCATGGGAAGTTCTAAACAAATTACAAAAACTGTACCTGATCTCAAATCACCTATATCTACACCAAATTTTTACATAGGTTTCTGAAAGCACTCTTGCTAAATTCCTTAAGTTTGTAGTACTTGTAGTTTACATCCCAGATTTTCATATTAATATGGCCTAATCATTTTGAAAAACTGTTCAACGACGCAGAATTCTAGTAAAATGACGAAATTTCTAGAAAGTATCAAAGTTTCAGGTAGGTTATTTACACTTCCGTAATTTTTTGCATGGGTAGCAATAACCACGGTCCCATCTAATATTAATCCATCTTTTTATTTTACCAAACTGTCAATATTTAAGAAAACTCTTTGGAAAGGTAATTTACAAGCTCTGTAAAATAAAATTAGTTGTTTGATCTCAAGCAATTTTGTAGTTCAGTGTAGTTGAAACCGAGAGTTAGTGCTCTCTTTTTCTCGCTCTTTCTCTCTCTCTCTGTAGCCGGAACTAAAACGATTTCCACAGAAAAGCTTTAAAAATAAATCAACAACTCCAGCTAGTTGCTACGTCATTGGTTCTATGGGGCACTCTCGCTGACGACTTCGTTTTGTTTGTGTATAAAAGCTGCGGATCGTATGCGTTTCGAAATCAGTTGTTAAAATGAATCGGGCCTCACTCTATCAGCATGCGAACCAAGTGCAGCGTCACGATGCCAAGTTAATATTAGACGAATACGCCTCGACTCTGCAATGGCGTTCCGATGGTGAGGATGCTTTGCTGGATGTGGGCTCGGGTTCGGGAAATGTGCTGATGGATTTTGTGAGGCCTTTGTTACCAAAAAAGGCTCAGCTGGTGGGCACGGATATCTCTAGCCAGATGGTGGGATATGCCAGTCAATGTTATAGCAAAGCTGAGAGGACACAGTTTCAGGTGCTGGATATAGGCTGTCAACAGTTGCCCCAAGAGCTTAAAGGAAGATTTGATCATGTCACTTCGTTTTATTGTCTACATTGGGTGCAAAATCTACGCGTTGCCTTGACTAACATTTATGATTTACTAAGAAATGAAGGAGGTGACTGTCTTTTGGTCTTCTTGGCCTCCAATCCGGTCTATGAGGTATATAAAGTGTTGGAAACCAAATCGAAATGGGCTTGCTATATGCAAGATGTGGAACAATTTATATCACCCCTGCATTATAGTGCGAATCCGGGTGAACAATTTAGCTCGCTGCTCAACGAGGTGGGTTTCATACAACACAATGTGGAGATACGCAATGAAGTTTTTGTCTACGAGGGAGTACGCAATTTGAAAAGTAAGTGTCTTAACTGATAAATATTTGTATAAAGAAGCTAACTAAATTTTGTTATTACAGATAATGTGCAGGCAATTTGTCCTTTCCTGGAACGCATGCCTGCCAATTTGCATGAAGATTTTTTGAATGATTTTATAGATATTGTCACCTCTATGAATTTGCATGAGGGAAAACATGAACGAGATCAGGATCAACGTTTTATTTCACCTTACAAACTGGTGGTGGCCTATGCTCGCAAAACTCCGGAATTTGTTAATAATGTATTAGAGTCTACAAAGGAAAGAAGCTTCAAGGGTTTAGATTAGTCAGTTGAAGGCTCAAATAGCTTTAGTATAGTAGAAATGCCAAAAATCTTTCTAGTCTAGTCAAAATAATTTCGTTTTTAAACGAAATGCTTTGTGATTAGTAAATAATAAAAATAGTTTTTTTTTTTAATAGCCACACCTAGATTACTAATAACAATACTTGTAATAGTAGTTCATAATATTATTTTGACACAATTTGTGGTTTAACCCAATACCGTAATCATCGGTTGTTGACTTAATATATATATATTCGATTAATAAAGCGCTTATTTATTTAGCAAATATTGTTCAAGTACTTTCATTCAAGTGTAGCAATATTTACAATTTTACAATGAATCATTTTACGCCGCTAAGTCTTTTGGGTATTAACTATATTTTTTTTAAAGTAGTTATAAATTCTTGATAAGCATGACCAGGTGAGTTGGTAGAGTCCAGAACGCCAGCTTGTCTGTCTGTTTCTATGCTATCCCCTACCTTAGTTTTAGTATACCAAATAGACTGGACACTTATGATAACCAGCCGGATCGAATGCAGTTGAGCTGAGCCTGAGGAAAAATCAGTCAGAGAATTGGTTTTATGAGTTTTGATTTTCAATGCTATCCTGCTCAAAGCTGCAAGCCGAAATTCCCACTTTTCTTTTTCTATGAACCGAACCTTTGGGGAAAAATAGTTGTTCGGTAAAAAATAGAGTCTTTGTTCAGGTTTTGTCAAAAAAATAATTTTGTCTGATCAAAGAAGTAGAATAGACCAAAAATTACTCTCGAAAAACAATTACTTAAGGCGGAAAAAAAAATCAAAGCTGTACAAATTAAATTTTTAAATCGGGAGAAAATACAAGTACAAACAATCTCAAAGAATTTAGGACTAACGTTTTGGAAATTTTCCAAAATCTGAGAACAAAATTCTCATTGCGTGTATAGCTATCATTTTTGATTTAGCTTTTCAGGTAGGCAATGATTTGATATTGTCGATTTCTACTAAAAAACTTTAATCCGTATTCATAAATCTACATTTATTCTTTTGTTCTCTTATTCTTGACTTCTATATATTTGAAAATATAAACGATTGAAGTAATGCTGGCGCATTCATGCAAAGATAATAACTGAATAAATCATAATTTTTTTATCAGATTTTAAAAACAAATTGGTCGTGATTTGTTCGGTCACGATTCTGAAATTTATTTTTAGTTAGGATTTCTTTGTTTTGATATTTAAGACTTGATCAACAAATTAAATATTTTAAAAACAAAACGTCTAAATACGAAATTCTTACATTTTGGGTAAGGCATTATCCAAAGTATCAAAATTCAATTTCGTTATATTTAAATTTTTTTTAACAATTTGAAGCCTTTTTTTTTTTAAATTGCGTAAAATATGGTCCGAACCAAGTTTCAAAAACCTGAACCTTATATTTCTGAACTAAACCATGTGTAAGTTTTGGATATTGGGTAATTTGCAGCTACCTGTTATAAAGTTAGCTTCATGCTTTGCAGCCCTGATCCTGCATTTTATTAGAGATAGCTTCCAAATTTTGTATTCTCTTAAATTGAATGCCCAATTTGAACAAAATAAGAAAGGTATTTAAAACCAGGGATGCAAACCGGTTCTGAACCGAACGAACCGAATCGCTTATTTGTGCTCTTAAGCCAAACCAAGAACCGAACCGGTGTTCTTTCGTAAATGCTGAACCAAAAAACGCCAAACGATTTGAAATCGGGTTTCGGTTCAGTCGTAAGTTGATGTTATGACTACGATATTGTACAAGGGAATTCAGAAACTTTTCAAATTAAATGGTTGTGTTTCCTCGACGTTCAAAATTTAGCATTTGCAGTACCTTCAAGTTCTCAACTAAACGTTTATATAGAGTTAGACTTCTTCGTAGGGTCGTTCTTTTCGTTTGGCCATCGACATTTTGTTTGTAAGATCATCTCACCAAGGAAATAATGGATTTAATAGGCGGTACCTGATTCTGAGTCATTAAAAAAAATATATTTCTATGGAGAATCGAAGTTTTTTAAATGCTTTCCAAGAAATCCACTTTAAAAATATTTGCAATTTGACGTTAGTTTCATTTTAGAAAGTTCGGAAATGAGATCAGGCGTTATAATAAATAATCCATGAACCACTAACCGAAACAAAACCGCGGATCTTATTTCTTAAAAATCCAGATTATAAACCGAAGATTGCTGTGAACCACTGAACTGAACCAGTTCTTATTTCCGGGAGGTTTGCATCCCTGATTAAAACCTTGCAAAGCATTAGATAATCCAAATTTTTGCACATTGTATCAAAGGTATTACGAAAGTTTAATGACCGACTTTCTTTCTTCATTGTTTTAAATCTGTAGAGAGAAAAAATGGGAAGCTAATTTTAAGTGGCTCCGACCATTTGGAATGGATAGGACATATCCTTTTGGATATTGAAATGCATATCCTTTCAAATTTACACATCCTTTGATATTCAGCTCCATTTTCACATCCTTGGTTTTCAGCTCCATTGGAGAGAACTAAGATCAATTTAACATTATTTAATCTCAAATGGAGATAAAAAGGATATGGACATATCCAGTCCAAATGGATATGAAAAATATCCAATGGATCATCAAAAAATATCCTTTTTTTTTCTGTGTAGGACTATACGGAAGCCTTGATAATCCCTGAAATATTTCTGGAATATATCCATGCGAGCTTCGTGAAATTAGCCAAAAAGGCTAAAGGCAAGGCACGAAAAAAGGGTAAAACAGACTGCAGCTCTTCATAGTCTATGCAGCTTCTGAAGAAATCGTTGTGGGGGATACCTGTTATCTATTATGACCCATTAAGACGCTAACCAGTGCCGTGCAGTGTGCTCAGCATAGCTCAGCATGCCATTCTGCAGGATGTGACTGACTGCCATTTCTATATAGCATTTTCCTACACAGAAAAAAAAAAGATCCATTTGGAATGGATATGGACATATCCTTTTTTTTTGGATATTGAAATGCATATCCTTTTCAAATTTACACATCCTTTTGATATTTTTCAGCTCCATTGGATGAATAACTAAGATCAATTTATAATTATTTAAGCTCAAATGGATCATAAAAATGGATATGGACATATCCAGTCCAAATGGATATGAAAAATATCCAATGGATCATCAAAAAATATCCTTTTTTTTTCTGTGTAGTAAATATATCGTATAATGAGCCTGCACGTTGCCATGGGCATACCGACTGTTTCCTTATCGTGATGGAAGTTGGTGGTACTGCCCTGTCTCGAGAGTTCCTGTGCCCTGGGCCCATAATAGCTCTGCTAAGTCGTTTACTGGTATCGAGTTGGATGGATTAACAAAGGGATTTTTTTCTAACCTGATCCAAAATTGGTTCTAGGAAAAAATACATAAATTTGAAAAAAAACCTGCTCTAATTTTGATGTTAAGTTAATTAATATTTCCATTTACTTTTCATTTTTTAATAAGTAAACCAAAGCCCCTTAAAATTAAATTTCTATCTTAGCTATTGGCAAACATTTTTATATTCCTTTTCTTTTCAGTTTTCCGACCCACAATCAATGCTGAGTTTTTCATTTCTCAATTGTTATTTCCAAGCCAAAGCACAGAAATTTCTCAAACTTGAGAAAATTAGCTAAACAAATGATGCAAAGAAAAACCAAATGCCAGGCACAGGCAATTAAAGGGCCATCCAGTTGCTGTTCCTTACCCCCACTCCCACACCCCCACAACAACCATCATACCCATCCCCATCCCTAAGGCAAGGCAACGAAGCAAACAGAAAATTCATTACAAACAAATTAACAAATAAATCAAATTTCAATACGAAAATTTGTTTGCGAAAACAATTTTGAGACGGGTTGCTTGTCGGGGGCACAGTGTGGGGGCCAAGGCCTGGGCGGGATATACAAATCGCGGACGACGATGCTGATGCCTTGACTGACAGGCGGCAAATCGTCTGAAGCTTCGCAGCACTTGAGAAATCATTTATCTAAATTAATTCCTGTCGTTTACATTTGCCAGAAACAAAAATCAAAGATTAAGACAAACATTTACTACTTTTAACCAACCACCACCCAACAACTGCCAATTGCCTGGAAGCTAGACAAACTCACGCCTGTTGAGGCCAACCCACCCACCCATCCCACTTGGTTGATAAATGACATGGATGCGCATTTGTTGGATCAACATCGCGTTTAATAACTCATTTCGAAAATTCCAAGCAACTCCACGACATACGTAAGAAACAATTAAAATTGTTTGCAACCGAATCGCAACATTTTCAACCCTTTTGCGCTACTCTCGCCGCGGCGGGGGGTCGGTCCTAGAGTTTTTGGTTGTCTGTCACAAAAGTTTTCATGGCATAATCGCCAGGGGAATCGCTGGCGAAAATCATTCTCTTTGGTGACTCTGAGTCACATTTAATAATTAGTTCTGTCAAAGGCAGCAATAATTATATTCTGCATTAATGACATATCAAATCTGAATTGTAATTGCCTATTGTAAGTGTTATAAAACTAAACAAACAATTGCTAATCTGTGCTCCTCTGTTGACGTAACTAGAAGAGAACAATATGACAAAATCACGCAACTTTGTTCAGTATGATGAGTGGGGGCAATAGACAAGTTGTTGGGCTGGGTCGTTACATGCCGAATTAATGATTATTCAGTTATACAGTTAACACAATAAATATAATGTAGGAAAAACAACTTAATTAGTATGGAGAAGATAATTTCGTGCAAGTTGAAATCGTTATTTTGGATAAAACGAACTCTAACTTCTTTCTATATCTGTATTTGTAACCCCATACGAACTCAATAAAGATAACCATTTTTCTCTCTTAATTTGCGTAAAGCAACAAATAAAATGTGTTCAGACACTGCGTCGCTGCCTTAGCCTACTAGTTAATTAGAGAAAAACTTTTATGATTTTATTGTCAGTTACCTTAAACTCACCCGTTATCAAGATGATTTGTTTTCACACTTCTTGTAAAAATTTGTGGGTGAGATAGGTGAGATTTTTTAATGCCTATAATTTTGGTCGAACAGAACCTTATTTCAGGATCAGCTTATTTTTATAGTAAAAAATTTGGAATTCTACTAATAAATAATAATAAACTGATTGGACGATAATCGTCTTCTTAAGAACTGTTCCTATTTCCGAATTGATTTGAAAAGTAAAACGATTGATATTAAGATTCGTTTTCAATTGGGTGAACCCGTTTAGTTTTCGTGCTTGAATTATAATTGTGCTAAATGATAACCTTATCAATTTCAAATAACACTGCGCATAAGCTGATTCAGAGATTCATGAGGTCAGTTCGGTTTTATTTCGATCGTTTTTGCTGATATTGAATTAGATTTAATGCTCGATATATTTACGAATGACAGACTAATATAAAAGTTCTTAAAAGATGTATGAACCTTTCTAGAAACGGGAACAGCTACTGATTCCGATTTCGCACCATCTGATCAAAATCGAATACGGGAACATGTTTTTTTTAAATTTTTTTATTGACTGTTACAGCCCCAAAGGGCCAAGCCAAGCTGCTCATAATCTCTTGGCTCGTAAGCCAAGCTTCTCTTAATGTCTTGGCTCGTGTGTCTTTAAATTTTCGCTCAAGGGAAAGGGACCTACAGTTTAAAGCCAAATCCGAACGGCAAAATTTTTTAGAACTTTTTCATGGCTATATAATTCACAACTGCAGCCAACAGCTATAAATGTGACCTTATGTATAAATATTTTAAAGAAAAAACTTTCAATTAGATGTTCCGAGGTGGGATTGAACCCAAAACCTCTCGCACAGTAGGGACACACGCTACCCACTGAGCCACACGAGGACACGGGAACATGCCTTAATAAGATTCATTCTTGTGTAATTATTCCTGTTACTTGTTATTATTAAGGTATGCCTTGTGTGAAATATTGAAAAATATTTTTTGTTTTTATATGTGGGTCATTCCATAAGAACTCAGCGACCCATTTTTATACACTTGAAAAGTGTATATTAATTTTGCCCAGAAGTTTGTAACGCATAGAAAGCATCATTTCCGACCCCATAAACTATATATATTCTTGATCAGGACGACGAGCCGAGTTCATTTCCGCTTGTCCGTCCGTCCGTCTGTCTGTCCGTCTGTTTCTACGCGAACTAGTCCCTCAGTTTTAAAGCTATCGAGCTGAAATTTTGCACAGAGTCTTCTTGTTACTGCACGCAACTAATATGTCGGAACCGGCCGGATCGGATGACTATATCTTATAGCTGCCATAGGAACGATCGGTCGGAAAATAAGTCTTAGTTAGAAAAACTTTTTTATTTTCTATTTTAGCGTCACCAATCTAATATATTATTAGTTTTAGATGATTTTACATATTTGTGGAAAAATTTATTATAATCGGATGAATATAGCATATAGCTGACATATAAACGGTCGGTCAAAAAACTAGTTCTAGTGGAAAAATTTTTTTTTTTCCATGTAGCGTCACCAATCTTGGTATATTAGTTTTATGCTAACACATTCGGAAAATTTTATAAAATCGGATGACTATGCATATAGCTGCCATAGGACCGATCAGACGAAAAATGTGTTTTTACTAAGAAAAGTTTTTTTATGAAATCAAATTTTTTTATTAATGATTTAAACATTTTAAATTATCTGATATCTATATCCTATATATATTGTACCGGTTAAATCAGTTGGAGTAAACTATTTCAAGTGTATTAAAACTTCGCCACAGTCGAAGTTAGCTTTGCCTTCTCGTTTTTTTGTGTTTTAACAAAATTTCATAGAATAATCTTATTTTTGGAGATTCCCAACAATAACAGACCGCGAGATAAACGAATAAGCATATAAAACTTTCAAAAATTATTGCGTCACAATGGTGCATCCAATTTAAGCGAACCAAATTGTGAATTTACTAATATCATGTCTTCTATCCGAAAAAAAAGAGGTTCAAAAAAATTTGTTAGCCATCTTTAAAGGGTTTTTGACTTTTTTTTTAAGATATTTTCATAAAATATTTTTTCTGGTTAATTATATCCGTGCACATATTTTAGAACAAATCTCACGATGGGACCATTAATTAATGCGCGAGAAAAAATATTTTTCTAACATAACATTTTTAAGTAAATATAATTGATTGAAAAAATGTCTAAAATATTGTTAACCACGGCGGATACTAAAATCGAGCTTTAAAATTACTTTCGCGATTTTAGATAATTAAAATTAGGAGTAATAAAAACATAAAAAAATTAAATATAAGAAAAATATTTTTCCTCTCGCAAAAATTGATTGTCCCTTCGAGAGGTTTTTTCTAGAATATGTATTCGGAAATTCTTTACCAGGAAAAAATTATTTCATTAAAATATCGGTTGGCCCTCCTTGAAAAAAAAAAAAAAACCATTAAATTTCGCTAAAATCCTACTTAGGAAAATACTTTTTTGAACCTTTTATTTTTTCTCGGATAGAAGACATGAAAATAGTAGAATCACAAATTGGGTCGCTTTAATCGGATGCGCTGTTAGATGCTATTATATTTTTAAGTTTTATGTTCTTTGTCGTTTTTGAAGGATTCAAAATAGGATTCAGTATTCTCGATGTAGCTTAAATTTGATTTTTTTTAAGTAAAATGAGTTAGAAAATACCTTTTAAAAACAGTAAAATATCAAATAAATTTTAAATGTTTTTTGATTTAAAGCTTCTTTAGTGTGCGCTCAGGCATTCTTCAAACTCATTTTTTAGTTGTATCTGGACAAATACGATCGTTTGTTATTTTGATATTCTGTAATGAAAACTCTAAAAACTCTGCCATTTTAAATAAATATTTTTTACACGGCGTAATTAACCTTTAGTTTAATAATCTTTTTAGCTGCAATCTTGGTTTTAGATATAAATTTGGAAAATCAATTTTAATTAAAATTATGTAATCATGATAGTTATAAAACATTCCAAATAATTCAGAACATTTCATGTATTAGTTATTTTCTTTTTAATTCCCAAAAATCATTAATAAAGTTAATGCTCTGTTAATTGATAAGAGTGAGGGCTATGAAATTATTATTTTATGGTCCCGTATTCTTTTATACATATTAAAAATATTTACATTAACCGATTCGATTCCTATAACCGAAATAACTTTTTTTAAATCGATAAGTAATCGTACCAAAACAAATCCTTGCTTTGTTTCAGAATCATTAAGAATCTGATTGTTTACTTCCAAATTAGAACATGGAAGCAACAATACAAAAGTCATATGCTTGATTTTTCCTTCTTCTAATCTTTACATCATCCGAAAAGTATGCTTTCAAATATTTATGTTTTCCAAATCTTCATACTATATTTATGAAATCTCTGTTTTATCAATGACTTCTATATTTTTTTTCGATCTAATGCAAACCCAAGCAGTCCTCAGTCCAAAAACAAAAAACCGGAACTAAATGACCAAGTGAAAGGTGGTCGCCATCAAATGTGTGATTCGAAGGGGAGCGTTTGCATTTGGTAAAAGTTCAAACAAATGCGTTTGACCAACGCAGGAAATGAAAGACTTTTTGGGTGATTTCCTCATCCGCTTGCCCCCCCCCAATCTGAGTTTTTGTTTAAGTTTACTTTGGCGTTTCTGTTGACTTTGCGTGTATGCAAATGTGACGGAATTGAAATGAAAGGGGCTGGTCTATATACACATACTCACATACTCGTATTTAATAACCATCAAATGGCAATTACACAGACAAGGCGCACATTATACAAGGTCTGTGTGATAATTTGCTTTTTGACTTCATATCATGTGCGGTTTTTTATTAAAAATTCAACACTAACGAGACGCTTTTGTTTTTAATGCCAGGCCTCCTGCTCCTCCTGCTCGATTCCTTTCACTGGCTGTCCTTTGCGCTGTAAATAAGAATTTTAATAAATTATATTGTAATATGACAAAAAACGGTTGCATGGGCGGCTACAGTGAATGTGTGTGGGCGTGACTGCATGATGATACTTTTATTTTTTTTTTTTGCCAAAAAGGGTTCTTGGGCCACTCCCACTTGTGTGTGTGTGTGTGTGCAATGTCCTAGACCTTATGAATTTTTTAACAAAAATTCTGTAAAAATTCTTGAAAAAAATTCCCATCTTTTTGAGCTAATTATGCGCCTTAAGGGAAGTTATTTTTCAATCCTTTGGGATTTCATTACTTCATTACATTTCCGTTTTGGCTTTTTTGGTTTATTTTAATTTCATTTTATGATTTAACTTTACACCTGCTTGAAAAACGACACACACAAGGACTAACTGACGCCACTTCAATTAAAAACCCGAGCCGTGTCCTGGCCCAGGCACTTAAGTGCTTTTTACTCCTTTTTACCCCAACAACTTTGAAGGGGGAAGGTGTGAGCACATTTCTTTGGCCCAAAAATTATTTTAACATTTTCCAAACCAAAAAATTTAAAACAACAACAACCAAAAAAAAAAAAAGGGACAACAGTAATATGAAGATTTCTCTCTGCATGCCGGGTCAAGGGTTTTCGGGTTCGACGTCGTCAACGTCCAACACTTCGTGGCGCAAATCTTCATGTAATCGGATAAGGTAATTGGAGGCTTTGTCTAGACATTAAGTGTACATAGTAAATTTGTTTGCCCAGAGTTGTACAAAAGATGACTGCGAACTGTGGACTGAGACAACTGTGCACAGTGGAACTTAAATAAATAATATGAATTATTATATTTTTTGGTAATCAGTTTTCTTCCCTGGGAAGATCCTGTTCATAACAAAGATGAAAGATGAAAAGCGAGCTAAAAAGAAAAATGTAAAGTAAGAGCAAGAAATGAGGAGGGGAAGAGAAAGAAAAGTAAATTGAAGACGGAATAAAGTGACAGGAAATAGTAAAAAGGGGAAAAACAAGGGAGGAGATGAATGAAGCTAACAGAAAAGAAGAAGAAATAAAACGAAAAAATTACGAAGGTTGAAAAAAAAAATATAAAAAAAGCTAACATCGGCTCCCCTAACAGTTTCTATAATTTATAAACTGGTTGGTAATGGCGTCCAAACGTCATCTGTCAAAGTGAAAGGTTTTCAGTAGACTCGGCCATTTCATCATGGAAAGACTTACAAACGAGCAACGATTGCAAATTGTTGAAATTTATTATCAAAATTCGTGCTCTGCGAAAAGTGATCTGTCAATTCGTAACCTTTCTCAGGAATTGGGCATGTGTTACTCAACCACATGGAAAATTTTACGTGTCAGTTTGGGCTTGAAAGCCTATAAAATTTAACTTCTGCAAGAATGAAAGCCGAATGACCACAACGTAAATTTTTTGGTGATTGGGCCTTAGAACAGCTCCATGAAAAAATTGGACCTTCCGAATGGACCATTTGAAACGGAGCCGGACAACATTTACATGAAGTTATCTTTAAAAAGTAAATGGCAAAGGCCAATTTATCGATTCCAATAAAATTTTTGAATATATAATGCAAATTCGATTTAAAAAAAAAAAAGGTTTTCTTTATTTTCTTACAAAAATGCTTTCCACAAACTGGTACGGATTTTATTTTACCTTCGGAAAATGTCCATTTCCATACAACTGTGGGTTTTATACTGTGGTTTATAGCTTAAATAATTCCTCTGATATTGCTGTAAGCCACTATTATGTTAAGGTTTAACCCACCTAGGAAGGCTTCAAAAGCAGTCCCAAAGGCGCATCGTTCAGAAAAAATGCTGTGCCACAAGGAATCCATAAATGAGTGATTTCAGCGTTCCAGAATAATCCTCTATTCGACTACGCTTTTGGTCTCCAATAATTACTACGTTTATGCTATTAAAAAAATAAAATAATTTTTTGCCCCTCAAAGTATGCAAATTTTATTTTTTTTAATGAACTATTTATTTATTTATAGTCAGTTATGGCAGCATTATACATAATACACATTGTGCATTTAGTCAGATTGTTTTTTCCATAATTATAAAACATAGCATACTTGAAAGAGCAAAAAGCATGATTTTTTATTTGTGCAAAAAGGTGGTAATGGATCCAAAGAAAAAGATTTAAAAAAATAAAAAAAATCTGGCGGCTGTCCCAACCAAAGGGGCCTCCACCAATGCATTCCACACTCTTTTTTTCAATCTCGTGAATCTCATGAAATCTGATACAACAATTGTTATATAACTATTACTACGTTTATACACACAAAATTTATCAGGGTAAATGTCCCTAAAAGTATGCAAACATTATAATAAATGTAATAATATAAAAGAAAAAATTTTTTTAATAATTTCTATTCATGGACATAGCATACTTTAATGGGCATTTATCATGATAAATTTTATGTGTATAAACGAGGTATATGTTCTTTGCATGGGATCCAAGTATAATTAATTTTGAATTAATGTTTTTCACATAGAAATTTTACAAGAAAGTTGAAGAAGAACTTTTCTGTTTCATTTACGATTTCTTAGAAACCGCGGAAACTACGTTTTTCTTAAAATTTCCTCCATTTATTTTCCGCTTTATATTGCATATCATACAACCCACAGTACTTATGCTTATTCAGGCCAATCCCCATGAAGCGTTTTGCATATGAGAAACCTTTTTCGCTATTCCAGCAACAGACATAAAAGTTTTTGGCAGTGGGCAACACATGTTTCATAGTTTTCCCTGTGCCAGCTGCCAAGACCCTTTGCTTGCGATGGCTTTTAATAAATCGATTTAAATTTCTGATCATATTTTCATCTCTGGAGAAATTTAATAGTTTTTAGCAATAACATTTTATGCGCAGGCATACCCAGGACGACGCACCAGGACGCAACTCACCAGAACTCCAAAAAAGGCAGCGCCAAAACTATCCAACTAAAATAATAACAGGCAACAAACTTGCCAAGCACTCGGTGGTGGGTAAGGAGGTGGGGGGCACGGGCAACGAAGTCCAAACAAAGAAACTGCAAAGTTTACGGGTCATACACAACGGTGCATACTCTGGCGTCTATGCAGCTTCCTGTGCTGGGGCAATAAAATTACTTTAGCCCATAAGTATGCTACAATTTTTGGTCGCAAGTGCGGCAAATAGTTGGCCTCCCCCACTTGCACACACACATATATACACATGCACACACTTACATCATAATTAATGCAAAGCTGGCAAATGTATGCAACACCTGCGGTTTTGTTTTAAATGACCACAAAAAGGGCTACCAAGTGCTACCTCCTGTTTGCTGGCAAATTATTTTGCCAAGTCGCTGACATTTTATGTTTATTTAATTGCCGCCTAGAAGTAGGCAATCAAATTTCAATTTGATTTCAATACGCTTCGCTTTTCAATTTCAATGACCCGAGGGGCAGACAGAAATTGGATTTCAATTTTGTGGCATATTTTTGCGGTCAACTGCACAAGGGTGCGTCTAAGTGACCGGGGG
This sequence comes from Lordiphosa mommai, assembly GCA_018904225.1. NCBI lineage: Eukaryota > Metazoa > Arthropoda > Insecta > Diptera > Drosophilidae > Lordiphosa > Lordiphosa mommai. Next base: position 79,412 of record JAEIFT010000663.1, on the reverse strand, counting down.
GGACTCCCCCCCTCTCCTTCAAACTGCAACTGTCGTTACCGTTGACAAGATGACGATACAACATTTTTGTGGTAAACTTTATATTTCTGTTTCTGTTTATGTCGCATCATGCGGTTCAGTTGGTCACTATAATTAACCAGTTTACTTGGCCAATTGTTTTTGCTGCTGATCCTTCAAGTGGTTGGCCACAGCTCTGTTTTACTCTTTTTTTTGTTTTTGTGGTTTTTGTAGTGTGTCTGACATGCAAATGAGTTGCTTGTTTTGAGGCATTAAGCTGTTGACCGCTACATGTTAATTATATCATAAATTTGCTAAAGGAAATTATGCATTTTGTTTTTCAGAACATTCATGTGGACTCAAGCGACAGCAAAAAATAAAAAAAAAGCGATGAATCTATTATATCATTTTCAAAATAATAACATAGTTTATTTAAAAGATATTAAGTGTATAAATAAGTTTTGAGGGATTTAAAAAAGATGACATAATTGGCATTAAATTGCAATGGACCTTTTGGTCACTCTGTTTCTGATTCCCTCCAACAATTGGCATATGACCTTTTGCTGAAGGGTAAAAACATACTTTATTCGATATTTTTTGCAATTTCAATTTTATAGGAATGCATTTTCGTGTCATCTAATCTCTTAACTTGTCGATATGCACTTGCCGATTACATGATTTGTCAACAAATCCCAGAAGCCTCAGAGAATATCCCCCACTGATTGCGTGAACCCATTTTGTAGTTCTAAAAAAAACGTTATTTTCCCAGTTACAACCAAAATCATCTTCCACAGAGTAAAAAATTTCAGATACAGGAATCAAGCCACAAAAAAAAAATTTAAAAGTACAAACAAATAACATGGGATGATTACTTTTTGCCATACTTATATCGGATGGGCAATCCCTGCCCAACTGCTCCCATTGCTCGACTTATTTTTAAATTGCCGCAATTGGGGATCGCTATTGACGTTCGCAAAAGAATAAAACAAACAAACGTAATTCATGGCGCAGTCTCGAAAAACAGACGGAAACAAGAACAAAATTAGCGTGTGTGTGCGACCGAGACTTGGGCAGCAGACGGCTTCTAAAATCGAGGCTCGTTTTCTATTAATCTTGTTGTTGGAATGCTCCCAAACTGAAATATCGCTCCCACCGCTGCTGTATATCATTGATAAGCGATTAAGTCAACTTTAAGACACTATAACATTAATGACAGCCCATTTAAATTTCAGTTGAACATTGCTGTCTCAACAAATTTGGTTGTTTGATGAAAAAATTCAAACATTAAAAAAAACGTATTTTTAGTTATTTAATTATGTGTGCTAATATTCTTTGCCTAAATAAGACGGAAAATGTAAATGTACCTCAAATTTTTTCTTGCTTGGATAATTCACAAAGATTTCGAGCGTGTTTCTGCACGCTGTTGCTGTGACGTGGTTGAAAACTAGTCCGGTTCTCTTCAATTTTTTTAAAGCAATAAATTTTTCATACAAATTTTTGTTTTGCAAATTAATTTTTTGCTGCAAAAAATTCTTTTCTTGAACGGTCGTTCAGGGGTTCAAGGCGTTTCAGGGAAACAGCTGCCCCTTAAAAACCATTCAAACTTTTCACGAAATTGATATCGTTGGAAAGAGTTGGCCTTACCTAAAAGAAATCGAACTTTCCTTTTTAAAAAAAAATATCCCCTTAATCTACGCTTGGGGACTCGAAGTTCCCCCTTCTAATTGAAAACCGGGGTCCGGGTTCGGGTTCCAGATTGCGTTTTATTAATTAATGTACATATTATGGGAAATGTTGATTTTAGAGATGCCTTTTTAAACTGCTGCAGTTTTTGAGAGTCAGACACATAAATAATCTGTGTAGACTATCAGAGATTGTAGATATGTTAAGAAGAGTTGAGCGACAATGCCAACTTGCATTCATAGCGAAAATAAGTTCCCGGTAACTAAAGAACCGGTTCGGTTCAGGCAACACAAAGAACCGTAACGAACGGCCTCCAGCCCTGATAAGCATATATATTTTTATAGAATATGTTGTTCAATTTTCGGACCAAGATTGTTATTCTCTGATTACAGTGATTCAGTAAATCATTGGTCGATCGTAGTCGATTTTAACATAATTTCACGCCTTCGTAAATGTGGAACATCTTCTAATGAGTGCTGCAAGCCGGTCCGGAACCGAACCTCTGAGTACCGGTTCGGTTCAGATTTCTTGGGCCATAATTCGTACCTTTTTCCTCAAACGCCCGAACCGGCCCATTAACTAATGCAGACTTAATAATATCGTGTTAACTAAACTACCTGTTATAGCAACCCAGTTATGAGTTGAACGAACATCAACATCATCATGTTTTTTAAATCTAGGTAGTTATTAAGAAAATTTATGTTGTCTGCTTTTAGACCACACAATCATAAATATTTAAAAAACGACCTAAAAGAAGGCAAAATAAATTTTCTTTATAATGAAGATGAGATAAATACTTATAAGATTTGTTCCATGCAATCTAAGAGATTACCTATTAACTTAAACTAGGTTAGGTTAGGCATGTGAAAACGTTACTGTCTATGTCTTTTACGCTATAGTGCAAAATGTGTCTGAAAAGTGGCATTGCCTAGGAAACTAGATAGAAGACAAGAAATTAGAGACGTCCATTAAAAAATTAAAGCCAAGTTGATTTTGTCTCCGTAGAATTCTCTCTTCCATTACCTAAACATCTGGTGGCATGGGTCACTACCAGCCAGTGCCCTGCTACGGCCCTAACGACAGCTGAGTAGTGTGGTCGGCTGAGTCTGCAGAAATGTATACCATACGCAGATCAAGTTTGTTTCAAATCTGAAAAATTTCAAATTTTATGGAACTACCTTAAGGATTTATAAATTTCGTAATTTAAATTTCTCTAATTCAGCAACTCACCCTGTACTTCCAAGTCATATATTCAGTCCAACTTGAAGGTCAAGTCCTTAAAGACTGAACAAAATAAATTCGAAGGTCACCAGAAGAAATTCAGGCGACAACATTAGCATTAACCTGATGCTTGGGCCACTTGATAAACTCAATTAGATTCATTAGGCGAAAATTGCGCAAGTGTCCAATCTAACTTTGACCATCTTTGACCATCCCGCACAGGGACACAGACAAAGTCCCGAGTTGGGTCAGCGGAAATAATAAATGTTTGGGCACATTAAATAAATGATTATTACAAGGGGAAAGAGAGAACTTGTATGACTTCTTTTGGGTACTGAGATGAGAAATAAAAGCGCAGCAAAAATGTATTTTTATTTGCACAGGACACACACACACAGCTATCACCGCTCGCCCAGGCGTCATTGAAGCAAAATGGGGAAATAAAAATTATCAACGTGCGAAAATAAAATCCGCTTCATATGAGCAAAAGTTATGATTGCCCCTGGTGAGAGAGGGAGTGGGGGAGGAGGGTATGAGGAAGTCTATAAAAACTGATTATGCCAGTTGATTAGATGATTTTTCTGTGCTGGTTTTTATGCTTCGCAGACATTCGCATAAAGTTGCTACATTTTATATTTGTTTATTGTCCAAATCGTAGGATTTATGATCTGTCACATAAATATATGAAACATTATTGTTTCTTCGCTTCCACCCTTGCATTCTGGGCATAATTAAAATAATCATAATTTTCATGGAAAAACTTAAGACCTTGTAATTATAATTGTCAGTTTTTCCAACCACCCCAAGTAGAAGGCGAAGGGTGCTCATTAAACATAATTTTTGTGTAAACAAAAGCAAGCGAAACATGAGAACAAAATCGATGAATGAATGGGGAGAGGCGGCAGAAGTTGTAATTATGTGAAAGGAATTGCGATTATGTCTTCAAAAGGTTCAATAAGTGGGTTACAGAGCCTATTATAAAAAACGCTCAAGGACCAAGCAGCAGAAACACCACCACTTTTTCTATAAACTGAAAAAAGTTAATTTTGTTTGCCTTGTAATTAATTTAAGAACTCATGAGTTTATACAACTAATTCAAGTTCATGCCACATCCCAGATATCCCTTCCAATCGATGCTCAACAAATTTCACGTATGCTAATAACCAAAACTAAAAGCATGCGATGAGCATCTTTCCAATATTGTTCCACCTCATGGCCATGAAATTGCTTTCCGCTTTCTCTTCACAACAACAACAACACACACACAAACACACCCTCCCCTGCAAATCCTAGGGCAGAATTGCTGCCGCATATTACCCAGAATTGTTATCAACGGCAAGCGACCCATATAACTGCAGGCAGGAGGAAACGAAACGCCGCCAGCCAAGAAACGCACACAAAATGAACTCAAACGAGAGAAAAAAAAGAAAAAACACAAATTTTTTATTTTTAAGGCAGGGGGGGGGAGGATTCAGAGTTCTTTGCAGCGGGTGGATGCGTGGTCCGGCGCCTGCAGATAGGCACAATAATTGTATCAAAAGCATATTTTCCATTCTGGTAGAACGAATTTTATGCTTTTTCAATAAACATTAACCGATTTTGGGAATTTTTTCATAACCGAATAGAAATGGCAATGAAAAAATTTTGGTAGCGGGCGAGCAGCCAAAAAGTATGCAATCATTCATGCGTTCATTATTTCATAGACTGTGGCGGGGCGGTTGTTCCTTTATTTTTTATGCAAACAGCAGAGAGAGAGAGAGAGGGGGAGGAGCCCTGAAGAAGTGGAAGCAAATCAATGAGTTGGAAATATTTTTCGTTTAACATTTTGCTATTGGCTTTTATTTGTAAGCCACTTCCCCATTGATTGTCCGGTTTTCCTTTGGGGATTTTTTAATTTTGCCTGGAATTACAAGAATTTAATGAGATACTCTTATATTTTTCATTCTGTTTTTTTTTTTACCAGCACAACGTCAAGGTTTATTATTGTTTTATAATCCACCATAAGCAAACATAGATTTAACATTACTCAGAAGGCAGCATTGGCCGTTTTCAGCAGTAGAACTTGCTCCCTGATCAATGATATATTTCTTGGTTATTCACGTAGCCTACTTTTCCTCTTTCATTTAATATGATATTTAAATGAAGCTTTTCCAAATTTCAATTTAGTAGCATCCCCCTGAAAGTATGCTGTATAATAAGAGCACCTTTGTTAAGCTGATCAGTGATCAAGTGTCTCTGCTGAACGCCCATTGTTTGCACAATACTGTATCAAATGCCTCCCGGTCCCCTACCATGAGCAGAATCAGCTTTTTAAGCAAGTTTAAGCTCTTTGCCATTATCCTTTAAACAACCTTTCACGTAAAAATCAGCTAAGAGTTTGTGAGTTCCTGTTGCTTAGCGCAAAGATTAAAAATGTGTTTTTTCTTCTTTCTAAAATTCGATATCGAGCAAGTTCTGAAATCTCTATATCTTGGACGTTTTATCACAGATTTTAATGTTTTCTCTAATTCTGATCATGACAAAAAACTGACAAAAAAACCTTTTTTTTTTAGCAAATATATAATTAATTTCTTAAGGCCTAAATGTAGATAGGATAAAATTTTTGTTTGGCACAATAATTCATATAAATAAGAAAGCTATTAAATAGCATTCAACTTTCGAAGCTGCTTGAAAGTGTTTTTATTAATATGAAGTATTGTGCCAAACTTAGTTTTTATCTCCTCTGAGTATAGACCTTTAATACAAAATTCATTAACTCGTAAGACTATTGATTTTATATAAAAGTGTGAAGAGCTTATTAGTAGGCGTAGTTTTTACCTTTCCTTCAATACATACCTTTTTAAATGGGTTAAGCAGTTTGAAAATTACGGTGAAAAATATAAGCATACCTACATTTTTGATTGATTTTTTTTTTCATTTTGGACCAACTGAACAAATTATTTGAACACTTGTGAGGAGGGTTTGGAATCACTTTTCGTTTGGGCACTTGCTTTGGCTTTGCAAGTGAAAATATAATATAAAATAACGGTTTAATATTTACATTTAGTTAGCCAACTCGGTGAAATGCTTTGAAAGATCGGTTTGGACTGCCACTGCTGCAAACTGCTTAAAACAGAGAGAGAGAGAGAGAGAGAGAGAAAAAAGTTTGAGAACGAAAAGAAACGCGGAGCATGAACAAAAAAGAAAAATGGAGTGAACAGTCACTGAATAAAAATCACGGAGCAAAAGTCACTAAACAAAAGAGCATGAGTAACTGAACAAGAATCACTGAACAAGAGTCACTGAACATGAGTCACTGAACATGAGTCACTGGACAAGAGTCACTGATCAAGAGTCACAGAACAAGGATCACTGAGCAAGAGTCAATGGAAAAGAGTCACTGAACAAGAATCACTGAAAAAGAATCACTGACCAGGAGTCACTGAACAAGAGTCACTGAGCAATAGTCATTGAAAAGAGTTAGTGAACAAGCGTCAGTAAGCAATAGTCACTGAACAAGAGTCCCTGACCAAGAGTCACTGAACAAAAAGAAAAATTTAAGAACATGTTGACTTGTTCAGTTTAGTGAGCAACTCATTCTTGTTCACTCTCTCATGAACAACCCAAACAATAGTGAGTAGTCAACTGACTTTGTTTACTAAGCAGTTCTATCAAACATTTCTAAGTAAATACTTTTTGCTGATGAAAAATTAAAAAAAATAATTTTCTACGAATGTTCTGGGAAAATGATCATTTTGACTAACTTGCCACCTATTAGTTCTAGCCCAAAATATTTAGTATATGACCATTAAAGTGTAAGTAAGGTAAAATCGGTAAACCTAAATCTCACCATCAGAAATAGAAGGTTTTGGTTTGGAAAGAATTTGTATAAAAAACACAAAAAGTTATTTTAAGTTTTAGGCGTTGCGAGATGGATTCAAAGATTCCCTTAGTCAATAATTTTTACTCCATTTCAGCGCTTGTCATGGGCCATGTGGCCAGGGTAACGATTATAACATATCAAATAAACTCTTGATAACATTTTTGTTTTTGTCCAATGAACTATAATTTTTAACATTTTTTTAAAACTCAAGAAATAAGATTAATTTACCAAAAAAAAAAAAAAGAGATACGGAAGATTTTAAAAAGAATTTTGAGCATAAAAAAAAAAAAGAGATAGATTTTTAAAAAAAAAAAAGAATGAGTAAAAAAAAAAAAAAAGAGAAAGATTTAAAAAAAAAAGAATTAAAAAAAAAAAAAAAAAAAAATTTATTTTCCAAAAAAAAACAAAACAAAAGTAGAAGAGTGGAGAAAAAATTTAAAGAAAAAGAAAAAAAAAGGGGTAACAGAGAAAAGAAACCACGATGAAAAAAGGAATCAGGATAAGAGGTTCAAAAAAAAAAAAAAAAAAAGTAAGAACGATCTAATAAAAAAGAGGTATAAAAGAAAAGGTGGAAATTAAGAGAAAATAAAAAAAAAAAAAAAAAAAGAAAGGAAAGAGGTCCAGGGAAAAGCAAAGTGAGGGAGCTACAAAAAGAGGAAAAGAGAAAAAAAAAAAAGGAAGAAAGGGAAGAAGAGGTGAGAAGCAACGCTCAAAGAATAGGAGTAAACAAAGGGGAGTCCAAAAAAGAGAATAAAAAAATGGAGAGAAAAAAGGATGAGGGAAGACGCCCGAAGAAGCAGAAGTTGGAGAGCTGAAAAAGAAGAACGGCGACAAGAAAAAGGGGGTCGGATGTATATTTCTCATCGTTACAAATAATTTATTTCAAGGTAATTACAATTTTTTTTTTTAAAGGCGAGGGTTGCTTGTATCAGTTTATACATACAACAAAAAAAAATGTAATTATTTTTATTGAGGAAAAAAATACAAAACTATTAGTATTTTTGATCAAAAAATAAGTTATTTTAGATTTTTAAAAATCAAAAAAAAAATTAATTTTTACTCAAAAAAATAACATTTTAAGTTAATTTAAAATCAAATAATCACTTTTTTCCTTTTTTTTTCCCCATTTCCAATCCCTTTTTCCCCAATATTAGTTTTTTTAAAAAAAGAAAAGAAAATATTTGTTTCTCAGTTGACTAAAAAAAATTAAATGCTTACGATCATATACGTAAATACATGTTTTTGAATTAGCCTATTAAAAATTCTAGCCAAAGCCGGGATACGAACCTGAACCTAGGTTTCCTGATCTTCTTAAACCGCTGCGCGAAACTCAACTAAGAAAACTTTCAAGATTCGAACCCCGAACTGAACCCCATTTGAATTTTCACAGCTTAGCAATCCAGCTTTAATCACTTTCCAATCCTCCATCTGTCAGATTATGCATCAAATAGCCAAAAAAAAAAAAAAACAACAGCAACAAAATTTCGATTATAATTTAAATGAATTTTCAAACACTTCACAAGCGGAAAAGTTGAAACTTTGCTTTGATATTCAAATGCTGTTGTAAAGTTTCATTTGCCAGTGGCCGCAACTCATTTTCACATTTTCACATTTTATGCATAATTCAAAAAGTGTTGCCCACTTTGGTCAACGAAGGGTTAAGCGCGACAACAACGTGGCTCATAAAACATATTTCATGCCCAAATAAATGCAATGAAATTCATCAATTGACTTGAAGCGAACGTCGCCGTTCACAATTCAGTCGGCAGCGACAGCGATATTTGCATATAAATTGGTTCTGGCAACGTGTTTTTTGGTGAAATTTTATTTTTTGATATTTTCGGTCATGTCAAGTGTGTTTATCAGCCTTTTGGCATCTGTTTCAAAAAGCAATTGGAGAAGAACTCAACGAGCTTCATTTTTTAATTGCCGCAATTTGGCGCTTAAACGTTTTGGCATTTCAACTTTGTGGCTGGAGGGGTTTTTTTCTTTTTTCAACAACAAACAACCAACACCCTTGGTGACAATTATATAGAGCAAGTCAGGCGAATGGGAGGGAATGATGGGTGGTTGACGCCAGTCAGGCTGCCCTTAGGCCAGGCAATGGAGGCTTACAAGTGCCGCCCATTAGAGCCACGCGCTCTGCGTGGGGCGAAGCAACTAAAATAACAACAATTGTTACAGGAAATAAAATGGTTGCAAAATTAAAATATTGACAATTTGATGTCCTTGGTTTTGTCAGAAATATAGTCAACTTAATAAATCCTTTTAGTCTCTGAAGTAGTTAAAGTAGTTAAATTTGATACCGCTTGACAGTCACTTCCTTCCTACATATCCCAAACTTATGACAAGCCTAATAAGCCTTAAAACTCCAGACACCTCCCTCAACCATTTGCCTATGTCTGGAAAGCGCCTGCGGTGGGGCAACATCATGCGGCGTTGACACAAAAATTCGTTAGACAAAATCCCAAGAACACGATCTCTCCCGTACAAGAAGCATTTAAAAATGCGCCACAGTCGCGAGGGCACGACAGCAACTGAGGGTGACATTATTTTTCATGTCAATGCCTAAAAAGGACAAAAAGAAGAAAAAAAAAACCAACAGACTTTTGGCGGTTTGTTGTTTGCCTTGGCTCATTGTTTGCTTTGCTGATTCTTTTGCATTTTTGATGGGACACCGCCTTTTGGCGCCCTGGGGGCAGGTGTTGCTCTTGTGTTTCTATTGTCATCAACTGGAATTGGCTTTTAATGTTGCCGCTGAGATATCTTAAGAATAATTGTTTTGCGTGTTTTTCTTGATTTCCGTGCTATAGGCCCCGCAGGTGCGTTTTATTCGTAGCAAATGTGATTTTTGCTAGAGGTTTTTATGCTTATTTAGGGTCAGGTTGGGGTAAGTTTTTTTTTCCTTCCAGACTTGGGATTTGAGCAAAAGTTTTTAATAACCACCCAGTGTACAGTACATACCTAAAGAGATTACAAATTGGTGGGTCAGAATATTTAAAAGTAGACTTGATTAATGGATATTTAAGTGTCTGAAGTTAACCAAATTCTTCATTGAATAGTAACGCTCTTTAAAGAAATTCATAATTTTTAAATTATATTTTAAAAAGCTAGAAAACAATCGTGCAGATTTCTTGTTCAAAGTAAATTTTTTAAATATATGTTTAGGTTTTACAATGGATGTAAAAGCATTTATTTGAAGATTTTTTTGAATTTTTTGTTTGTTTATAGCTGCAAAATTTCAATACTGCTTTGGCATTTGTGAAATTTAAGATATCAATTAAACATATACCCTGTTTATAAAAAAAAAAACATGATAAAAACCCTATAAAGTATGCTATGTTTATGAATGGTAATAAATATTAACATAAATGAAAATGTCAAACCGGTTTTTAAACCAGTTTTGGTCTTTAAATCACAAATCTTTTGTGGAAGTGAAATTCAGAAAAAGGCTAAATATTCTTTGGTAACAATAAAGATTTATATTTTAGAGTTAATGTTTTCAAAGTTATAGTTTTTAATTCAAAAATCGAAAAAATTCAAAAGATATCTTTACTAAGGGTTAAAGTAGAGTTGCTTTACGTTGCTTTATAAATATGCAGGGATCGTAATTATTATAATTTTTAAGTTTAAAAATTTTAGAAATAAGAAGAATTCTATATTGATTTTTTCTCAATAAATTGGTACAAATAACTCTTATTCTTTATAGTAAACACTTAATACAGAAATAATTATTATTTTTTGATTTTTATAAAAATTGCGAAATAATGTTATATTGTTTTAAAACAATGTGAAAATTTTAAGTGTGATTGAAAAGTAAGAATTACGGTTACAATTTTTAAATATAAAAATCAAACAAATTATTTCGCAGTTTATATATTAAAATTGAAATTTAATAATTATTTTGTAATTAATTTGTTACGGTTAAAAAAATATGAGATATTTGCCAATTTATTTAAATAAATTAAAAATAAAAGTTTAATATTTTTTTGGTTTGCGCACTAAAAACAGCACCTATCGTGTTTTCACATTCATCTAAGACAATTTTTCCACTTTGATTTTTTTAAACCCCATAATTCTTATTTTCGATCCCTGTAAATATGATAGTTAAAATACACTATTTAGTTACTTGAGTTTTCGAAAAAAAGGCACGGAATCGTGCGGAACAGGTTAAAATCGCGATTTCAGAAATAGGCTAAAAGTTAGTTTATTTTTTCGTAATTATTAAGGCTTTAGCGCTACCAAAACACTATTTATTAACGCGTTAGAGCGTTAGGGTTGACAGATACCTGATGACCAGTATACTTCACTTGAACAATGAATTTCGAAGTGATTAAACGTGCGCTGCGATTAGCTAGGAGTTTTAGTTGACATTCTAAAACAAGGAACGGGAAGTACTAATAATAAAAACATATCAGGAAGTACTTTTATATCGTTTCAATTACGTCACGTATTACTGGAGGTAAATAAAGAATTAATAAAGCGATGTGGTATTATTTTGGAAGCATTATCATACCTATACCATGATTTATTTGGCTCTAATAAATATGAAGTATACACTTAAGAAACGGCAAAATTATAAGTTAAACTTTATTTTTGGTATAAAATGCCTATCACAGTCCACAAAATTTTAATTCATGGCTGTGATGTCATTAAGAGTTGTATTTTTTCATTAGGAAGTATATCTAAGAAAGCTCAAGAATCTAGGAATAAACATTATAAGTATTATCGCACATTTTATGATAGACCGAATAGTCGTATCGCCATAAATGAAGATATTTTATAAAGGGGTAAAGTTTAGGCGTTCAGATTTTAAAGCCCTCTGGTCCATTTTTTTCAATTACTAATATAATGTTTAATTTAGTTTAGTAATAATTTAATATTTATAATTTATTTCAGGAGGTCAGATGTTGCATCCTTATCTGGCCTCAAATTTTAAAATTATTTATTTAGTTGTTATATATATTTAAATTTAAGTTTGTATAAAATATTTATTGTCAATTTCAATTTTTTTTATTAGAAATATTATATTTTTTAATTATTATTTTAAATGATTCTATGTTTTTATAGAAAATTTAGCAACTTATGACAAAAACATAGGTACTTAGATTATTTTCTTAAATAAATTAGAATTTTTAAAAATAATTTTCCGGCATTGCTAGCAGGTTTTTTATAGTGCAAGAACATTATATTAATCATCTATATTTTGTTATATTTCTTAACATAATCATTATATTTTTGCACATACCTTAGTATTCATGTTCGGATCGTTTGTTAAACATTTTGCGATCGCTCCTTCTACTTTTTGCCGCTTACGGTTGGGTAGAAAGATCGATTTTGAATTGCTTAGAGGGTTAACATTAGAAAAAATCTAGGAGAAAAAGGTTAATTTGAGTCAAAAAAAGTTGGCTTAAGAAAAGGAATACCAAAGCATTAAAAATCAATAGTCTTCATTTGGTCGGCCCGGTTTGTCATATGCGTTTAGGAGCATTGGAGGAAACAATCTGCAGTGTCTTCAATATCTGAGGAAGACAAGGTGCGCTTGTTAATACAAGCAAGCACAGCGGCCCGTAAAAGAGGGCAAGCACCTGACGCTGCAGCACCTTTTTAAGTTACGTTATATTTCTAGGCTGATACATAGTAGCCCTTTTAAGTATGCTATGTTTATGAAGAAACCAATTAGTAGACCTTGTGTGGCTCAGTGGGTAGCGTGTGTCCCAATTTTACAGAGATTGATTTAAAATAACCAATTACCTTGAAATGTAGAAATAAATAACTTGATAGATTTCTAATTACAAACGAATCATTATTTCCAAATTGAAACTAAAGTATATTTAATACAGTTCAATAAAAACAATATTTTTAATATTATCAAAAATAAATATGATTTATATTTTATTATGCAAAGCTGATTTTAGTTCTCCCCCAAAATAAACTAAATATTTTTACTTGACCTAATTTTTAATAAAAACAAACCGCAATTTGCCCTTAATGTTAACCCTTTGTTGCCCAACTCAACATTAGAAGAACTAATTTACATCCCTTTAATTTTCTATTTTCCATTTTCTCTCAGCACTAATCTAATCCCAAAGGTGTAAATTCAACCGTGAAATGCGTAAACTATATAAGGATAGCCAAAAACAGTTTTCATATGAATAAACATACTCACTCACACACACACACACATTTCAGCATCCACCCCTCTAAGCCTTGAGCTCTCTCTGTAATTATAAGCATAAATACGCGTGCCCATTTGCCACTGAATAAATCAGAAATATGATGAATACTAAATAAATGTGCCATGTTTGTGGTCCTCCTCATCCTGAACAATAAAACGTAACAGTTCTCAGCTCAAGCAAGCATACTTTTTGGAGCCACAAAACGGTAAATAAAAAACAAAACAAAACAAAAAAAACAACCCGAAAAACCGGTTTTTAATTAAGATTAAATGAGCAAAGGCGCACACAACACATGGATTTAAATTTAAATGAGTGAAGGATGCTCAGATGTACGGGCTTTGGCTCCTCGTCGACTTCATCAAATTTACAAAAACGTGTTAAAATATTAATTTATATTTAAATCGAAAATGATGCGTGCACACACACAGGCATATGGAAATGCTTTACTATACCTATGTGTGTGTGTGTGGGAGGATTTGCATATGAGAGAGTTTAATTTTAGACAGAAGACATTGGAAATGTACTCATCCCACAAAGGTTGGCAAAGATTGATTCATTTTTGGAAATTTTCACAAAATTCCGCAAATTCTATCAATTTGGTATGACAAAATACGAGGTATTTTTACAAAATAAATGCGATCTTTTCATTTTGGTGGAGTTGTTGTTATGATTCAAGGGTTTGTCAGCTTTTCTTAAAGGAGGGGGGATATTGCCTAAACATTAAAGAAAATAAACTGATTTATAAAATAGATAACATATATTTATAAGTTCAAAATTTTATGAATATGATTTTTGACTTCAAAATTTGATCAAAATCAAATAAGTTTTCTCAGTAAGACACATTGTACGACCGATCAGTTCTATGGCAGCTATAGGATAAGATAAATTTATAGAACTGTTTGAGAGCATATAATATTCATGATTCCTGATTTTGAGAACAATATAATGGAAAACAAACAACATTTTCCACTAAGACCTATTTTCCGACCGATCGGTCCTATAGCAGCTATATGATATAGTCTTCCGATTTGGTCCAAATTTGGTAGAACAGTCTGAAACCATATAATATTTATAATTCCTGAGTTTAAGAACGCTATCATGAAAAACACATATTTTTTTCCCACTATTACCTATTCTCCGACTGATCGGTCCTTTTGCAGCTATAGAATATAGTCATCCGATTTTAATAAAATTTGGTAGAACAGTCTGAAAGCATATAATATTCATGATTTTTGATTTTAAGAACAGAATAATGGAAAACAAAAAAATTGTCCTAAAGCAGCAAAGGATATAGTCATCCGAGTTTGATCATATTTGGTAGAACAGTCTGAAAGCATATAATATTTATAATTCTTGAGTTTAAGAAAGCTATCTGGAAAACACATTTTTTCCCACTAATACCTAATCTCCGACCGATTGGTCCTTGTGCAGCTATAGAATATAGTCATCCGATTTTGACCAAATTTTGCAGAACTGTGTGTCAGCATATAATACTAATATTGGCTGAGTTTAAGAACGCTATCAGGGAAAACAAAAAAGTTTGTCCCACTAAGACCTATTTTCCGACAGCTTAAGGATATAGTAATCCGATTCGGCCGGTTCCGACATATAAGTTGCGTGCAGTAAAAAAAGACTCTTTAAAACTAAGGGACTAGTTAGCGAGAAAACAGCTCGTTGTCCTGATTATGAATATATATAGCTTATGTGGACGGAATCGAATATTTCCATGCGTTAGAAACTTCTGAGCAAAATTAGCAGGTGTATAAAAATATCATATAAAACCAGTTCTATTTTATCAAAAATATGTTTTTTTAGAGATCTTAGTGTGACTGTTATACTATATTTTCGTGTCTTTAAAAAAGCTCTTCAGAGATATATGAAAACAATGGGACTGAGAAAAATTTTTCTCACTAACTCCCAGTTAGGCATGAGTTCGGCTTGTGTCACTTTAAGCCAGGACTGCAAACCCAAATAATTTTTGCGGGTTCGAACCAAAATTTACCAATGGTTAGGGTGCACAAATTTGAGGTTCAATGTTTCTGAGCTAAGGTTTTGGTTTGAACCTTGGTTCGTTCCAAGTTTTACCAAATTTTGATGGAAAGGTATTAATTTTTTAAAAATATAAAAAAAATATTTCAAAATTCTGGATTTTTTGTTTATTTGAACATATGAGTAAATTTATTTTCAAATTAAATTTGTATACACTGTACCGAAGGTACACAGAGTATATTGGGTTTGTGCAAATGTACTGTAACAGCCAGAAGGGAAGCATCTCCGACCCTAAAAGTATATATATCTTCTTGAGTCAGCATCAACAGCCGAGTCGATATAGCCATGTCCGTCTGTCTGTCCGTATGAACGAAGAGATCTCAGAGATGGTAAGAGCTAGAGGTTTGAAGTGTATAGAACATATAATTCTTATACCTGCAGGCAGATCAAGTTTATTTTTAATTTTTGCCACGCCCCCTGCCCCCCCGCAAATTAAAAAAACGAAATAACTCCCACAATTTTCAAGATAGATAGTTCGAACATTCTAGACATATATTCTACTACTTATTATGAATCGACCCGCCATACATTATTTTTCGATCAGATGAACGATATTAAAGCTATACGTAAAAGAAAATAAAAACCAACGACAACAACAATACCACAGCGATTGGTAGAACTTACGAGAAAGAGAGAGCGAGAGGGCAATAGCCAACTGGTAATTTTCCAATTGGACCTTGCTTGACGGCAGGATCTAATGGGACTGCGCCGCTCTCAGTTATCAGTTACATACAAACAGGTACAGAGTATATTACAGTCGGGCTTGACCGACTTTAAACGCATATATCGTCAGACGAAACTTTAATTATGTTTGCTGAACCGAACCGAAAGTTTTCATCCGAACAAGGTTCTGGGGTTCAACTCTGCTTAAAATAGTCGTTCACTAGTTCAGCTTCAGTAAAACCGAATTCGAGTTCCGAATCAGCTGTTATAGTTGGAAAACCAGGGATTTCAGCTTAAAATAGCTCTTTAGTTCAGCTCACTAAAAAAATAATCGTTACTTTTTACAAAACTGAAAATAATAAGTACTAATCTGTCGATTTTCAACCGATTTGGTCGTTTCATAGATTGTATAAACACATTCCCAAAAAAAAAGTTGTTAAGACAAAGTTATAGCATTAAAATTATTAAAAATAATGGGCAGCACCTAGAGTTTCATTCAAGCACTTCTATCTATGATCCCATTATTAAAAAAAATATCACATTATTATTTTCATCTCACCATATATGGCTTATCATATTTTTGTAGCATATGCCATTTGCTCTGATGCATTGACACATTATAAACTGCCATTTTGCACAGTGTTTTTATTTTATAACCCAAAAAAAGATAAACATCGAAAGTGACTTTTCGACTGTGCCATAAAAATTGATACGCAGCCATATGCGTACATATGCTTTTTTTTTTTTGTGTAGTCTATCGTGATTTTTTTGCGTTAAAATTTCAATAATTCACCAAATTCATTGCAGACATGGAACAATTTTTGGTGGTGGGGGGGGGAGGAGGGTGCGCTACCTTACTCCGCCGCACTTAATCTGCCAATAAAAGTAAATCAAAACCACCCCAAGAAACACACCCAGTTCAAGAGGCATTTCCTGTTTTAAATTGAGGTATAGGCTGGAATATTGCCGATATGGATATGGGAAATTCTTTGCTACTTTTTTTTTTTTTGCATCAATAAATTGCCGTTGTTTCAGAGTGGAGTGGGGGGGGGCGAGTTTTGCCATGTTCTGTGTTGAAAAGTGTAATTTTAAAAAGTCATAATCGCAGATAAGTGCGGTCTCAAATTGCCCAAACGAAATGCCAGCCAGAAGGCTATTCATTACAACGACCAACGACCGGATAAAAGGGAGAGATATACGCATGTGTGTGTGTGTGCGAATTTCACATATGAGTCTATGCTTTTTTTTTTGTGTTGTGGCCCATAAGCCAAGACTACCGAATCCAACGATTTACCAATTTTCATTTCAAGTCCATTGTTGTGGCCCATGATATATGTAGGTATTAAAAGTTATTGAAAAAATTGCTGACAAAAGAAGTATAAATATTTACCCAAAATACTATTTGAAAGTCAAGGCAATAAATGATGGGGGTGATGCAAGGCGGAGGTGAGGGAGTATATGCTCATAAGAGGATTGAAGCTTTGTGAAGAGCTGTCGGGCTGGCAAATGCAAATTATTGGCCTCTTTGATGTTCAAGAGGGAGAAATTTTTTGCACAATGCAACTTAGACTTAAGATGGGAAAAAAAAGAATCAAGGGATTTAAGAAAAATTTTATATATCAAATTTTTAATTACTGCAAAGAGTTCATTCTTGGACGAATTTCTAAAAATATATAATTTTCAAGCTGGTACTTAATTATACTCTGTACCGAAGGTACAAAGAGTATATTGGGTTTGTGCAAATGTATGTAACAGCCAGAAGGAAGCATCTCCGACCCTATAAAGTATATATATTCTTGATCAGCATCAACAGCCGAGTCGATATAGACATGTCCGTCTGTCTCAGATCTCAGAGATGGTAAGAGATAGAGATTTGAGGTGTATGGAACATATATTTCTTATACTTGCAGGCAGATCAAGTTTAGTTTTTTTTTTTGCCACGCCCCCTGCCTCTCCTGCAAATTGAAAAAAACTTAATATCTTCCACAATTTTGGAGTTAGGTTGTTTGAACCTTGTAGACATATATTCTACTCATCATTACCTTTGGAGCCCCCATACATCGTTTTCCGATCAGATGAACGATAGTAGAGTTGCCACCCCCGCAATTTGAAAAACACCTTAAATATCCCGCAATTTTGGAGTTAGGTTGATCGAACCTTCTAGACATATATTCTACTCGTTATTACTTATCGAGCTTCCATACATTGTTTTCCGATCAGATGAACGATGGCAGAGTTGCCACCCCCGCAATTTGAAAAACACCTCAAATATCCCGCAATTTTGGAGTTAGGTTGTTTGAACCTTCTAGACATATATTCTACTCATCATTACTTATCGAGCTTCCATACATTGTTTTCCGATCAGATGAACGATGGCAGAGTTGCCACCCCCGCAATTTGAAAAACACCTAAATATCCCGCAATTTTGGAGTTAGGTTGTCCGACCTTCTAGACATATATTCTACTCGTTATTACTTATCCTATTTTGATGCGGAGTTGTGCCCTACATTGTTTCCGATCGCTGACTCGTTTGTGCAGAGTTGCCACCCCGCAATTTGAAAAACACCTCAAATATCCCGCAATTTTGGAGTTAGGTTGATCGAACCTTCTAGACATATATTCTACTCATCATTACTTATCGAGCTTCCATACATTGTTTTCCGATCAGATGAACGATGGCAGAGTTGCCACCCCCGCAATTTGAAAAACACCTCAAATATCCCGCAATTTTGGAGTTAGGTTGATCGAACCTTCTAGACATATATTCTACTCGTCATTACTTATCGAGCTTCCGTACATTGTTTTCCGATCAGATGAACGATGGCAGAGTTGCCACCCCCACAATTTGAACAAAATCGAATATCTTCCACAATTTTAAAGACAGATTGTTTGAACCTTTTAGGGATATATTTTAATCGTCATTACTTATCGATCCACCATACACCGTTTCCAGATCAGATAAACGATATTCGAATTTTAAGCAAATCAAATAATTACGCTGGGCAGCACTGCCCGTAATCGTGATGGGCAGCACTTGCACAGATTGTGTGACCCCACACTTTAAAGTTATTAGTTATATACAAACAGGTACAGAGTATATTACAGTCGGGCTTGACCGACTTTCTTATTGTTTTTTTTTTGAGTCCATAATAAATGTCTGATTTTTTGCCCTTTTACATGGACTTCTCACTGATTTTTTCTCCCGATCTCTTTCTCAGAATTTTCGTTTAATTAAAAACTCCCACGCAATGGGAATACAATAACTTCTGTTCAGCGAAACAAAAGTTTTTCCTTTCACTTCCGGCTTTTCTCTCCCTTCTCCCACAACGCCAAGAAGTATGCAATGCGTATAAATAAAAACCTAAAATGCAATAAATTTTATGTGAAATATAATTGCTTAATGGCAATGGCATTGTCTACGTGGGATACGTGGGTGGCGCCTTCTTATAATTGCCACATTTCGCACCTTGTGCGGCCTTATAAATAAAAATTAATTTTCCGGCAACAACAACAACAACAATAACAAGACAATTACACAACACACGAAATGAGACTTCCCCTTCCTGTGCTAAGGACTAACAAGGACAACACACCGACAAATTTGTTTGGTGGCCGTTTGTCGAGTAGAAAATTGAAATTAAAAAGAAAAGCAAAAAAAAATGCCTAAAATGTTAACAACTTTCCTGTGGCAGCAGAAGCAGAATGGGGGTTGGAGTCTGAGTAGACTCTGTGGGAAATTGTCGCGTCTTTGGCGATAAATCAGGCAGGTGTCGTCGGCGGTTGGGTGTTAAGCATGTTTCCGCTTTTCTCTTTGCTGCGGTCGCATTAAAAATGCAGCAAAGTTTACACCCCCACCCGCCACCCACCACCCCCTTGGGCAACATTTCAATATTTCATGCAAAAAGCGCAAGTAATTAAATTCAAGGAAAAACTAACAGCGCACACACCGCACTGTAAAAATGCCATAATTATACGCGACTGCATGTCGTGTGGGCTTAGCGTACAACCCCCCGACTCCTTGGACAACCTGCAGAGCGGCGCACATACGCCAAGCGTCATAACCTTTTACAGCGCAGCAATGAGGCAACGTCTTCATCGTTTTGGTCTGGGCGGGTCTTCTTTTTGGGCCTTGTCTTGTCTTTGACATACCCTGTACATATTTGTCTAAGGAAGGGAACTTTGTTGATGCCTAACTGTATTAAAATGAAGGCTAGCTCAATCAGGTCATTAAAGAAAAAAAAAAAAACGAAAAGAAAGCCGGTTTGCATGATTAGCCAAAACCAATTTTGTTTTTGATTCCGGGAGCTAAACCTTCCTTTTTAATTTCTGAAACTTGTAGCCTTGACTTAAACCTACGCTACTTATCTGCAACTGCCGATTAACCGCTTTCCCACATCCCAATTGGTAGGAATACTACCTAAACGAGGTAGCAGCAGCTCAGCAGCATGTCTTCACAGAAAGAAAATCAATTCGAACGGGCTTAAATCAATCCGAAACGGTAATGAAAACAGGGCTAGCTCGGATCTTTTTAAGCCGAGCTGAAAAAGATTGATATGATCTTACTTTTATTAATCCTGAAAAGATTATATATATATCGCGGTAATCTCATAAAAAGATTGAATTAATCCCAAAATAGAATGTTGATTACGAATTACTGCTCTGAGTAGGCCCAATCGTGAATCAACAATGATATGAATGCTGCTGTGCTGCTGCTGCCTTGTTTAGATTGGGTAATAGTGGAATTAAATAAATATCGTAACCCAATGTAAACCCGCTGTTATTTGAACTCTCGGAGATATCGGAAATATAATCTTACTTAGCTCTTTCTGATTTCATAAGGATCTGACAAGTCTTTTAGCAATTAGCAACAATCGAGAAAAAATTAGTTATTAAAAATATAAATGAGAAGTAAAATTATATTAGTTACGTAAAGAAGAAAACAATTATAAATGGTTGGTAAGATTTTAAAATAAATATTTATTTGGCTTAATTCCCCCCAATTCTCAATATTTGCGTTGTAGGATTTTAGGTTATATACAAAGCGACCTACAGCCTAACGTCCGTTGTGAAACGCTTTGTTTGCAAAAGCTGGATTTGAGGTTGTGATGTTTTTTACGAAGTGTCGAAAGCAGGCCTTCTTAACGGAGTTGCTCTCAACTACAATACCACAAGATCACAACGAGAAATAATAAGTCATGGGGTTTCAGTATTTTTTTAGAAAAATCCTCTTTCAGGGTCGGAAAATGGGTATAGACGAAATTTTCTTTTGCATGTGCCATTATGTTTGGCCTAAAAATGTCTAATTTATTTAAAACAAAATCGGAAAAACCACCCCTAAAGGTCGAAAATATGGGTTTAAGGCAGGGAATAAAACCGTTTTAAGCCACGTACCGGTTTCAAAACCAGAACCTATATTAAACTTTTTTGGAGAACCGAATCCGGAACTGTAAACCAATATCAAAACTGGAACCGACATTAAACTTTTTAGGAAAACCGGAAGCCTTTATAATAGGAACCGAAAAACCCGTAACCATTCCGAAACGCTAATACCGGTATTGTTTCGGTTTCTTATTATTTATTTAAGCAGAAAAAGCATTATTTACATTCAGTAAAAGCAATATATACACTCAGAAAAAAGTCTTAATATTTATTATAAATTCGGCCTCAAAGAAAACTGGAATCACATTATATTTTTAAGATAAATAAGAAAAATATTTTTTTTTAAAAAGGAAAAAACTTTTCTTTTTGTAAATTAAATACCTTTAATTAAATGTAACGGATTTCTAAGTCTTAGAAAAATACTCTCTATAGTACAGAAATGTTAGAAAAATTGAAATACAAATTTTAGAAATGAAGTTTCTGTACTGAAATCGAATTTCACTCTCAAATTTAGAAATATAATTTCCTATTTTATAGAAAGTTTTGTTTTAATATTTAAAATAATGTAAAGTAAGGAAAAGCTCAGACAGATTTTATGTTTTCAACTGATCTAGAGGTGATACACCCTTTTGGGTATTTTAACATAGTATTATGGGCTATATTGGACCATAGTATGGGTTCAAATCTATTTAAATGGCAAAATAAGGGTCGTATGGCAGATTTTAAGGTCGATTATTTCGAACCATAATTAAGAAATATTTTCCAGAAAGATTTTATATTAGCTTAGGTCCGATTTCTCATCTCTCAGAAAGCGGTATCTGTCACATAAACTAGAATATCATGAAACAATTTTAATTTTTGAATATTAAAATAATTAAATATACCGATAAAAATCTGGGTAGCGTATCGGTACCGAAACCCGAAATTCACTGAAGTCTGAAATATAACCTATCGGAACTGGTAAAGTTTCGGGATTAACCAGGGGTTCAAGGAATTCTATGAGATTTTCCACCCTTAATATTTGCGAAATTTCGACTTTCTCAATTTTATAGATAAAGATTTCTGATGACTCGTTACTATTTAACTTTGCTTTCAGATGCAAAGAAATCAATGTAAAAAGTCTACAAAATCGTATACTTTTATTCTTTATTTAAGGATATAAGATAATTGCTAATTAAGTACTTGGTACCTTTTCTGTCGAACCCATTTTTCTGCTGAATCTATTCCTGTTTATAGTAACCACATTTTTGCAGCTCTTTTCATGTCTGCTCGCTCGCTCGCCCACACTCAGCCCCACGCCTCAAGGCCTTTCGGCTTGTGGACGGGGTTTCACAGAGCGTTTCGCGTCTTAATCCTTTTTCCATTATTATTTTCATAATTCTTATTTACATGACGCCAAACGTCTTCGTCTTCATGGTTGTGTCTTTCCTTACCCTGTCGAGATTTTTGTCTGTTATTGTTGGCAACTCACCCCCGCCTTTGCTGCCTTGCCGCCTGCCACTTTCGCTTTGCTCTTTTTTAATGTTTGGCGAAAAATTATTTTCTTATAACTGAATTATTCACTGATTACATGCCGTTGCCGTTTCTCTCGCTGCCTGGCTTTGCTGTCGCTTTTTTGCTGTGCGCCAACCCCTTTTGGTGCTTTACAAATTTATTACTCATACGCCCCGCCCAGCCAGTTGCAAAGCTCTTCGGCTGTTGGCCGGGCCCATTTCGGAACGAACGGCAAGATGATGGGTGAATATGGTATATGGGGGGAGGGGGTTGCTTTGGGGCTGCCATCACCACCACCACCACCACCATGTGAGAACTGCATAATTATGAGCGCAAAAAGGATTTAATTTTTAATTAAAGCGCATTTGAGTGTCTCGTATTGCGATGCTCTTGTTACTTTTCTGTTTGTTTATTGTTTTGGGGGAAGATGGTTTATTTTTGCTTTTTCTTTCTTATGTGTGGGCAATGGAGATGTAAGAAAATTTATGAGAAATGGCAAACTATTTCTTTGTTGTGCATAATTACAATGTTGCCTTGCCTCTCATAGGCAAATGTCGATTAAAACTACTAATGGATCACATACAAGGGTCATAAATAGTTAAATAGTTCGTAGACTGAAACCAAACTACAATTTTATTTGTATCGGTGTTTTGTTCAGTGCTTAGAACCTTAGAATTTGGTCAGCCAAGCCATTTGGATTGAGCGCCACATATTTTAGAGCCGAGAAGAAATGTCAAACACTCTTTCGAAACCTTGTATTCATGACCGCTTAAAAAGGATCTGTCAGGCATTTTATTAAGAGTAAAATAAAGAAATTTAGTACTTAAAATTAATAATTTAAGAATTTTCGTTTTAGAAAGTTCAAAAATCCTGAAAATTCTTGTTTAAGTACGAATCACACAAAATTTCCAGTTTCTTTCTTAAATAATTACTAATATATTGAACCGAACCACTTTTAAAACTGGTTCAAAACCGGATTGTTTGGTGTGGAACCGGTCTTGAAACAATAAAATGTTTAACTCCAAATTTCTAGTCCATAGCTTAAATAATGTCTGAGATAAGGCTCCGAACCACTTTTTTAAACTGGATCAAAACCGGTTTTACTCGTGGAAAAAAATAACTTGATATTATCAACACAACCATCAAATATAAAGTTCACAGCGTTAAGAATTTCGGAGATATGGCGCTGGGCCACTTTTGAACCGGTTCAATCTGGTTCGGAACCGGTCTTAAAGCAGTAAAATTTTTAACTCCACTTAATTCACCAACACACCTAATTTCAAGTTCCTAGCTCTAAAAATTACTGAGTTATAGCTCCGAACCACTTTTGAACCACTTTTTTAAAACGGTTCAGAACCGGTTTATATCCGGGGAAAATATATAACTTCATATTATCAACCCAAACATAAAATTTTAAGTTCATTGCTAAAATATTTACTGAGATTTGGCTCTAAGTCATTTTTGAACCGGTTTGGAACCGGTCTTGAAACGGTAAAATGTTTGTCTCCATTTAACTCACCCACACACCAAATTTTAAGTTTATAGCCTAAATAGTTTCAAATATATGGCTCTGAACCACATTTTGAATCGGTTTTAAGACGATTGCAGCGCCACCTTTCGGGTTCAATTACAAATCTAAACCATCTACGGGCCCTCATTAGTATACACTGAAAATTTCATATATACATATATGGGATATTCCATATCAACTCAGCTGTCTTCCATCTTGAAACAACTTTTTATAGTTACATACATATATTCTGAATCTGATAAAAAATATTCGGATCAAATATCGATTGGCCCTTTCCAAGAAAACGAATAAAAACGGACTTTTTCTTCAAAAAAATCGACTTTAGATAACTCTTAGAGTTGTCCCATATTTTTTTCAAAACTTTACGTGAAAATTACAAAAATTTGTCTTTGGATCGATTTAATCCGATGTTCCGTTCAAAAGTTATGATATTTTGAAAATTTCAAGTCTTTTTTGCATTATCTTGAGAACTATCGACGGTGGGGGAAAAACCATTTAAGGGTGTTCTCATCTATATATAGTCCTTCTAAATAATAGCAATTAATAATTTTTTGGGGACAAAAAAAAGTTAGGGTGGCTGAGTTGATATGGAATATTCCATATATAGATAGGCCTAATCTCGTTTTCCAATGAATTTAAAAACTAAATCGATGGCAATATGGAATCTTTTATATTTTTTTGTTCCCGCTTTCGAAAATCAGTTTCATCAATAATTATGAATCAAAAGAATCATATTGGTGCAATATTATATTTTTATATTATTGCATTATGTCTTCACTAAAATTTGTTTGATTAAAAACTCCATTATAAAAAACTTTATCGACACTTTAGTAGAATATCTGTTCAGTAGCTGCGGTGTTTTCTGAATATAATTCGCATGACACTATGACTAATACCAGGAGTGATGATTGCTACGAACATAATGTCATGAAGTGTTGAAAAATACAGATAGATTAATTCTAATTATACTGGATAGTCCATTATAATACAATAGTATTAAAAAAAAATGTTTTATCATATTATGGGAAACATAATTCTTTAAATTGATTCTACCAAAATGCTTTATTTTTTTTCCACTTTTCAACTATTTCACTTAAATTTCGCACTACCAGTGAATCCCAAAAGCACACAGAATGCATTTCCCTGAATTCCCTTGCAGCAACCTCATCAAGTTGTGTGGCCTCTTGTAACTCTATCAACCTCCTGTTCTCCCTACCTCCTTCCCTTTTCCCCCTTCCTCTTTCTCTGCCTGGTGTACGAGCGCTCAATATTATGCTTTCATTTCTGTTTGCCAAGTGTTTGCATAAAGCGCGCTCTCCCGCTGACCAACCTCCACCATCCATCCCCGGCATCGATAATGTGTCGCATGCCCAGCTACAGCTCCAGTTCCCATCGTGGATGATGACACTCATAACAATTGCTTGGCCATTGCGCGGCGGCATTTTACCTGAACAAACTTTGATACATGAACTTGTGCGGGAAGGGAGGATGGGAACTCCAGCCAAAGGCAATGGCCAAAAACCAAACCAAACGTAAACGCAAATGAAAGCAAAATGCAGCCATGTCATCAGCAGCAGCAACAGCAACAGCAACAACAACAACAGAAGGTACAGCGATGCAGTGGATGTTAACAAAACAAGTGAGGAACAGCAGCGCCAACATCATCATCAGCAGCAGGAGGAGGAGGAGGAGTGGAAGGGAGTTGGAATTGACCATTTGGCAGTTGGCACTCGAATGCAATTTCAGTAATTAAAATAAACAACAGAATCACGCAGACAGACGTCGAGGTCTCCACTTGTTGGACCCGACTCTTCAGGCTGTGGTCATCTATGACATTGTCAGCATCATCATCATCATCATCATCAACATATCATTATCAAGCTTGGCCGGGGGAGCCTCTCTTATGTCAATCAACATGGCATTGCAGCCATTTAGGCAACGATTTTGTCAAAATAAACAAAAGACTTACCGCAAATGTTAATGCAAGGCGAAATGTTGATACTCTTTAACAATGAGCGGTGGGTCGCTATATTCTGCGCATATAAAACAGCTCTGCTGCAGCGACGTCGATACACCGACAGTATAAGCTCGTCGTG
Organism: Lordiphosa mommai; assembly: GCA_018904225.1. NCBI lineage: Eukaryota > Metazoa > Arthropoda > Insecta > Diptera > Drosophilidae > Lordiphosa > Lordiphosa mommai. The sequence continues at coordinate 53,258 of JAEIFT010000663.1, read as the reverse complement.
TAGCTTCGTCAATGGGCAGAGAAAAATTTAGTTGCTGCTGTTAAGCTATAATCTTCGTGTCTGTTGTCACGCCCACAGGCGTTATACTAAAATGTGATTGTGGTTTATGCCGACCCCTGCTATAATTCTCTACATAATTCAAAGATAATCCAAACACCATTACTATGACTTTATTGGATGAAAGACTCATCTTTGTCCAGAAACTATTAACTTCTTCGAATGTTCCTTGGTCTCCGGTAGATCAAAATATAATCATTAGCTACGAAACGTTATAAAAAGTCCTTTTTATTGCTGTTCAACATCGTGAAATAATTTTTAAAAACGCGTCGTTTTTTTAAACCAAATACTTATGCTTTCTTATTAATTGATTAAGTTTTTCTCTACAAATCTTTTCAAAGTGTTTAAATGTGTCGTGATTTTTAGGAAAATCATCTAAAATCAACGCCATTTTTTATCATAAACAGTAAAAACGTGTTATTTGATAACTAAGTTCGTGTTTGCACGATGAAGATGGCTTTTTGAAGCTCTCTTCGACTTCTTTTTTCTCTCTTTCGTAACAAAGCAAAGGAGAATTATCGATAAACTTCACGCCGCTCTAGTCATGAAGCTTCGGCACCCCCTCTTCACCTCTTCCCTACAAACAATATTAGTACTTCACGAAGAGAACTTTATCGTGTAAATGCGGACTAAGTATTCCTCGTTGTGTGTCCCAAATATTCGCTGATTCGCTGATCAACAACCGATTATGGAATTTTTGACGACTTTTCGATGACTAAGTTAAAAAACTAACCTGGCTTTTGTCCAAAAATAGGGAGCTTTTTCTATGATATCGATAAATGCGAATCAAATGAGACAGAAAAGACTGCCAAAAAACTATCTGACGAGTTAATCAGATATTTAGTCTGATGTCTTTGAATCGATAGCAATAGTGACTATATTAATTAAGATCAAATTAACGTCATCAAACACGTGTTGTTATTGAACTAACCTGTTAACTCACACACCTTCACCCGTTGATAGTGCATTAAGGACCGTTTCTTATCATCATGTTTTTGAAATCTAGGTGGATATTAGGAAAATTTATATTGTATACTTTAAGGTCGCTTTTAAAATGTCTATGCTTGTGTCTACATCCACCCGTTTACGATTCTAAAAGCGGCCTTAAAGTAGGCAACATAATTTTCTAAATATCCACCTAGATTTCAAAAACATGGAGATGAGAAACGGCCCTTAATGCACTATTTTATGAACTAGATTATAAAAATATGAAAATAAGAAAAAATACAAAGATTCTATACCAAGTAAGATTATTGATGATTCTAGACTGTTCCGAGATTTATTAAGTACATGTAGGTACTATATGTAGGATTGCTATAATATTCCTAACGCAAAGTTGTGCTAGTATCCCCAACACGATAGGAGAAGCAGCGAGTGCGCAGTAGGGTTTGAGCTTCTGGAGTGAGTGGTTGTGTGTTCTCGCGTAAACAGAGTATCATGTTTTAAAAAGCAAACTAAAATATATATTTAAAAGTGAACTAAAACGTAATATATAAATAAACTGAAGTAACTATATCAATAAAAAATAACCATATCCTGTAGAACAAAGAAAAGGAAGTGTGTGATTATTTGGTAAACTCAGACTCCAGTGACACAATCCCTAATTATATTAAGAAAATGTTGATCCTATTTTAAGGTCGTCAAAGTCTTATGTCAATCCCGCTTTACTCTTTAAACGAGAATATGCGTACTTAAAATAATAACAAAATGTTTTTTCTTTAAGTTTATTAAATTCTAAAATTTATACCCCAAAACCTTCTTGTAACCAAACTCTTTTGGTACATAAAGTAAGCACAAAATAATCTTGGTTCGGCCCATTCATTTTTAAAGCTGTTTCCAATTTTTCCTTGAATCGTCTTTGCCTCTGTGACCTCGTTTATACACACAAAATTTATCATGATAAATGCCCTTTAAAGTATGCTATGTCTATGATTAAGAATAACTATGAAACATTTTTCTTTAATATTTAATAATAACTATAACTTCTCCGACAATATGATCGAATGCACAGTGTAAATTAAGTATGACGCTACCACAACCGACTCGTTCAAATAGATATTATAAAATCAAATAAAGTTTGCATACTTTTATGGGCATTTATCATGGTAAATTTTGTGCGTATAAACGTAGTATGTATCAAATCAAATATGGCTGCAAAGATCTTATAGCCTTGAGCTAATCAAAGTCCCAGAAGGTATAACTGTAGGCCAGATATCTAACATCCCTACAAAAGAAAAGTGATAAAACCAGTTGGGAATTTGAAGGACAGATTCGTGTTTTTCTTATTGTTTTTGTACTTAATCTAAGAAATTTTGTACTTGAATTGAAAATGCGTTTTATAGAATTTTTTTGCTAATTATAAGTACGACAAATTCTTGATTCAAGAATGTTTGTTTTCATTTAACGGAAGAATTCTGACAGATTACTTAAAAAGAAAAAAGTCATTTCATACGATTTGGATCGTTTTTGGTTCAAAAGCGATTTGTCGAATACATGGGATTACCTTTTTTTTATGTACCGGCTTTCGGCAGACACCATATATTTAAAAATATCCCAACTCCTTTTGTGAATTGCCAAAGTGACTGTAGCCTTCCTTGGGTTAGAGCATTTCCCCCTTACGTTAAGCCCATTTCCCCAAAGCCCAAAAGTATGCAATGGCTTTTGCAACGGCCAAATGCAACACTCTCACACACACACCCACACACATGAAAATTGACTTAATTAAATGCAATTTCGAATACGTTTTTGGTCATTTGAGTGAGCAATTTACTGTTACCGGCCATTGTCACTTGGTTTGTTTTTATGTTTGTTTAATTGTCAATGCGTTTCGCTTTATGCTTATTTATGATTTAATTAAATGCAATGCCAGTCCATAAAATGAGCCATGCATGATAAGAGCCAGAGGACAGAGGAATGAGGTGGAGGTGGAGGTGGGAGAGTGTCCTGCATTAAGGGTGGCAGCCATTGATGGTTGGGTAAGTGTTTGTTTTGGTTTCGAGACGTTCTTTGTGACCACATCGAACCACAGAAGCTCATTTAATTAAGCTGCTTGGCCATAATGAGGAAATTGGCTGGAGATATAAAAATATGTGGAAACAATTTATCATCGAGTGTCTGGAGCAAACCCTTCACAAAAAAATGTATATATATAAATAGCCATCAATCAAATTATTAAGGTTTACTGTAACATTTGGTCAGCTGCAAAAAAATATTTTTTTTTAAATTATTGATTAAAATATCTAGAAAAAAAAACTGTTTTTTTATTTGCCACTTTTGTTTTGACCATTTGCTTCCACCCTTAACTTAGGGTTTTGCTAAGTCTACCTTGACTTTGTTTTCGGCTTTTGAATAATTGAATTCTTCTGCTTGATGAAACACAAACTGAAATGCATAATCGAATGAGTTGATCAATCAATTTAGGTTTTATGTGTGGAAACGATGGAGTTTGGATATTGAGTTGTAAATATGTTGACTTGTGAAGGGATTAAAAAAGAAGTGAAAAAGTAATTTCTAAATAATTTCTTAAGAAAAAATTGCTATTTTGTGGGATTTTTTGTTTAAGTCTTAATCTTAGAAGTTTATCTTTCTCAAAATTTTCTAAGTAAAATCTTTATAAACTCCTTTCACAGCAGATCTCATTTTAGCCCCTACCCCAATCCACTTAAAATTCTAATTACACACTATTTCCATACACCAACCTCATAATCATGAAAAGTCGAAAATGAGTTGATGAAAATGCGGCAAAGTAACAATTTTTGGTTTATGAAAAATTCAAGTGTTGCCAATATTTTGCTCGGTCCCTGTGCCTAGTTTTCCCTTTACCTAAACCCAAGCCAACAGCCTCTAAATGTAATGCGATACAAAATGTATCCCCCCCAACGAAGGACAACGAACGAGGACGAGGACAAGCGACAAGCCACTTACAACAATGGAAATGATTTTTGCATAATTTATTCGATGATTATTACAAAAGAGCGACAAGGCAGAAGGTAGACAATTTTAGAGTGCGCCACTTAAATCCACCCGGAGAGTTAATGTTACGTTTTTTATTGCAATTAGAATATTTGACATAAGTTGGCTCCTGCTTGGATTTAATTTTGTTACAGGCAAAAGTGATTATGTCCTTGTTGCCAGCTGCAACTCAACACAACGGCAACTTGACATGAAATTGTGTCCCCAGTGGCTTAGTCTGGCATCTACACATGGGCCACCTTCAAGTGGTTGCCAGCTTCATTCCGACTTCAATCATATTTCATGCGCATATACACCGGCTACGGCTCCAGCTTCCAGCTCCTGCTCCTCGTCAGTTGGTTTATGTTTATTGTTTTTGCTGGCTTTTGTGCCGTGTGCCGCGCACACACACTCTCAGACATAATCAAAAAAGGTAATCAACATAAAGTTGAGCGTCGTCAGCGAATGTCAGCAGCTACAATTCTCATTCTCAATTTCATGCTTCGTCTCGGCACTTGTCACACTTGCAAATGAATTAAGTGCCAAAAGCACAACTGAGCCAACAAAATTGATGCCAAGTTGCTGGCAGTAAGTTAACAGGATTTTGGCTCACACTTCTGTGTGGATTACCAAATGGAATAAGAACTAAACATTATTAAAATTATTAAAACATTTTTTAATAAATATATTTATATTTATTGATGTGAAACTTTTTAAAATTGTTACGAAAGGTTTTGGTATAGATAAAAAGTAACACACGGACACAACTGATACACTTAAAGCATTTCTGTAAGCATTCGCCTGGCTAAGCGAGGCTTAAGTTTTGGCATGCTTAAAAGCGATTTTTGTTTCTTTTTCATGCCGCAGCACCAGAAACCAATCACAGAGGCTTAAAAAGAATCAAAGCAATTATTCAATCAGTTATTGAATTAATGGCCTATGACTATGCTTGAGTAAACAGATCTCTCATGAAACAGAAAGAGTTAGAAACAAACACAACAACATCCACATAAATAAAGAGTCTAAATCTTAAAAAATTTAGGTTAACATTTTTACAAAATTTCTATATTTTGGAATGGATTTTTCTAAGACTTTAATATCCCTTTAAGACAATTTTTATTCAGAAAGGCATTGCAAATTTTTTAGAATCAGCTTTTCTTATCATTTTATATTTAAAAATTGAAATTTAATTTAATTTAAAAATTTAATTTGAATAAAATAATATAAATATATATATTTAAAAATTTATGAACTTTTTCTGGTTTAAGATCGATTTACATCAAAAAGAAAGAATTTTCGCCGGGGACGGAATATAACAGTTATTTTCATAAAACTCTAATATAAATAAAGCAATGCAGATCATGAGGTAAAATTATTGTAAATACATGAAAGCGGTATTTTTCCCTTCATTTGCCTTTTTTTTTGGTGACATTTATTGTGATAGTCTAAAATAAGAGTTATTTTTTTACCGACATTTTATTAATCAGGTTATAATAGTTATTAAAGACTTTTATTTAATTACACAGAAAAGAACGGTTTTTGGAACAGTTCTATAAAAAAAACTTATTAAAAACAGTTATTTTTAAAGCATTTTATAAGGAAGTTAATAAATAACAGTTTCTATAGACTTTTGTTGTTTTTTGTTTTGTAGAATAAAACAAAAGGCTTTAGAAAGTGTTATTTATTTACTTTTCATAAAAGCCTTTCTGCAACTGTTATTTACTGAGTAATATAATAAAAATCTTTTCTAAGTGTAATACTCGAAGTCAAAAAAAAAAACGTTTTGAATAACTGTTGTCTGAGGAGTAGAAAATACTAAAACCAGTTAAAACGAAATAACTTTGACAAATTTTTCGTATTTAGACTTCAGAATGCACGAAGTTATTGAAAAACTGTAAATGCATTAAATTAAATTAAAACATGGGTCTATTTAAAAATTTAAACCCGGAGTAAAAAAATATTTCCAATTTTTTACAATAAAATCAACATATTGGTATCTTAAGACTAAAATCCATACATCGTGATTGGTTTAGTCATTTATCTTATGTTACCTGAAAACCAATGTGGTTTGAAAAAGTTACTTGATGTGATTTTAAGAATTGATAATGTGAACATACCTACTAGGTATTACCAGCATAATATACGTTTATTTAAATATTTTGTGAACAAGTGGTACCAGGTAAATATCTTCTGAACGGAGGATTGATTTGAATTCAGCGCCCAAAAACACCTAAAAAACGAAAGCTAGATAGCTGTGGTCCAAAACCTGGTATACGTGTGTTATAAATAAGATATAAGATTGGATGACATAATATTATTGGCATAGCAGAATCTATATAAGGCCGACCTAACATCCTAAAATCAAAATTCGCATTATTTATTATTAAAAAGAGGTTGACTAAGATTTAATTTTACGCAACTTTGGTGTAAACAACAGGATCCAGCGCGCACGAGATAGAAGCGGCTGGCGTACATTACTAGCAGTGGCAGTGATATATCGGGCCAAAGAAGAAGAATTACCAAAGTATTATCTGCCATCTCGAAGAAGTAATAGCGGGTCATGCTCTTAAAAATGTGTTGAAAATGTGTAAAATGTCAAATCTTTGCTGTTTTTGAATTAAAAGAACACTAGAATTCATAGACTTTATCATTGCACAAAGGGCAATCCATTTCCATACACCAATTCACACTAACAAAAAATAATAATAAAAATCAACACAATTAGAATTCGAATTTTCAACAAAGAAAATATGTTACTTCAACATTTTACAAGAAATAAAATAGAAATATATTTTGATACGGTTGATCAAGAAATTTAGAATTGCAAAATTATTCGCGATAACATTTTTGTGAGTATTTTATTGTCAAATGTTTTACAAAATGTTGTTAAGTAATGACTAATCAATCATTATTTCCTTTCACATCTTATAGAAATGGAACTATGGTTTTGACTTCGCACAAATTTTTATGGCATTGGTGTGTTACTGGAAAAATATGTAATTAATATGATTTCTCATTTCCATACTGTAATGAATACTTACGACCAGAAATAATATAAATCAAGAAAACTGGAGAAATAATTTAAAGCAAAGAGTACATTGAACTATATTTTATCTCCAAGACTTTACTGGAAATGAAAAGAAAATAATTTTTCAGAGAATCAATTTTTTATGCCTTGTTATATAAATTATTTGGTTACAATCTGTATAGTAAGTAATACTTACTAAGGGCCAATTTCTCATCTCCTACATAGCACTATGTGTCACATAAACTTGCGAATGTTTGTTTATCTGTCACATAATATAATATAGTACATAATTGTGACACTCTGTAAACTTTTTTAGAACTCACACAACGTCGGTTTTTCTATATTCGATGTGTTCCGGAAATCGTTAGAGCTTTTGGAATCAGTTCTTTCGAAATACATCAAATACAAATGTCAGTGTTCCCGAATAGTGAGAGTTTTCATATTTCGGACTTAAATATGGAGTTGCCTGATCCGACTGGTAAACATTTGAATATTGCAATAAAAAGGACGTAGGCGATCAAAAAAATTACCAACTATGTTAGCAACACATTTGTGAAAAAGTGACGTATGCGCAATTCGTGCCTCACAAAGTAGGCAACACTTTTGCGAAAACTTGAATAACGCACGCGGAAATACCTAGAATGGAAACTAATTACTCGATAAAGATTGTTAAATGTTAACAGAGGACACGAAAGGGTTCTTGCAAAGATAGTTAGTTTTAGAGCGTTCCAAAGATATTGGGATGGGCAACATCTAAGGCTGGGTTTACATTGCCTCATTTTGAGTCAAATTCCTGATAGTTTGAAGGCAAAACTTTTGTAATTTACTGGCATTTGTCATTTTATGACCCAATGTAAACCTAGCATAATATCTTAAATCTTGAAGCAAAATGTTCCTATTCCATTGTAGCACTCAGAGAAATTTTTTATCGACAAAATACTTGTAAGCAGATAAATTAGCTACTTAGAAGTTGAGAAATTATTGTATTTTAAAGGAAATTGATATATTGTTCTCTGTGCAGATTGCTACAGTTTTCTTCTATTGAACTCTTTTTAACTGGAGTTATTTGCTAAATTTTTTGTATTATTCTTTTTTTTTTATTTTCTTTCTAAAATCAGTGCCCAAAATCTTAGTACCATATTCTGTACCTTTCACTAGAACAGACAGACCCCAAGTAAATAAATCGAATTAAAGAATTAGCCGGTATCAAAAACCATCTTCAGCTCCATTCAATCGGCACCTTGAGCGCATTATCCAGCTTTTTATTTTCCACTTTGCTTGTATTTATTTAAATTTGAGCCTTGGCAACAATATGGCCACAATGGAGATATAGACTTCGATATGGCCAGACATTGCATGGACCAATGTTGTGGCTTATCGCTCGCTCAGCTTATTTGCACAGGCGATTGCCGAAAACCAATCGGCGTAAAATTGAAACCAGCAACAGCAGCAGCAGCTAATGCCAACAGGGGGGATCATCACAGAGAGGGCAGAGGGCGGAGAGCGTGTGCCCAGGCATAAAAATGAAAAACAAATAAAAAAAATAAAAAAACGGTAAAGTGAACCGTGCAAAGTCAACGCCAAAAATATGAATTCTCAAATTAAACATGCCGCATCAAGAGGAGGACTTCGTTTCGATTGATTGACGCGCGATTTGACACGTGGAAAATGCATAAAAAATGCTTACAACGCCATCTGTAATTGGTGCAACAACCCTCGAGGGCAGGTTCTTCGACTCCAATTTCGTATGCAAATCGGCAAGCGAGAAAAACCGCGTTGTTAAGCGTGAAATTTGTTTTTCTTATTTCACTTTCGCGGGAGGGGAGGAAAAGAACTCTGGGCTCTGGTTGACAGACACTCAAATCGAATTTTTGTTCACCAAGTCATAAGAAAATATTTGAATAAAAGCCCAAGCCCAGCCATGGCGGTGAGGAGGGGAGTTTGGCCTGACTTGATGCCCGTTTTTTCGGCACATTATGCAAAATAAACATGCAAATAAGATTTGCAGTTAATAAAATTGGCGTACAACATTTTTGAAGCACCCTTGGAAACCATTTCCAGTCCATATGCCACATTGGGGAACAATTATGTGAGATTTTAATTTTATTGCTAAACGATTTTTTGACACGATTTGTAAGACAAGTCGAATGTGCTTAAGACGGAAATTTTTGATGGGCAGCTTTGGGGAATTTTGGTTTATTCTAATTGTGAATTTCAGAAATTCAATTCAATTTCTATATATCAAAGGCGAAGGCAAAATAGTTCGGTAACATTTCAAGCGCCAGAATTTGACATATGCGGAGATGTTGCGGGAATCTGAAACTCTAGAGATTTTCGCATTAAAATTTTATTACTTTGTTATTTAATTAGAATCGAATATATGGACAAAAATTATTCCTCAAATACTTTATTGACAAACTGAACAATTTGCCTCAATTTTATATAAAAATATAATTCTTCTTACAAGAGGTAAAGGCGTTAAGAACTTTTTTACTTGAATGTCAAGACACAAAACATTCTTCAATCTTAAATTATTCTATTTAATACACTTGCAAATACTTGTATATTATTTTAAGCAAAAAAATCTCAGCTTTGTCAAAAGATTTTACTTTAATACACCCACACTCCCCCCTTTCGAAGCTCCAGTCTGCGACGCGAACCCCAAAAGCAAGTCCTCATCTGCATCCCCAAACACAAAAAAAAAAAACCCAAAAAAAAAAGAGAATCATAATCCGGGTACAGCAAATGTAATACAATCTCACAATTTAACGCTACTTATGCACGGTGCATGATTTTCAGGCCATTTATTAGGCAATAGAAACCAAATTGAACAAAGGGAAAATCCCAACAGCAAGCAAAGGAATCAACAGTATTAGAGAAATATTAACGCGCATTATGGTCAGAGCAAGTCAGTTTTGTGAATGATTTCGAATAAAAAAGAGAGATTTTTGCATAAGCCATCTTGGCCAAAAAAATGAAGAAATTTTGCTAAATATTCTTGTAAATTAATCATCCAATACTCTACATCTTGGAAGATGTAAAAGATAGAGTATTGTCTATAATTTAACATATTCCTTTATGAACCACTAGTTAAAGTAAAAATGAAGTACTGGAAGTATTATAGAAATTTGTATACCAGAAAGATCCTTAGTTGCCTCAAAGGTAGCAGAAGTCGCTACGAAATACTGAGATACCGAAGATTTTAAATCTTTAAAGCCTCTCAAGAATTGTGGCTTCTGAGAAGGAAAGAATAATTGTTGTAATCCCTACACAGTACTCAAAATGTACAAATAGCAGCATACAATGAAGAAATATCAAGAAGTCTTTCTGGAATATATTTCCTAGTTTGTCTCGAAGAAACACAGAAGTTAACTTGAAAAAGTAGTTTTGATGCATCGATATCACCTTCAAAGAGCTTGCGCAAGAACATTATTTTCATCAGGGTGGATTAATGTTCTATTGTTGGTAAATCTAATAGTTGGTAAATTCTTAATAGCTTGAGCTTTTTAATTTTAAAAGAATTTTTTTCGTAGATGTTTATTTATATGTGTGCACAGTATGGTAAGCAGAGTGAAGATACATAGACCACGATTATGATGAATGATAGAATGTGATATTTTTTATTTATGGAATGGGACCAAATTAAGGAAAGACGTATGCCGAAATTATTTGTCTTGAAGGTTTATCCCATTCTTGTTACGAAATTCTTACTCAGAACTTACTTATAAAAATACTTATAAATTTAAATTTAAAATAATTGAATTCGTATATTCATGTACATAAAAATATAAAAAATCGGTTTACATTTTTAACAAATTAATAACTCTTCTATACAAATTTGGTAAAACTTGGGTTGTAGTGTTTTGTTTTGGTAGTGTTTGCTTAAAACATAAACTACTCAGACTGAAAGTTTGCCAACTGCCTTTCAATACCTTATACACTTGAGAACTGTAAAGTAATGAAAGCAACAAAGACGAGCAAACATTTATAGTTTGATTTTTGGTGTAATGCTTAGATTAACAGCAGACACTTAAAATGAGAAAACTTTCTAAAAGTGAACAAATTTTGTCTAGTTTCGTTTTGTAATTTATTTGGCGACCTTTCTAATATTACCTAGCGAGTTTTAGGGGTCTGATAGTTTTGTTGCGCACAACATTAGCAAGAAAATTACAATATTTTGAAAATATAATTTTTAATAAGGTTTTGAATTTTTTTCGAAATTCCTTTTTTTTTACCAAAAAATTAATTACTAGACTTTTTTAGATATCCTAGTTCCGGCAATAGCTTCACCTGACCTGCTTATCACATACAAATTTTTTAATCAAGTCGTTTTGGCTTAATCGTGTTCGCCAGTTCGAAAAACGTATTTTCAAGAAAAACGTCTTTCTTTAATTCAAGATCGTATTACTTCATGATATTTTTAAATACCACTAATCTGCTATTTCTGGCTTATAAAGTACACCTTTCGGTTCCTTATTGAAGAAGTTTAAGGTTGCATATTCCACTCGGGCGTCTGTCCTGGAAAAAGTCTACTGAATATAGAACGAGAGGTTTTTTAAACAGCTATATAGACTAACTTTGTTGTGTTGAGTGTGCCTTGTTACTTAAAGTTATGAGCAAACATTACTTATATGACCTCGAGCCGGTTAAAACTGACTAGTTGGAGTATTTTAGACAACAAATTATTTTATCACTCTTTTAACAACAATTTATTTTATTCCTTTTTTGGTTTTAAACTAATTAAAGATAGCACCATTATTACAAGTCATATGATATTTTAAAAAAATTTCTTAATACATTAAGCTATTTTCGCATTCGCCAATAGTGATCGAAGTCTTCCACAAAGAATACAGAATATTATCTAAAAAAAATTTTTAATTTTTTTTTTTCCATTCAAAAAACTGGAGGAATTCCTAATGCGTTAATTCATCAATAATAACTTTAGTACTGTTATGCTTCTTTAGTTTTTTGAATATTTTAAAATATTTTATTTTGCGAATTTAAAAAAAATCACAGACAAAAATGTCTAATAGCAACTTTAGCGTTCCAGTTATACTTTTATATGTTCCAGTCAACGCCTTAAGCAAAATATAAGTTTAATTTTGGAAAGCAAAATAATTACTTCGAAATGAAACAAGCCAATTTTCCAGCTATCAAACTGACCATTTACTCATTTCTTTTGATTTGTCCAGTATATTGATGAGCCAGCCATACATCAAACTCTAGTCTATAAGAGGGTGTCTTTGGCAGAGATCCTGAAACTTCGTCCCTGTTTTCATTTGTTGAAAACTTTGATTGATGCATCGTCGATAGATTTGTTTGAAAATTAATCAAAAAAAATAAATGCAAAAACTGTCTTCAGCCGCAACTTGTTCGATTTTATCTATGTAGCCGTCTGCCCCGCTACCCGCTTTGATAATAAATTTTTATTTAAAGTTCATAAAACAAACGTGCAGCATAATAAATTATGAGGCCTGAACAGCTGCGTCCATGAAATCAACATAAAAAGTCATTTGTATATCGTTTTTTTTTTCGTTCCGTTTCTTTTCTTTTTTCAACAAATTTTACACAGTTGCTGTTGCGGCTTTCACGCTTATTTCGGCAAAAAAAAGAAAAAAAACAAAGTATGCAAAGTATGTGGCATTGCACAGGCTGAAAGTGGAGGTCGCTTTCCATTCCCCCATCTTGTAATTCACATTCATTTATCTAAGCAGCCGTGTCTTTTGAGCTTGTTTCTTTGTTGTTCCGCTTACTTTTGCTTACTTTTTACGTGACTTCAATGGAAGCGGCGCGTGGGGGGGAAGCAAGGAAATATATGAACAAAATTTGAAAGAAGTTGTATTGGAAGGGGGCAATGTCATAAAGTATTGTTGTTCTTATTAAAAAACATAATTTTGGCATTTTGTTTGTCATTTATTATCATTATTTGGTTACAATGGCTGAGATGTTCAAATGGTTTGTTATTGAAATGGGTAGAAATGGGTGGTACGAGGGCTGTTTGATATATTTTTAGATATTAGACTTTTTGGATTTTTGACTTTTGTTATGGAATTTCCAAAATGGAATGACCCTGATTTTATTTAAAGGAAAGTAAAAAAGAATTCATATTTATTGACATTCACCTATATTTAGATTTGAGTAAAACACAGCTGAGAAACTAGTGTGACCGTTTGAAATTGGCTGGTATTTTGCTGTTGAAGGGTCACACTGAAGTTAATGCTTACCCGATCGTAATAAAATTACAATTAGTCTACGAGAAAATGTTTTTGGCTAGAAATATTGAAGACTACCTTCTAAGCTTTAAATTAGAAAAAATCTACCAGAAGCAAAAAAACACTTCAAAATTTATAAAGTAAAACATTTGACTTCCCTCAATTCCCACACAAACCCCAGGGCCTTGGCTTAGATTTCCGTAATGAGAGCCACTAAAGAATCACACCGAACCAATTCAAATCCCCCACGTGAAAAAAGCCAAGCGGAAGTCACTCCCAAAAACAGGGGGATTAATTTCGTCTCCTCTTTGCTCTGCTCTGCTTAGCTCTCGGTGGGCATCAGCCTGGCAACCCTTTTTGCTCCGCGACATGATAAATGACCGGTGTTATTCAAATTAATTGATCAAATCCGAATGTCAGACTGGAAATCTGCGAGAAATTGCCAAATTACGGCATCAAATGAATTAAGTGGCGAACGCCACTCACATGACACATGCCCCGGCTATAGCTGGAGTAAGGGGGATTGGGATATTGCAGAGGCAGAAGCAGCTGGAAATTTGCATGTGTCATGACACAGAGTGTCCGAGTGTGAAGCCTCCCCCCCGTAGCTGGAATTCAGGAAGTTTGGGCCATGAGGTATATGTGTGTCAAACGGTATAGCTTCCGGTTGAATGATTGGACAAATGAATGGCTTACAAACGGACGCAGGGAAACCACATACACACACATACTCACACCGAATTTTTGGCCCCCCTGAGGGGTTTCAGAGCTGACCAAACACGTCGACTGTTTGCGGTTGGTCCCGGGGAGGCGTGGCAACGTGAAGAGCAGCAGGCAAATTGCCCATTGGGCATATTTTTCGGTGCAAAAATTTTGCTGAAATTGAAATCGGAATTGCAAATTAACAGCAGCAGAAGCAAGCGATTTATTGCTTTAGAAATGATTTGAGAAGTCATTTACACTTAGGAAAAAATATTGTTTTTAATTTTAATAGCCTTAACTTCTTAATACTTATGTATTAGTTTTTGGACTTTCGGATTTTCCGATTTTTTGTAGAATAGTTACACAAAATTACGAAAAAAGATTGCAAATTTGAAAAATCAAATCTTGAAAAATTAAAAGCCTCAAGCTTCGAAAAATTTTAGACCTTAATAAAATACGAAAAATGTTATACAAAAATCGAACAAAAATATTAAACATAAAATTGTTTAAAATAACAAAAAACATCATGAACTATTAGCCCTCAAAGAAAAAGTACCCAGAATATATGCCTTGGATACTAAAGTCAAGGCAGAAGGTTCGCCTCGGATTTTCGATCGCATCTGAATGCATTAGTCTATTTACGAATCGGTTTTCAAAAATAGCTAATCCCAAGGCTTTGGTTCGTACTAGATTTGGGCGTCACAAACACGCACGACTCAACACGACGTGCAAGTTTTGGAACCTTTAATTTTTTGCTTCCACGCTTGCGAGTCAGATTTAAGCCCTTAAAACACGAACACAGTCTAACACGACTTAACACAGACACAAGCCAACACTACTTAACTCAACAGTATGAAAAATACTTAGGGCGGATTTTTTATATCTACTATATAGCTGCTATGTGTCAGATATAACTTAATTTTACTCTTATTTATTTGTTTATGTGACAAATAGAGCTATGTAGGAGATGAAAAATCGGCCCTAAGTCAATAAGTCAACCGAACAAATATGCTGTATAAATATTTACATTTTTCTTTAATCGGCTGTTGGTCACACTTATTTAAAGTCGACTCGCTTTAGGCCTCTTTCCAGATGACATACAATTTATTTTGTCACAATTCTTCAGCTAAATAGAAGCACTTTTGATGAGCTCTGAAAGCTAAATGCTTTTGAAAAGCTGTCTTATTTATATAAAGCATAGTGCCGAAATAAATTTTTATGCCATCTGTAATGAGGCCTTTAAACCAGGGAATTATACCGAATCGAATTTCGGTTCCGGTTCTGGTACGTACCAAAACTAATGTTTCGGTAAAAGGTTCTGATTAGGTTCTGGTTTATTTCGGTATTCGGTTCGGTATCAGTACCTTGGTTTTTATTTCGGCATACCAGTACGTACCGGTTTAATTTAAAAATCCTTTAATCCAAAGATATAATAGAAGGGGTAGCAACCTACACAACAGAAAGTATTTATAAAGGAGGAAAATTAAACATAATAAACTTTACCCAGGAAAACAAATGTCCTAATATATGCTTCCACATAATTGTGGAAAAATTTATCAAAATCGGATGACTATATCGTATAGCTGCCATATAAAGGGTCGGTCAAAAAACAAATTCTAGTGAGAAAAACTTTTTAGTTTTCCATCGTAGCTTCACCAATCATGATATGTATTAGTTTTATATGCTTTCACGTGATTCTGGAAAAATTGATCAAAATCGGAAGACCATAGCATATAGCTGCCATATAAACAGTCGGTCTAAAAACTAGTTCTAGTGAGAACAACTTTTTTGTTTTCTATCGTAGCGTCCCTAATCTTGGTATATATTAGTTTTATATGCTTTCACACAATTTGTAAAAAATTTATCAAAATCGGATGACTATAGCATATAGCATATAGCTAAGCAAATTTTTATTATCAGTGATTTAAAAATTTTAAATATTTGATATCTATATCCTCGGGAAAACCCTCTAATTTCGACTGGGGTTCGGTTCTGGGTTCGAACCCTACCCTACGCTAGGGGTTCGGTTCCACAACCGGTTCCTTTTAAATTGAGAACCGAGGTTCCGGTTCGGGTTTGGGTTCCGGATTGCATTTTATATATTTATGTACATAATAATAATTATTAAATAGTGTTTGAAGAAGAGATGCCTTATAAATAGGCGTTTAAGTTTTTGGCAGTCAATCACATAAATGATCTGCCTAAATGGAAGACAACCAGACAATTGTATGTATGTTTAGAAGAGTTCAGCGATCCACCAACTTGCACTCTCAGCGGAAATTCGTTTCTCTTTCACAGTAGTGGGATTCGAAACTGATGTGCTTTTTGTGGCCATGAAACGGCCAACTTTTGGCTTATAAATAAGAGATGACATTTATCGGCGTATTTTCGTGATTTAGTAACTGTGATTGAAAACATCGGCGTAACTGTGATTAAGTCACAGTGACTTAGTCACCAAATCACACTGTTTTTTTTATATGCAGTCACTGTGATTTAATGATTGCCAGTGACAGTGACTTAATCACTGCTACGCCGGAATGTCTCATCCCTAACTAATCGTGTGAGCGAACACGTTTATACATTTCCGCGAATTCCAGTCAGAGCTATTTTTTCCAGGAATGGGACCCACCAGAGCATGACTTTGACGGCATATTGTGAGAGTGAAATGCTAAAAGTATTTAAATTGTGACTTGTGTAAAAAAATTAAGACATTTCAATGACGTACAACTTTTCCTTTGTATTCACCGTGCCGTTGCATCTCCGTACGAACAAAATAATACCCAGAAATACGGTTTCGGATGCAAATTGCTTGAGGTTGTGTTATTTTGTCCAGTCTTTTGTTGCGGACGGGAAGAGTTAAAATTTTAATAATGAAAAAAAATTTTTTAAAATCAAAACGCAACTTTGGTGTTGTCTCCATTTAAGCCACAATATTCATTCATTTTCCTCAGTGTAGTCATTTGAGTTGGATTAATTGCTCAGACTCTCGTAGACACATACACACACACACACGAGTAGGCAAACTGATTAATTTTCTGAGATTTTACTTCGAGTTTCTGGTAAAATGATTGCAAAAAGCAATTAAATGCTTAAATTGAGTGCAAAATGATTCCAGTTCGAGTTTCCCTCTTACGCCCATAAGTAGGCAATAAACCACAGCAAGTAGCAGCAACAGCAGCAGCAGCAACACAACTGGAACAAGATTTAGTTTCCATACTCTGATCCCACTCTGGCTACTAGGCAAGTGACAAAGCCACTTAACACCTACTCATGTCACCCACACAATCCGCTTAGTTTAAATACCCAAAAGGCTAAACAAAAAACCGGTAGAAAAACCACCAAGCCACACACTTTTCCAATGCCAAAAAGGAAATACGGTACGGGGCGGCGACAGCGACAACGACAACAACGACGACGACTTTCTGCAAAATTTAACAAAAACAACAAGGGTCCTTCTCGCCCCCTTTCAATATGTGACGCATTTTTTGTTTTGCTTTTTTGAAGGGTCTGTGGTGGAACAACCACCGAAAAAACTACAAACAACAAACGCCTGCTAAAGTTTCAACTTGTGTGTGTGTGTGTTCGAAAATAAACCCCCTTGGCAAACGAGAAGTGCAAAAGGCGCTCCCCCCGCCACCAAGCAACAAGTGCCCAGCCGAAAACCAAAATAGCATTTCGATTGCCAAAAAAAAAGAAGGAGTGAAGTTACTAAGGAGAACGAGAAACAAAGATACTCTTGAATAGAATTCTGTGGTGGGGGTGGGAAAGGTTTGATATTGGAAAATTAAACTTGAGACTTGCGTATGCTCTGAGATATAATATGTCCATAATCCTCTTCAAAACTAATCACCTAGATCTCAAACAAAACATAGACGGGTACCTAATTTAAGTTTAGTATTAAGAAGGGGTGGACAAGTAAAAATTTCGACCCAATGTTCAAAAAAAAAAAAAATTTTTTTTATTTATTTATTACATTAGATAACTTGAAGAATAAACTATCTAATTACATAAGAGTACTATCTACTTGGGCCTACGACTCAAATTTAAAAATAAATTGCAAAGCTTCCATGTAGGACCATGTCCATTAACATCTTGTAGAAATGTCAGATAAGACTAGGTAACAATTTTGAAATATTTTCTGGCCAAACTTTTTTTTTTTTTTTTTAAGATATATGCTGTTAATGTTAATTCAGATCTTCTGTGGTGAAAATTATTTTTGAAATTTTTTTCCAATTTTCCATTTTTTATTTAGGCTGTTAGTAGTTTAACATATGTCGCCATATCTTCCGTTATACTACACCTATTTGAATATCTAATATACAAAATCACTGCCAATAAATAGGTTTATAAATAGGCCAAAGACATCTAATACTAAAAGTTAATTATTTTCGAGATATTTAGCTCAAAACTTCGAGAAATGTGAAATTTTTGCCATTTTTTTTTTACATAATTGTTACTAAAAAAAAAAATTCGATTAAAATTAAAAGTAATATATTTTCGTTTACAATTTTCCATTTCCTTCTCCATCGGCAGCAGGCTCTGTAATGTAGCATTTTTTAACAGTAGCTTAACAGAGAACTGTTGCAGAGTTTGGTATGGATTCCTGCCTTTAGGCAGGCTTGCTCAGATGGGTATATCTCGGCCATTTATCCACAGATTTGAACACTTATTAGCTTGATTGACGCGTAATTGATGTATTACTACGATCAAAGAAGAAAATAAATCGTTTTTATTTCTTTTAATTATCGTGAGATTTGTAAGTCAACATTTTGTTAAAAACAATGTCTTAAAAAATAAAATTTTTCATTATTTTTAGTTAAATATCTCGAAAAAAATTAACTTTAAGTATGAAGCGTCTTTGACTTATTTTGGGGCCTGTTTATTGGCAGTGATTTCGTATATCACACTTTCAAATTGGTGCTGTATAACGGAAGCTATGGCGCAATATGTAAAACCTCTGACAAAAAATGTGCTAAATAAAAAATAAAAAATTTTAAAATTCTTCAAAAATAATTTCCTCCACAGAAAAATCTGTCAATAATTCCCTATATCTATAGAAATCGGCTAGTAGCTAGTTCGGCTGTTGCCTAGTGTTATTAACATGAAATCGACTTGATTCAATGTTTAAAGCCCTATCAGACATTTCTGAAAAAACAATGGAAAATGATTTTATTCAGATCGGC
Organism: Lordiphosa mommai; assembly: GCA_018904225.1. Classification (NCBI taxonomy): domain Eukaryota; kingdom Metazoa; phylum Arthropoda; class Insecta; order Diptera; family Drosophilidae; genus Lordiphosa; species Lordiphosa mommai. The sequence goes on along the minus strand of JAEIFT010000663.1, from coordinate 34,125 downwards.
TCACAAATAGCCATTGTCACTGAACCGAAATACGCCCACCATTATTCTTTGGAAATTCTCGAAAATTCCACCACCGAAATCAAATGTCTAATTATTTTCTATAATGTGTTCACAAACCCATTTTGAAGCCAATCGGATTAAAAATAGGTTTTACCATATAGAATTTTCCAGGCATTTCCCCCACTCCGAATTTTCCAACATCGGAAAATCTCATGTCAACTTATTTTGTATACTATCGCTACAAACCGAGACTAAAGTCAATCGGATGAAAAATAGTGTTTTCCATATACAATTTTCTGGGAATTTCCCGACTTTTCGGGCGCATTTTTCAACATCGGAAAATCTTATGTCTAATTATTTTGCATACTATCCTTACAAACCGAGTTTGAAGTCAATCGATCAAAAATAGTTTTTCATAGAATTTTCCGGGTATTTTCTTTGTGGGGGGATTTTCCAACATTTGAATATCTCATGTCCAATTAAGCATACTATCCTTACAAACCGAGTTTGAAGCCAATCGAAAGAAAAATTGTATTTTCCATATGAAATTTTTCGGGCGGATTTTCCAACATCGGAAAATCTCAAGTCTAATCGGATGAAATACAAAATTTTCCCCATAGTAGCTTTTCTGAAAATTTCAGCTTTCTATCTCTTACCGTTCAGGCTCTGCATTGATTGCCAATCAGTGAATCAGTCAGTCAGTGAATCAGTGAAGACAAACTCTTTTATATGTAGAGAGATTTAATGTCATTAAAAATATATATTCTTCCTTTCGATTTTTTATCAAAAAAATAAAAACTAATATTCCGGGACTTTATAGGACAATGTTCATTGTCACATAATGCTTTAAAAATATCAAACCACATGTTCGTAATGATATATTCGCCCCACATACCCCTTGAAAGAAAGTGTAGCTTATAAAAATAGACCGCATTCAAAAGAAATCCCACAAGCGGATAATAGAAAATCCACAGAAACGGACCAGGGACCGGAAGTGTTTTGTAAGTGGGCTTTGACTTATGGCCAAGACATTTCCCCAGAATTGGGGGGGCAGGAGAAGAAGTTAACGGCGGCCAGCCAAGTTGTCAACGCAATTGGCTTATCGTTTCTTCCGGCAGAAGGGAGATTATTGCAGACAGACAGACCCTGCTGACCGACCCTGACTGACCTTCCGCCCTCTTTGCGAAATTGTTTACCTTGGCATCAATTTCAATTTGCATGGCGAGCATTCAAAAAAAAAAATATACTCAACATGAAATTCAAATTTAAAAGTGTTTATGGCAGCGAAATGTAAATTTCTATTTGTTTAAGCGCGCCAGGCCGCTAAATACGCAAAAAGCAAAAAAAGAAAACAGAAGAGCAAGGAATGCAAAACCTTTTTCAAAGGGCCAGCAACCCTCGATATGTGTACTCAATATGGGGTGTGTGCGAGTGTGTGTGCGTCGCCCACTTTACTGTCAAGTGCATATCACTTCCATTTCCACTTCACATATTACAATATGCAAATAAATTGCTTCAAAAACGTTATACCGACTCTATATATCAATAAGAGAAATAGACTCACATATTGCTGGCCCATTTCAATAAAAACAATTTGTGACTGCAACAATTTGCAATTGAGTGCTAACGGCCTTTTAATTGTTGTTGTTGCTGTTGCAGTTACGGTTATGCAACTGCTGTTGCAATTTTTCGGGTTCATAAAACCAAACGCATTTGCGGTCGTTTTGAAAAACGATTTCTTACGGAAAACACAAAAATTTCCCTCGCGCATATTTCCAATCTCTGGGGGAAAGAGATTTTGAACGTTAGAAATAATCATTACCTAAATAATTGAATATTTTTAGAATCTTGAAAAAAAAATTGTATTTCGAATGGATAACAAAATTTTAAAAATACTGGACTAAATTAATATAGATAAAATAAGATTTTGTGGAGAATTAAAATGATTTTTGCCTAAAAATATATTCCATTGCAATATCCGTACGCACGTTATCAGAGGGCTAAAACCAAAAATTGAACATCGTGAGCAAAAGCAGTTTCAAAAACTAAGAAAACGTTTATTTGATTTGAAGTTCAATATAACACATTTTTTTGAGATCAAAAACTTAAATGTTTTCTAGAACATTTTATACTTAGTTTGAGAACAAAGAAAAAAGATACTCAACTAGGATAAAAATTTGTTTGATTTTGGAGCAACAGTCATCGTGTGTACCCAGATCAGCCATTGTGCGGTTTTTGAGTACACCACATTTTCTTTGGAATAGAAATGAATGATATTTGATATGCTGCCCTACATATTTCATACGGATCGAACATCGCTACTAACTTTAAAGACTTTGGTTAATTTAGGTCTTTCTAAAAATACGAATTAAATGTAGTAATTTGTATTCTCAACTTCGCTTAGTCTGGGGAATCGAACTCAGAATCTTAGACTTTACTCAAATTTAATGGTGTCTCATCGCACACGCTCGTTGTTACACGTCTAAGATGCTACATGTATGCACTCTGGGTTGTTTATCCGAAATTTTATAAAAAAAAGTCGACAAATGAAACTGGGTGGATTTTATTACTATAAAGAGAATTGTTTCATAATTCTTAGAGCGGCCTTTGAGAATGTAGAGTAACAAGGCAAAATCAAAAAAGTCCTTCAACACTCACTGAATCAGAAACGTTCATTATGATTATATAAGTTTCTTTAAAATAATAAGCGGGCAAATTACTTCTATTTTGCCTTTTGGTCTTGTTTGCGAGAATTTATCAGCTCTTTTTGAAAAACGAATTGTTAGACCTTTTCTCATTCTCAAAAGCGATGACAAGGGCCTCTGAGTATTTTTGCAGAGCATTCTCAGAGCCATGTTATTAGATAGGCTGCGAGTATGTTTTCGTGGTCTTAGTATCTCGCTTAAAATAACATGAGAAAAAATATTTTAATCAACCGACCAGGCCTTCCCTGCCTTCACAAAAGCCCACATGGGGATGCGTAATTTTAAGTAGTTAAAAATGTTTAAATAATAGTTCACACACAAAAAAGCTTAAGATCAATTTAATATTTGTTGGTTAAAAATTATCTTTTAAAAATATAAATTTTTCAAAAATTTTCAAAATTCAAAATTATACAAAATATCTTAATAATAAGTTGAAATGCAGACTTTTAAAAACACTAACATAATTACTTATTGTGCAAAAATTGCGCTAAAGTTTGTTTTAACTACAAATGCACGAGTGATTTTTTTTGGGCCCTCTCTTTCTATGGACATCACAAGAAAAAGGTTAACAGAAAAACATTTACCAAATATTAGGCAATTGCTAAATAATATTTTTGAATGTATGTATTCATTCACCTTTATTGTCCATATTCAGAGTCCTTTTCTATCACGACAATGCGTGCAACACGCATGCATCTTTTGTTTTTCGTAAAAACTATAAGTATAGCCCCAACCTTGCACCTACATGTGATTTAGTCAGACTATTGCGTGTATTTTGGCTACATTATTCAAAATATCATCAAAAGTCTAAATTCACGCAAGATATAATCTTGGAAAGTAATAGTGATATACGAAAACTGAAGACAGACAGGCTAAAAAAAGTTGTTTTTTGTTGCTTTGTGTAATTTAGTGATAGTTAATTGTTATTAATATTATATTATATGTTACTTAACTGATTTGACATGCTGTAGGACATAGGTAACGCTTCCATAATTAATGTCACAACTATTCGATTATCTTACAAAACAAAAAAAATAAAAAGTCAATAAATTCAACAAAAATAAAATTTATTAATCATATCTTCATAAAAAATAAAAAAAAAAAATGTAAAATATTAAGAAGGCATATTTGTAGGGTATATATACTTATTATATACATATGTAAGCAATTGTTATACATACATTTCAAAACTCGGTCGTGTAAATAAAATTAGTTTAATGGAACAGTTTTGTACATTTTCAAAATTTCCAAAGGAATTTATTTTTATAATAACACTTGCCTTTTTCTTAAAAATTTAATCAAAAAATTTAAAGAAAAAGCTGATAATTTTTTTAATATATCTAAATTTATTAAAGTTATGACACTTTTTCAAGAAATCTTGTCGTACATTTAAAAGAGTTCAACTTCAAACAAAATTCTGTTTCCTTAGAATATATTTTTGAAACAAAGTCATTTGTATACAAAACCCCCTAAAATATTGTTGAAAATGTTTTCAGAACTCACTCGCCCTGCTTGCTATATATGTTTGTCTCCTCCGCATCGAGCCTCAATTTGGTGGTATTTTAATATTGTGTTGCATACTTGCAGGCTCACCATCAGCCGAGTCGCCGTAGTCGTCTGCAGCTGTCGTCATTGTCGACCACTGACAAAACATTTTGCCCGCATTTAATTAATTGTTCAATAAAATTAATAAACATTTGTGTGGACCTTGGCCGAAAAAGTCAACGTTGTTTCCGTTCCGTTACGTTCCGTCCTGCCGCCGCAATGAAATTCATAACATTTTTTTGCTCGACTGCATTGACAATGCAGTTGTTGTTGGTTTTGGTTGGATGCCTCTGGGGTTGCAATCTGCAATCTGTGCAATGTTTGTCCAAAGCCTCCGACTCTCCAAACTGCAACTCCGGAGGTTGCCTTCAATGTGTGTGAGGACATGTGAAAAAGTCGTTTGGCGTAAAAACATTTTGTAAATTGCTTCATAAATATCAATTTGTAAAATAATAATTGTTGGGCTCGTTGTTGCATACAGTGAACGGACACACTTTGATTGGAGTTGGGGTAGTGTACGGAATTGTGTTCAGGATTTGGGGTGACGGTGTCCAGGGGGTTCAACTAAACATAAAGGAGTGCAATGTTGTACGGTCTGGATGGCTGGTTGCATTCGATGAGTTTTGGGCTGCAACATTATGACACCCTGTATGGAAGAGATGGCAAAGGTATGCAGGAATTAAGTTGGTGCTTGTCCAAAATTTGTCCATAAAAAAGGATAAATTTTGGGATTTTTTTCAAGAAGAAGATACAAAATTATTAAACAAATTTTGTGTTTCTTTCTTTTAAACTAATCTTACTTTTCTTAATACTTTCGATTTTTATTCTGAGTTTAAACAAATAGGGTATCTCCTGGCCTAATTCTCATGCACTTCCACATACTCACTTTGCTTTCAATTCCTGTTAGACAACGAACATTGCTTTTTATGTTTGGTCAACAATGTGGAACGTCCAGCACGTGAACGTACCTGCGGATGCCCAGTTGATGGGTCCTGGTGTATCTCATCAACCCTGATGACCAAGTGCCTCGTAAAAATTGAGAAAGGCGACAGACTGATTAAAGTTTGTAACAGTCATAACTAGCGAATGCGTTCGGGCGGGCGTCAAATGTCACACCCAGCCAACTCCAACAAAAAGCGCTGCCCGCGGCAACGTACGCTCACACGTCTGAAGTTTCAATTTAAATTTATGTTTCATTTCATTTACTTTACTGTCCCAGAAATTCATTTCTGAATCGTGTCCTCTGTCTGTCTGTTAACGCTAAAAGTGTTGCTCAAGAGCGCATAAACAATTTGGTTTGTAAAATTTCATTTGGCTTTCACTTTTTTTTTTTTTGCCTTCATAATTTTCATTACATTTTACGCATTCGAAATGTGGAAAATTGAAAAGTTCAAATTGAATTTGAATTCAATTTGGCTGCCAACATTTGCGAGCAAACAAAAGAATTGAGTTAACTGCGTATGTAATGGGTAGTTCAGTTGGCTGCAGTTGGTCCAGGGAAAGGGAAGATGCTGGGTGGATGGTTTTTTTTTTTTTTTGTTAGGTCTTGTTGTTGTTGAAACATTTGAGTGAGACTCATGAAATGAATGAATATTTCTCTGGGGATTTGACTTTATTAGCCTAAAATGCTAGAAATTCTTTGTAGTTTCATTTTTCATGAATGAATGGATGGTTTGTGAAAATATTGTTTGTGAATGCAATGATTAAAGATCAACTTATTGAGAATAAACCAAATATTTCATTACTTATTGGATGGTTTAAAAATATATAGTAAAATCCTGAACTTTGTAAATCTTGTTGTAGACTCATTAAATTTTGAAGGTTTTTCTATATTTCTATAATGTTTTTGGTGACCTTTTTTTAAGTGACCAATTTTCTTTTCGGAAGATTTTTGTGGTAGGGATAAAATTATATTTTAAAATAACGCAAAACGCTCACACGGACAGTGGCATTTCAATTAAACTTAGTAGAGGTATATCTTAGACCACTTGACCTTTGGGGAGTTTTTCAACACTGTATTCCAGGGATGCAAACCGGTTCTGAACGGAAACAAACCAAACCGTATCGAACCGCTTTTTTGAGCTCGAAAACCGAACCAAGAACCGAACCGCTGTTCTTCCAAAATTGCTAAACCGAACCCAAAACCGCCTTTACAATGGTTCGGTTCGGTTTAGTTTATCGATAAGTTTCATGATGTAAAGACAATATTGCCCTAGTGAATTTAGAAATTTTTCTAAGGTAGTCAAACGATCAAATGATTATAAAGAGAGGATGGATCTTCCTTCTTATTCAGAGTATGGACTGACGCTTACTTATGCTAGCCTTTGTAGTTGGAAATCCAGTTGATACGCACCGTTTTCAAAGTACTATGGTACGTATATATATTAAATTTATGCTTGTCAAGACAATCCTTGAACTTATGGACAGAGCCTTTTCGACTGTCTTTTTATATAATACTAATAATGTATTTTATGCGCGGTACCTTATTTCTTTCTATTGAGAATCGATAATGCAAAATGTCTTAAGTGATTTTTCCGAAATTTTTTTGAGATTCGAAAACGGGGTCTCACGCCTGATGCCGTTTTTAAATTATATATTAACTGTGAACCACTGAACCGAACCAAACCCGTGGTTCGGATTTCTACAAAACCATATTATGAACCGAATCGATGGTTTAAAATCTCTGTGAACCACAGAACCGAACCACTCCTTATTTCCGAGCGGTTTGCATCCCTGCTGTATTCTAACACTGTTTTCCAACACTATTTCAAATACCATTTTCCAACACTATTTCAAATACTATTTACCAACATTGTTTTCCAAAAGTGCTTTTCAACAAGGTGTATCCACATTGTTTTTAACACTATTTTCAACATTGTTTCCCAACATTGTGTCCAACATTGTTTTTTAACATCGTTTTACAACACTGTTTCCCAACATTGTGTCCAACACTGTTTTTCAACATCGTTTTCCAACACTGTTTTCCAACATTAATTTTCAACATTGATTTTCAACACTGTTTTCCAACATTCTTTTACAACGCTATTTTCCAACACTGTTTTTGAACTTTGTTTTCACATCAAAGCCTCGTGAGTGTTAACCACATTCACACTTTTTTTTTTAGTTGTACCACTATTAAGAATTCTAAGGCGATATTCACAGCTTCCATAATGGCTTCTAGAACAAACCTATAACTACAAATACTTGAGGACTTTTCTTTGATTATTGAATTAAAATCAACCTTGGCATTTAACATAAAGTCGACTTCTGCTAAAGTAGACTTTATCGGGAAGATATGAAAACGGCTCTTAGGCTGGGTTTAAATTGCCTCATTTTGAATCAAATTCCTGTAATTTTTAAGGCAAACATTTGTCATTTTATGAACCCTCTTACAAAGGATAAAAAATTAAACAAAAACTTGTATACTAATACGTGGATATTTAACAGAGCATCCATATAAGTTCAAATAAATGCTACTGGCCAAAAAAGTGAGCCAAGGAGAAAACTATTTTAGAATAGATTAATTTGATCTTATTTCTCTCATTTCAATTGATCTTCAACTATTTCTATTCTTAATGGAACTGGACTAAATAGTCTTAAGCAATACTGGCTATTCATTTCATCACACACACCCACATTTCCATTTGTCTTGTTCATCTACCCCAAATTCAATTTCAAATTTAAATGTAATTAAATATACAAAAGCGTTAATTGAAACATTAGAGCAAACAATTTTATTGCTTAATTTACATGAAAATTAACTAAACAAGTGTCGGCGAGTAAGATGGGCGAACCGAAATCACAGACCAGAGAAAAATTGCTAAAATGCCAGAAACAGAGAGCAAAGTTCATCAGCATCCCACCCCCTGCTCCGCTCTGTAGAGGATAGCGGCGGAGTTCATAAAGACGCACAGCCATTAAGACATTTTAATTCTTGATTTTGCACCCTCACTGACCCAGCTGGAGTCTTGGGCCACGTCCAGTCCTGTTGCCTGGTTCATGACCCACCAAGCTGTCAATTTTTCTGGCTTGTCGTTTTATTTTTAATTTCGTCTGCGCGTCTTTTTTATGCCGTTGAGGCTCATTACATTTGCAAAATGTTTTCGCCTTCGGTTTTTGTATTTTTTTTTTGGGGTCTTGGTGGTCGTTAATGTTATTAGAGGGCTGCCCTGGCCAGAAAAGCAAATGCAATTGGATTAATAAATGCCATTAGATATTGCAAGTGTTTTATTTTTATTTCCATTTATTTTTTTCTTTTTGTGCTTTTTGCGTGAGGATAATTTGTATTAATGCCATCATTTTATGCTACATTTGAGACGAGTTATGGTTAGACAGGGAGACAGAGAAACGGCGGAAAAATAATAATAATCATTGGAACAAATTTTGTTATTATGAAATCATGTTTGATAAAGATTGTGTAGGTCTTTTATTATTTTAGTCAAACAGGTACCTATAATACATTAAAGATTCAAAGATAATTATAACGATATTTCATACTAGTTGATAAATATTAGACTTCCACCTTAAATAGTTTCGACTACTTATTATTTGCGCCTTGTGATTGTCTTGCTTTTACAATATTCCTGCACCACTTGAACAACTGATTAATACTGCTTAAGAGCTTATTATAGCTAAGTACATAACCTTTAAAATATTGCTCTTACTCCTTTATAACTTGGCGAACTTTTTGGTTATGCTCCACCAGCTTGCCACGCCCCAAGTACCACACAGACTGGCAATTACCTAGTTGTAGCGGGTGTATGGACGAAGGAGAATTTCTATTTACTACACCAACCAAAAAAAAAAAAGCCGACAAGCTCTCCTGCCGGCGTTGCAGCAAAATTTCATTAGACTATAATTTTTAATTGAAAACTGTATATCATTGCCAAAGCTGGCAAGAGGCACAGTCTGGTAACGCCAGCTTCCTCTGCCACCCCCCACCCTTAGCGCTGTGGGTGGCTTGGAGAAAAATGCACGAAAATATTTTGTAAGCAGATTTATAGTTTCGAAAAATAATAATTATTTGCCCAGGCGGCGAACAAGGACACAGGCGCCGTGGTCCAACCCTATTTGGATGCCATAGTTGTCTCTCTCCCACTTGCAGCGTGTTCCGTTTTAGATTAGTTTATCATTTAATTATTTTTTGAAGTAGAAGGAACTCGTCGAAGAAGATTAAATATGTATCCACATTGCACACTTTTAATTTGGTTAGTTTCATTTGCCGAAAAGAATTCAATTTGTTTGGTGTCGCTCGAAAAGGGGTTTTGTGCCAAATTGCAGACGTAATCCCCAAGGATATGTGCACTGATTTGGTTATAACCAAATGTGTGAGATGTGAGTAGATGTGAGAAGTTGTGTGTGTGTGTGAGCTATGTTTTGGGTGAGTCAATTGAAAAATAATTTAATAAACACGACAGCTACTTAGGGTTAATACATGAGGTAGACATCAGCGGCGTGAGTTAAATGCATTTTTTAAGTGAATATAATAAGTGACAATTTTGTAAATCTTTAGTATACGAACCTTCACTCCAAAATTACCAATAAAAAAAATTTAATGAATCACATTTGATCTTGAATATAGGTGCAGAAATTATTGCCTCTAAATGATTTTTCTTTATTTTTTAAAATATAAATAGTTAACTTGGTGTCAACAACCGTTGACCTCGCAAATATTTATACACGGAAGAATACGGAAGAGAGTGGTACAGTTATACATCAGAATAATTCAACGCAAGAATAAGGAATATTCAAACATTTTATTAGTCAGAATCAATATTTGTCTGCTTTGTGAATCATTTGTATATAATATAAAAAATTCTGTAATATATGGACATTTTTCCAAATGTTCATATTTTTAACAGGCCTATATGAATATTTTTTATTCTCCACATTTCAATATTTTTAATATATGAACCACGAACATAATGAGAATGTACATTTGCTATGGAATCACCAACATTTTATATGTACATATGTAAATGTGTCAATGGAATTAGGCTATTAATTAAAAGCTTCAAAAATACTGATATACGTTTTTGGGGTACAATTTTACCCCAGTAAATCTGTTAGTGCAGTCAATAAATAAATATAAAGCTGCTACTGAAAAATTGAGAACAGACACTCTTTCTGATAATAAAAAAGCAATAGCTGCAGTCTTCAAAATTAATTTTCTACGAAAAGAGAACGTGCTCAAATAAATTTTGACGTCTTAAATTTTTTCAAATTGTCCTTAGCTTGACACACACTGCTAACGAATTGTACGCATTTTTCTATTTTCTACTGCACACTATTTTCAAATTTTCTGCCAGCTACATAAAATACAAGAATTTTTTATTAAACAAGTTTATAAACGAATTAAGAATTCTTTTTACTTTGATTCGCATGCAAATTTAGTGGGGTAATAATGTACCCCAAAGACGGACCACGTTAGATTTGACCATGAACGAATGCAGAGTTAAAACCAAAAATACTTCAACAAAATTCCGAAAATTTATCAATTAAAAAAAAAAAATCTGAATTTACCTAAAGACCAAAAAAATAAATACATTAACATTTTACACACATTATACAGAAAAGTGTATATTAATTTTGGCCAGAAGTTTGTAACGCATAGAAATAATCGTTTCGTTTTTTTTATGATATCAAATTTTTATTATCAATGATTTAAAAATATTAAATATCTGATATCTATATCCTATATATATATGTTACCGGTTGAATCAGTTGGAGTAGAGTTTTTCAAGTGTATTAAAACTCCGGCACAGTCGAAGTTAGCTTTGCCTTCTCGTTTTTACTTATTATCTCTGAGAATATTATTATCTGCTTACACTTTACTCGTAATTATCAATCATTCTAACTCCTGAGGCTAGAAAATATCTCATCCATAATTTTGGTGAAAAATATTAAATTGAACCGGTTTGGTTTCGGGTTTCTTGAATTGGGCGAACCCGACCGTGAACCGAACCTTCTAAATTTTTGATCCCTCGAATCTGAACTCCAACCGAACCACTTATTCAAAAAAAAAGGTTCGGTTCACAATATTAACTTAATATTATTAAGAAATTTTTCAGACGGAAGAAATTCTTGATATGATTAATTGATTTTGATTGTTTTGAAGTCAATTATAAAATCGATCAATGATGTTATAGATTCCTTCGAAAATTGTTCAAGAAGCATACATCGAAAATGATTAAATATTTTGGAAAAGTCTTTAAAAATATTCTACTAACTTAGTTGTACGAGCATTTTTAACACTAAAGTCTGTTCCTTCTTATCTAGGATTTAGTAGAATTGAACAGTTTCAGAACGATCTAATGCCTACACAGACGGAAAAAGATATCCGGACTAAAATCAGTTCCAATAAATGTCAGTTGATGGTAGATTCCAGATTTTATGAATCCAAAGTACAATCAGGTTGGACTCGTACTTAAAATTTTAATCCGAAGGTCGGGAATTGAATTAACTTAAACAAGGCAAGGTCGTCTAAATTATATTATATAATAATATATGATCAAAATAATTTAATTGTATAAATGATCGTTAAAACAAGCTTTAAAATATTTTTTGTTTAAGTGAACCGAGGTTCGAATCAAAACCTGGGGTTCAGAGGATCCAGGAACCGGTCCGTGAACCCAAACCAAAGATTCTTCACTTGTTCAAAACTCCGAATCGAACCTCTTCCAAAATTTGGGAGGCTTGCAGCCTTGGTTAAAATACAATAACTGTTACAAAACCAGTTAGAAAATGGTGCATGGGGCACGGCTGGTTTAAAATTTCACAAAATGAAATATATTTCTTGATATATATTTACAATGTATTTGGTATAATTTTTACTACGTGTCTTTACTCTTTCATGCATGGTCATAACTAAATATCTTTCTTAAAAAAATGTGTATTATTTGTGTTACAATTTCGTTATTTTTGATAGAAGGAAACAAACAAAAGTCAACTTCATATGGTCATAACATCCGTTTCCGCATTTGGCATTTAGGGGGGTCAGCTTTTTCATTTATGTTTGGTGGGTGTGTCTCCAACACTTAACAAACAAATTTTGCCCAACAGCAATTAGAGAGCCAGGCCAACATCACACGCGCTTTTTTTTGTTGTTGATGTTTAATATAAATGAAGTGAAATTAAAAGGCAACTGTTGACAAAGGCAGTCCTTAATGGTCATGTGTGTGTGTGTGTGTGTGTGCGTGCATGGCGAAGGTCTCTGTGTGGTCAGCCGCTGACTTTCAAAATGAAAAAGCGCTCATCAAAAGCAACGCACGTGTTTGGGCGGGAATCCTGTGAATCCTGCAGCAAATGCGTTTGACACCTTTGGAAACAGCAACAAAAAAGGTCACAAAGCAAAGCCAAACAATTAGAGAGGTCAGTTTGAAGAGACTGACCAGCGACACCCACAAGTGACAACAGCAACGCCCACGGAGTCTCGGTTAATAATATTCAAATCCATGTGAATGGCACTTAATGTGACTCACTGAACTTGAAGACAATGTTGAATGGCCTCTGAGACTAGCTCAATTACTTTCACACTGACACCTTGGGAATTTATGGTAGCCAAATGGTTGGAAAATTTGTTGAAATTTTGCGTTGATACATGGGGAAATATATGTGAGGTTATTGTACCTTTTTTTTCTAATTAAATTGGGGTTTCTAAGCCAGAGCATTTTCGCAGTGTCAGCTTTTGTCTCGCGAGCCTTTGCAGTGTCCATCACTGATTTAAATTAAAATCTTTTTTTCATCTAATTCCATAATTTTCTTAAGCTCATCTTATTATAAAAAACTCAAACCACATGGAAAACCATTTTTGGGTTTTCCATTTCAATTACTAATGCAAACGCACATAAATTTCATTAAAAATGCATTTGCCCACCGACTCAGCCGCAAAAAGTTTTTGGCCAACCCTCCATTTCTACCTGGACCCATGCGCAGCTGTGTCTCAGTCAATTTGAACTCCAACTCCAGCTCTTATTGTGGTAATTGTAGAACTGGCCTCAGCTGTTGGGGAAATATTTGAGGCATCCATAAAAAGTTAAAAGCGAGCCATTTACCTTTTTTTTTTTTTTGTTTAAGGCCTACAAATGTACAATTCGGTTGCATTTTTAAAAGTAACTGTAAATTCTGGCTAATGAACTGTGGGAAGGAGGGTGAAAAGAAACACCTCAAAAATCCCGAAAAGCCGTAACGAATGGACAGAAATTAGTCGCACGCCGTCGCGGCAAATGTCTTGAGTTACATTTTGATGACTTCTTCAGTTTTTCTTTTACCATTTTCTTGGTGAGTCTCGCCCCCTTGATCCTATTATGTTCACGAGAACAGCTTTTAAATGTTAAAAAGTTCCATTTTAATGACAGTCACAGGACTCAGCAGTTTTTTTTTTGAGAAAATATTTTACATAAAACTGACATAACAATTTCAAACAGATTTTCTACGCATTTTTTTTTAGGTTGTAAAAATAATAAAATATTTCAGCTACACTTTGATATTAAAAACCGCTTTAAAGCAAATTACTCAAACTATCAACAAAAGCCTAGGAAAACTAAAACCAAACAATGTTTGGTGCATGGGGAGGGGAGGGTGTGGTAGCGTTGCACAGGACATGTTTGGAAAGGATGTAAGGATTTTTTTTTTTTTTTTTTGGGGGCAGGTTTCACTTATGGGACAGGTGTGCGCTTGACCATTTATGGCTTACACTGAGAGGACTCACAACTATTAGAAAGCAAACAAAAGGGCTAACTAGAGAGTGGAGTGCGCACCACCACCACACTCCTCTATCCTAGAGGACATTTTTCGTTTGCAATTTGAACATTTTTCATACCAAAAATATTTTGTGGTTGAGCCTTGTGTAGTTTTTGTAAACTAAGAAATTTGATCGAAAACGGACAAAAATAAAGGGACACTGAGGTACACTGGGTACACTCTGTGTGGCACTTTTGCACCGCTTTGTAATTATTTTTGAAGTTAGTTCAGACGGCAGCTTGATAAAAAGTAAATAACATAAATCAGAGATGACCAAATTGGTTGGTCCTGGGGAAGAGTTGATTTATTGTGGAAAGGGTGAGGTACTCTAGAAAATGTGGGCGGAGAAGAAAAAGGAGATTGGGATAGGATTATCCAACTTGAGGCACAAAAATAGTATCTATATATCATTAGAAAATGTATTTGCCCAGTTAGAAGGCAGATTAATGAGTACTAGCAAAAATTCCTGTCAGAGTTAAAGTGCGTTAATATTTAAATGAAATTGTTTTGTTCTAACGTGTTTTTAACGGTTTTATCACTGTATTCCTGGGGACATGAAGTGGTGCAAATTACAAAGTAATAATTTCCGACCCTAAGAAGTACTTATGTATATAGGGTGGCTAATGAATGCTGCTACCAAAAAAAATTAAAAGCTTTTGCTCTATGTGGTTAATCGGTAACTTTCTTTACTTTCATTTATCTGACTGATTTTTAATTCATAAATTTGGGCGTGAAGACATTTCATGCAAAGGAATTGCATCTAGCTCCTAAAATAATTTATATGAATTACAAAAAAAAGTTGTTTAGGTTTATTATCGTAGCATCGTTCACCAGTCGCCCTATATATATTATTGATCAGCTTCAACAAAAGAGTGGAATGGATGGTGGTTGTTCTAAAAGATTTTTGAGCGCTTAACACGAATCTCACGTCAGAATTTTTTGTAATTTGCGCCTATTGTTGGTAAAAGTGCCTATTTTGAACATTTCAAGGCATGCTTTGTGGGCACTCAATAAATCTGTTTAGAAACTCTATGATTTTATCGTAAAGTACTATTCCTTAGCTGTTAAATAAATTATTTCAGATAATTTTGTGATTTTTTTAACCGATGATATACCATTTTGCATGCATTTGTTAGAATGTACAAAATGTCTCACTTAAGTTTGCTGTCTAAAAGTATGCTAAGTTAAAACCATTACATAGCTCAGTAATTTTTATTAAATTATAATGAAAGTTCTCAACGACATCAATTGCATACTTGTGGGCTGGGGAATATTTCGTTGGTTCGAATTCTTGTATTCAGAATGGTATATCTTCGTTGAAAAAAATCGCAAATATGTTTGGAAAAATTTTTTTATAGATAAAGAATATGTCTTTCCGATAATGTAAAGGGGGGTGAAAACAAAGATATAGGTTGCCTACAAAAAAATTCCTTAAAATGTTTAAAAAAGGCAATTTTACCGACTGTAGGCATAAAATGACAAAAATCCTGACGTGATGAATCATTTTGGTAAATTGATTCGTTTAAGCACACGAAAATCATCTAGAATCACCAACATGTTATGGAACATGTTCACTTGTTCTTTTTTTAAGTGCGCCAATTCACTCCAATCGCTCCATTGTTCCGTTACTTCGTTGCTCCCTTGTTCAGTTGTTCTCTTGTTCTGTTGTTCAGTTGCTCAGTTGTTTGGGGCCGATTTCATTTGCTTAACATTTTCAGCGACGGTTTCACTGCGGACGGGTACTTGCTTGAGGTGGCGGCTAAGATAGCTTTGTGAGTTGCAACATGGAAAAAGAGTCGCGAAACGAGAGTCTTGGAACAAGAGTCTCTGAACAAGACTCACGGAGCAAGAGTCTCGGAACAAGAGTCGCGAAACAAGAGTCAAGGAACAAGAGTCTCGGAACAAGTGTCACGGAATAAGAGTCCCGAAACAAGAGTTTTGGAACAATTGAAGTGGAACATATTCCCGTGTTCCGTTTACTAAACAACTCCCCCAACTCCAATGTGCAACCGTCGAGCTCGTTTAGTGTAAAGGCTTGATTAGCTTGTCGCTCGTTGTGCAAGAGTCGCCACGAGCGCTTGTTATGAAATACACAATCAGCTCGCGCCAAGCAAATGAACCACCAAGAGAGAGCAAAACAAAACAACTAAAAAGAGATAGCATGATGACCTTTACTTTGCTCTCTCTTGATTTCTTTTCAGAAGTAAGGAAATCAAAAGAGAATTTCAAGCGCCTCTCGTTAGGCACTTCGGCCGTCGCTGAGCCCGTCAAGGGCAAAAGAGCTTGAACATGTTGCTTGAAAAGATTGATCGATTTTATCGTGTCGTCAGCACAGGAAGCATCTTCGAACGTTTTTAGTATACGAGTGTTCTGAGGCAGCAGCGTCACCGATGATCAGAAGCTAGTAAATGGCAAGTTGGGTGACGCACGAGAGAATCAAAAGGTGTCTCACTATACTCAGATTTTGCAGGTTTTTTCAGGATTTGAAAATTTCCGATCCGGGGTCCGTGTAGCCACAATTTTTAAAGACTTTCGAACCTTGTGATATTCAAAATATTTACATAGGCGGTTAAAAAATAAGGAAAGTTATACACGAATCGTTTTTGCATGCTTTTCAGCATGGTGAAGCGTGGGCGATTAATTTATTCAGAATTAAAAAAATAGAAAATCAAAATTTTAAATTTTAGAACAAAACAGTTTAAATTCAATCACGGTAGTTTCCCATACGAATTTTCTTCAACTAGATCACTTACCAGTCCTACTACTTCACAAGGATTCCGGTTTAGGTCTGCAAAAAGTTTGTCTTAGTTAATTTTCATTTTAATTAATTTTTCAATTAACGCATTTTAATTTCATTTTCATTTTCAATGGAGGAAAAATTGAAAATGTGTCTACTCCTTCGTGCCCAGCGCCACATACCAGGCTTAGGGCTTCTGTTTGGCTGCTCTGCAATTAACATATTTGCGCTTGAGACTTAAACCAATACATGGAGCGAAATGCTGTGCCAAGTCGTGGTCCTCTTATCTGACAATCAACAGTTGTTATATTATTTTTTGTAGCATTTTTTTTTTTTTTTTTGGAAAAAAAGAACCTAAGGGGAAACAACAGAGTTGTAGGCGTGTCCATGGCCCAGGTTGGAGTAAGAAATTTGCAACTGCAGAAGCCAAGTGCAGTGGCTGCCACTGGGATCGGGTCTGCTCCACCCACTTTGCGCTAGCACAACAACAACAACAACAGAAATTTTCGGGTATCTAGCACGGAATCTGAGTGGGCAGGCAGCCAAAAGAGCCAACTCCAGCTGGGGGTTTGCATGCCAAACAAACAAGTTGGTTCACTTGATTTACAACAGTCGCCACTTGGTTGGGTTTTGGGGCTTTTTTTTGTTGCTGCTGCTGCCGCCGCTACCGCTGCCCCTGCTTGAGTTATGGGTCCGTGTGTGGGCGTCAATTACCAGCTCATAAATTGCCATCGATTTGCTGACTATTTTGTTGTTGTTGTTTTTTTTTTCTCTAGCTCTGCATCTAATTGTTTATTAATCAACTCATTAATTGGTTGTTATGTTTTCTATGTTTTTGTTGATTTGCCATTCGCTTCGATAAATTTAATTAATTTTCTGTAAAATGTATTTTTCTATTGCATTTTTGATTAGTTTCGATTTTGACAT
The DNA here is from genome assembly GCA_018904225.1 of Lordiphosa mommai. Lineage (NCBI taxonomy): Eukaryota > Metazoa > Arthropoda > Insecta > Diptera > Drosophilidae > Lordiphosa > Lordiphosa mommai. The sequence continues at coordinate 16,470 of JAEIFT010000663.1, read as the reverse complement.
ATTTGCACTAACAATCAACAAAATAATTAAATGCATTCAAGCATTTTTAATTGTTTGCGCTAATTTGCCAATGCTTAGGCGGGATATTTGTATGGCTTATGCGAGTGTGTGTGCAGGAGTTGTATATGTGTGTGTGGTTTGAGCTGTTTTCCAATTGCTGTTTGTTTGTTCAATTGACCTCTAGGCCATTGGCTAAGGTTGATGGGTTAATCGAAAATGGGACTATTAAGAAATTTTAAAATTTTTAAAGTACTTTTTTAGAATTATTTATAGGTCGGAAAAAAGAGATTTTCCAAAAAAATATAAGCATTTTCCACATTTAAATCAAAAAATGCATGAATTGGAACAAATTCAAATTCTACGTCTGACAGATGGAACCTTTTTAGTCTTCGATTTCTGCATGGCCTAGACAGGCCCATACTGAGACAAGATCTTAGCAATAGGTTCTTGAAAGAAATCTGCGGAGACTGTAAACATTATTCATTTTACAAATAACCCAGATTTGGGAGCAATTTAGGGTAATTTCCTTAAGGGGGTTTTCAATCTTTGAAAAAATTTTTTTTTCGATTTTTTTGTTTTGCATTATTATTATAGCTTGGACATTCCTCTTTCATCTCCTTTAAACCATTTTACAAAATTCTTAATAGTTTAGCAGATATAGTCATTTTAGTGGAGCAATGTTCTTGCTAATGTAAGAATTTTTTACGTTGCTCAAAACTTGAAGCGCGTTTTTCTCAAAACCACGTTTTTTGACCTGGTAGGTATGATTGCGCCAGTTTTACTGAGCCAATTTTGATCACTCGTGTACCAATCGACGCAGAATTGATGTAATTCTGGCCCGTACCTCAATCAAAGGGAAAAACATTTTATTAATATTTTTTTACACTAAAGTACAAAAAAAACTTAAAAAATCTAATTTTTTTAAATTGCCGCCAATTTTTGAAAAAAACATTGAAAACTATGATTGAGGGTGCGGGCCAGAATTACATCAATTCCGATCATAAACTTATTTACACACACCTCTACACAGAAAAAAAAAACTGTGCCATTCGGGCTCAACTTAACACCAAACGGGCTCAATAATGGGTTGATCTCGGAATGGCTTATACTGAGCCCGAGTGGGGCTAGGCGCCCGATAAAAGTTCAAAAAATTTAAAACGCCCGAGAGATTTATTTTTTTTCTTATAACTTTGCATATTATATTATTAATAATTGTGTATATTTGGATTCACTTAAGTCTTCTTTAATATGAAGAAATATATATTAATTAATAAATACTTACTTTAACTTGCCTTGTCTGGGAATCGAACTCGGGACCTCGGGGACTGAAGAACGTCTGCGTCTCATCGCACTCGAACACAGCGCGCTTGCCTGAATAGGCGCCCAATGACATACAAGAGCGTTTGCTCCAGACGACAAAAGAGAGAAGCCAAGAGAGCAAATTTGCTATTGCTCTCAGCTTGTTCGCTCTCTTACTCGACATTTAAGCCCGAATCGGATTAAAAACAATCCCAAAAGGGATCAAACACGCATAATCAATCCTAAACGGGCTTAAAATTTCAATCCTTCCGTCGGGTTCAAATCAAGGCATTTTTTTCTGTGTACACCTTTTTTTTGAGGCCTAAATTGGCAGGCCGATAACTTATTGAACCGCCCTCGAATTTCAAAATTATGTTTATTTTATTTTCTTATATAATTAATTAACTGTAAAATTCAAAAAACCAAATTGAAAAATCTCTTCTGGTTTTCTGTCCAGAATATTTAAAAAAAAACACTCATAAAACCCTGTTCAAAGGTACCCCCTTAAGCACCGGGAATTAAAAATTATTTAAGAACATTTTTAAGAATTATTTTAACTTCGGAAAAAAGAGATTTTCTTAAAAAAAAAAATATCACATTTTCCACATTTAAATAAAAAAATTCATGATTTGGAACAAATTCAAATTCTTCTTTATTTTGTCTACAGATCCCCAGGTCTGACGGATGGAATCTTTTTAGTCTTCGGTTTTTGCGTGGCCCGAACTGAGCTGAGATCTAAGCAAAAGGTTCTAAAAAAATCCTTCGCATACTATAAACTTTGTCATTTTACAAAATAACCCAGATTTGGGAGCAATTTAACTAACTCCCTAACTTTTCTAATATCGAACACTTTGACCAATAAATAAAACCCGTTCACATTTTGTACTCCATAAGCTATATATTATACCAACCGCAGGCATTATTTCTCCTGGTAATGCTATTAACCCACCATGGCTCTGTCGTCCACCAACAGCAACAACAAAAACGTTGAACGTAATACAATAGCATTCCATTTGCTGGGCAAAAATGAAACTAATATTTGGCCAAAAATGCCAAAAACAAAACGACTAACATAAAAATCACAATAAAATAAAACAAAGCCAAAAAGCAGGAACAACAACTACCAAATTCTTCCCCCCTATTGAACATGGATTGGGGTGTGTGTGTGTGTGTTGTGTTGGGGGTTTGAGCCTGAAAGCTTTTTTCTCCTCCAACTCAATGCCTTTTGTGTACGGGCCATGTGTGTTTACATGATGATTTTTTTTGGCACGCGATATCCTTCTTCTGCTTTTTCTTTTTCCTGCTCCTGCAATGTTTGCCCTCAAAGTGCTGCCTGTCCGAATGTCTATCTTTGTGTTTGGTCTGTTTGCTGCTGCTCTGAACTATGAATACTGTTTGCATTAGTTGGTCCTTTTCTGCCATTTGCCAGTCTAAATGTTCCATTATGTATTGTTCGTTCAACAAAAGGCCATGTCGATCGAAATTTATTTGAATTTTATTAGCAGCTTTTGCTGCTGGGTGACAGTTAATTAGTAGGGGGGGAGTCGGGGCAAGGGCATAGCACACTGCAACATGTCTTCATTGACTGCATACAAACAACAACGGCAAACAGCTACAGCTACAACAACAACAACAAAATTTATGCACGCACATGCAGCTGGTTGCATTTTTTGCAAGGCCTCCGCCTGACTGGTTGCATATCTACGTCTTTTTTTTTTTTGGTTATGTACATATGCAGGCACTGCAGGTGCAGCACGTGTCAGTTGGCGACAATATTGTCAAACAAAATATGCAGTTAGATCTCAAAGAGACAGCAGGCCCGCACAGAATTGGACTTGATTGGGTTGTCATCGGGAGATTGCTGGAGAAACCAAAAAAAAAAAACGCTATAGCTTTCATAATACTAGTCGTGCGTATGCAGTTGAGCCTTGAAAGTTAATATATATTAACTAAGGCTTCTATATATTCTATCTATATATTCTGAAAAACTTAATAAGATCAGGCAAAAAACACTTAAGTCTTAAACAAAGGGAAGGAAGCAAATTAAATTTAAAATTAATATTTTTTTCAACTGGTTTATTATATAAGTAAAAAATATATTAAAAAGGTTATATATATATAAAACCAAAAACCAGACTACGCTCAGACAAAAGGTAGAATAAATGGGTTAATAATAAATTATTATGGTTAATACGTGAAAAGTTTATACAAACGCTCTTAGAAAAATGTTTTTCGTTCATAAATTGTGAAGAATTTTGTTCCTGGAATGGAACTGAAATAGTTCTTAATTCTTTTTTTTGGCGAGGGACTGAGAAAAATAAACTGAATGAAAGGAGCAAAGAAAGTTAGAGAACATAGCGTTTAAAACTTTTGGATCAAAAAATTCGGAAGAATAAATAAATACTTGAATCAAGAACTTCGATCTTTGATCATTTATTTATTTTATTCTAACCGTATCTCACGGCAACTCTCCTTTGAAAAAATATTTATTTAAGTAAAGTTGTAGTCAAACATTTTATACCAAAAGTTGAATATTCCCAAAAATTAGACTAGAATCCTAGAGCCGACTATGTTTAAAACTTACCTGGATCATCTTTGGGGAACATACTTACATACCCCAGATCATGTGTATGAGAATCATTCAAATTCGAATAAACTTTAAATGTGTTTTTAATTTCGTTGAACTAAATTTTGCTGTTAGCTTCTAGCTCAGAGCCGAGAGCTACAAGTAAAGAGCAGCGAGCGAAAGCTGGCTCTCGAGAGCTGTGTCCAAAGAGCAATTACGAACCTTAATTTTTTTTTAATTTGAAATATATTTTAGATATACATAAATTTATCTACCGTAATTGATATTTTTTTCGTTAAGTAAAAGACCGAAAATGCTGAAGACATCTGTGGACAGGCTTTTAAGTCCGTACACTCAGAAATAAATCAAGAATTCCGTACTTAAACTGAGGAAATTCAAGTACAAACGATCTAAAAATCTGATTAAGTTCGGAATTTTTTAATCTAAAAATAAAATTCTTATTCAGGATGCTTCAATTTAATTGTTCTTTACTCTTACCCCCTTGTTATTTCATTTATAATTAATGCAGTAAAAACAGACAAAAATAACGTTAAAATTTTAAGATCAAAACGATCTTCTTTTAATCATACCTAAATATAGGATGGCATTTTGTTTCTGAGTGTAGCCACTATAATTTCCAGAATTATTATTAGCAGCTGTTGCACTTCGATAAGCAGCAAGAGTATCGGTTGATATTTTTTTCTCTGTAGCCGCTGGCATTGCCCGCCAGCCTGTACTAATTAACTGGGGTACAAATGTACCCCAATAAAGTTTCTAGAGTTAAGCTCTTTATACGCTATAGAACAAACGCAATAACTTTTTTTAAAATGCAGCGATGGGCACCAAAATCTTTTAAAAAGGGCGCAGCAACACATTTTTTTGGCAAGCTGTATTCAACTGACCATAAGCCAAACGATAAAATATTATTGTAACTTAACAACAAATTGCTCAACTACATACGTTTAGGTTTAAGACAAGCTTTGTATTGTTTCAACTCACAATTTTTATATCCTCGCAGAGGGTATATTAAAATTGTAACGATGTTTTTAACGCAGTGAAGGAAGCATTTCCGACCACATAAAGTATATATATTCTTGATCAGCATGACGAGCTGAGTTCATTTCCGTCCGTCCGTCCGTCTGGTTCTATGCTATCTCCTCCCTCAGTTTTGAAGCTATCTTGACCAAACTTTGCAAAAAGTCTTTAAATATAAATACGCTGCACATTTGTCGGAATCGGCCGGATCGGATGACTATACCATATAGCTGCCATAGGAACGATCGGTCTAAAAACTAGTTCTAAAGAAAAACTTTTTTGTTTTCCATCGTAGCGTCACCAATCGTGGTATATATGTTTCACATATTCCACACAATTCTGGAAAAATGTATCAAAATCGGATGACTATAGCATATAGCTGCCAAAGGAAAGATCGGTCTAAAACAATTCATGAGAAAAACTTTTTGTTATCAATGGTAGCGCCTTTCAAAAACTGCAGGTTATTTAAAACTCGGCATACCCGATGTTAGCCTTCTATTTATTTTGTGTTTTGTTCTTGTGCTTGATATATTTTTAATGCTTTTTCCGTCAAAAATAATTCTAAGTAATTAAACAGATTTTATACGTTTACATGATGCATAGGAACAATTTTAAACAGCAATTGTGTACATATCAAATCTGTATTCCATAAATTTTGCCTGGAACTTCAATTTATGCTATGACTAAACTCCATTTATCCACAAAGACTTTTCACATAACATATAAATAATTTTATTTCCAGAAATTTTCTTTGTATGCATTAGTATTTTAAAATTCATATATTAAATGGTATGCACCAAATTTGTAATCCAACTGGTTAGTTATTCGTCTTCTTGTGGTTTCTGGGGATCTGTAAAAAATGCAAAATAAATTTGTAAATTAATTCAAATTTCTAAATTGTTTTATTAAGCAATCTAACTGCCTGTTAATTCCCCATTCAAGCCAATTATAATTTTAACTCCTTCATGCCTTGGCTAGTCTAAAAATTCATGCTACCCTCTTTGTAATTATTGGACATTTATATTAACTTTAATTGCATACAACATAAGCTCAACAACATACATAAAAAATTGGTAGCAACAATGTAAGTGGTATGCCATATGTAAAATATTTTATGATTTATGTAAGCTCCCTCCAACTTACAAAAATCAACAAATCATTTTGCTGGCCAACGCTGACAGCTGCAATTTTTCACTGCCTACTCCCGAGGAGAAGTCATGCAACATTTAACAGTAAAGTCCAGGCCCTGACCAGCTTTAAGTCGACATAAATGCAACCCCCAACCTCCAGAGAGAACTCAAACTCAAACCCAAAACCAAATCAATTAAATTCAATTAAATTCGAAAAACCACAAGCCAAGTGCATTTCTTGGGATGACGCTTAACCTTATCGGTCAGCTGCATATCCAGAAGCATAGAGGAACTCGGACTCTATTGTTAGGCCCCCAACACGGAGAAACCCCCAGAGCTTAGCTGTCAATCTTATACTAATTGAAATGCACACACACACACACACTACGACCAGTTTTGGCACACAAATTGACTTTTACGCACAAAACAATTGAAATTTCTAAGAGAAGAGACCCTGAAAATCAACAAGTTAACTGCATTGCACTGCCTGGCACTTTGATATGGCTGCCATTCAAATTGGACTTGGTCCTTGGGATATTGCATTTATGTGTTTGGTTTCTCACTGTCTAATTGATTGACCCCCCATTGAGTTTTGGTAGATGCTTGAAAGTAGGTGGAGAAACGGTTTAAGAAATCGGAAATGTTTCTCAAATGATATGCAGTTGCAAAAAAATTTCGAAATATTTTGTAATTTTTTGAAAATGATTTTTAAATTAAATTATTTAATATCAAATTTCGTAACTTTAATTAGAACTTTAAAATTACAATATTTTGAAAATAATTTAAAAGCTTAATTGTACGATAATTTCTTTGTTTCAAACTATTACAACTCCTCCTCTCGTTTTCCAAACATTTATGTTTGATTTTGATTACAAATGGATCAAATCAAAGCTACAAATTCTTGCCAATAATTTATATTAAATTTGACATGCGACTCCCCAAAAAGTTCCCTTAGACATTGCCAAATTGAAAATGAAATAAAAAGCAAAAAAGCAAAAAAGTGACTGAAATACAAACAATATTAATATTTGTTGCTTTGCTTTTGCTTTCAACGCCCAGCGATAAGAGACAAGATTTGTGGGAGAGGGGGTGACATTTTTATATATAAATCATGAACAAAAACAATTTATCTTTTGATTTGTAGCAAGGGATGTTTTACGGTAACTGAAATGAAAGAAAACTTTTTCATCTGTTTTCTTTTTTTTTTTTTTCAGTTTTCCTGGTGTTGTTGTTGTTGTTGGGCGCAACATGTCAAATGTAATAAGGCCCTAATGTTGTCTGCGCTTCTTCGTTGAATTGTAAGTGAAAATCAAGTGAATTATGCGGGTTAAGGATGATTTTCAGATTGCTTTCATTTATGATAAAAAGTTATGAGAATGTTGCTCCCTGAATTTTGTGTTATGTAAATCACATTTGACATTTGTTATTGTTGGTGGGGGAGAAGGAGGACAACAACTCATAAATGTCAAGAATCTCACATCCCGCATGTTAGATGAAAGTAAATTGAACAGTTATAAAATGTAAATTGCCAGGGAATGGCATAACCTTTTACTCACAAAAATGGAAGCTCTTTATTTAAATGAAATAATTTGATTGAAACATTTTACATATTATATTTGGAAGGCAGTTGAATTTCCCCTCTCTAATCCGCACTGTTTTGGGCTCATTAATGCATACCATAACTCACTCTTTCACTCACTTATGTCCTCACTCAAATTGGTTAGCGGCGGCATTCTAATCTCTAATAAAACGCACAACTCACTGACACCAAACCCAACCTTTAAAGACGCCAGCTACGCGATCCTCAATATATTTTGTGATGTTCGTCGGGTGCCTTTTCTGTGTTTCCGATAGACATAATTTGTCGTACGATGCCTGACAATCAGGGTGACACCCCGACAGGGGCTCAAGATGCTAAGCAGAATGATCAAGTGTGGTCTTAGTGATGGGCGGATTAATGGAATAGCTATCGGTTACTCGCTCAACTGCAATGTAAGGAGAGTGATTTTTGAAAATTTATTCTGCTCAAGCGGATTTGAGAAGGTGATATGATATCGAGCGTTAGCGCCATTTTTTCAATAAAAATTTTGTCAATTCAATTATGATCAGCAATGTCATTTACATCTTAAAAACATTCTCCTGAAAAATATTTTTTTTTGGCGCTTATGTTATTTTTACGGAATAAACACTTTAGGGGATTTTACTCATTGAACATATACAGGAAACATTTATATGTCTAATGCTGCTACAGCCATTCCTTATACTTGTACTTCAAGATTTCAACCCTTTTTTTTTAAACTGGAATAAACTATTTTAAACCATATCATAAATAAATGTTAGCTACATTGAATCAAAAGCTATCTCCTGTGGTGGCAGAAATGACATAATTGCTGAAGAAAAATAGATGTTAGCTGTACAAATGGGAATAAGAAATCATCAACGCCAAATCAAAGTATATAGCTATAGGAGTAAACAAGTGCTAGCAAAAAACATAAGTGCTTATTTATAATTTTTTAGAACAAATTGTTTCCAAACAGGTCTTAAGGGAAAATAAGAAATCGTTCCCAGTTTTCTCTAAAAGAAGTTTTTCCTTATCCAAATGGATTAAAAGTATTTTAGTAACATCGTATTCAGTTTTTCTTAGTCATATGGATTAAAAATAACAATATTTCGAGAAAGACATACATCTTCAAATGGGTAAATTACCTCCTTACTTTCATTTAGTTATAAAGAACCGATTTAAACTCTGAACCAAAACTGTTCCGAGTATTATTCTTCTTTCAATTAATTGCTTTAATCAGGCTTTTCCTCAGCGTAAGTAAGAGTAAAGAAAATGTTCTTAAGTGGTGGGCGGTAACGTTTTCAGAACTTAATGCATTGTATTTGATATTCCATTTATTTCCCGTTTATTATGTTAAATTTTCCTTCTTTATAACTACAATCTATTTATTAAAATTCGAACACTACCGTAAGTGTGTCATCTCTTTGATTTTAAATGATTTTAATATAATAACGCTACGTACCGGTATACCGAATTAAAACCAAGTTATCAATTCGAAACCGAATATCGAAATAAACTAGAACCTAAACAGAACCTTTTACCGAAACTTACTTACCAGTACTGGAAGTGGAATATGATTCGGTTTAATTCCTTGTTGAAAACGCATGGTACTGTACCGCCGCTTCTGTTATGCATGAATCGGACCTCCCAATTTTCGGTTTAAAAAAAATCTTAGGACTGAAACCTAAATTTGTTGCAATTTTTTTTAACTGCTTTTGAAAATCTGCGCATTAGCTAAAAAACTCAAGAGATTTCAAACATTCGAAAGATCTAGTTGGAATATCCGTGTATCAGATTATGGTCTAACTGCAATAATAGGGTTGCGTATTTCGCAAAATAATTTATAACAATCCTAATTCATAACGCTTTTGATGTTTAACATCAGTTGGGAAATATTTTCCGTGTTTGATGATGTCAATAATTTAAGTGCGATTTCTCTTCTCCTAATAGGAGCTATTTTCAAATAAATTTCTTTTGATGTTCAACATGAGTCTGTTAAATATTTTATCGATTTTAGACCATTTAAATAATATGAGATTTAAGTTTCAGTATAAATTTAAATCATTTTCTCAAAAAAAAAAATAAAAAATATTAAAAATATTTTGGGTATATAAGTTTTAATAATTCATTTTTTGTGTTAACTAGGTTGGCTTGCAATTTGGATGGTTTGGGAATTGGCTTTGGTTGATTTGGCAAAATCTCTTTTAAAATACAAGCGGTTTGAAACCAACCAAAAGAGATTTCTGTGGCACCCCTGTGGCACCCCGCATAAGTGTTTTTCATACTCTGAAAATTTTGGACACGATGCTCTTCAAACTTTTGAAACAGTTTCTTACGTTCTTGAAAGGTTTTAGCTGGCTCGGTTTTGTGTCTGTTTGTTTGCGATTCATTTGAAAATTCTCACATAGCTCAGCGTTGGATACATTGTAATCTAAACTCGATTTCTTGTCTATATGCTTTCTATTTGGTGGTGATTTTGCAAATATTTTAAACAAACAATTGTAGTTTGGTGGTACCGGACACTGGGATCCGGACTGTTAAAGATGGATGGGATGAAAATAATACCTATTTTTTAAGTGAGGATTTTATGGTTATTAACAAGATTAGGTAAAGTAAGCGGATGAGTGTGTTGCCACAAGAGGCTTTACCAATGCGGGTCAACCTGACAAAGACTTAAATTTTGAGATTGACTGGGCTGTTGACACTGATCAAGAATATATATAGTATATACCTTATAGGATAGAAAATGTTTTCTTTTGACTGTTACACAAATTTGCACAACTAATACCATTTTATCAATTTTAAATGAAAATTTAATATGGCATCAACTAAATTTTTTCTATGCATTTTGATAATTTAAATTGATTAAATGATGAACTTTTCATAGATTTCAAATGCCATCTCCCTTCTCTGAGCTTATTGAACTCCTCTCTAGATGACACACGGCCAACAAGTAAAAGCTGACAACGACTGACTCTGTACTTTGGCTCTCCACAAATGTAGCTTTTGTACGACTACTCGTATCTGGCGGATACATTTCAAAGCAATGCCAACTGGACTGCGTTTATCGCTTGGTAGCCCCCAACAACAACAACTACAGCAACAACAGACATAAAACAACAACAACAAAAAAACGTTGAAACGCCGTATGTGAAATTTATGGGCATCAGCTTTGAATTTGAAGCGGGACCCATAGGAGGACTCCAGTCTCGAGTCGGAGTCAGAGTCGCAGTCCGAAGCTAGCCAGTGGCTGGCTTGGCATTTGTAATGCCTAAATGCTTTGGCGAATTGATTTTTGGTGTAAACGATGTGCAATTTTAATGGATTGTGCTGCCAGATAAGCCAGAAGGAGGCTTTCGGCAACTGCCGGACCGAACTGGACTGTGTGGAGAGCATCGAGCGAGCGTCATGTCGTTTAATTGAATTTGTTTTGATTAGTTGGGTGTGCAGCTTAAAGTGTACTGGACAACCGTTCTTTCGCCTTGAGGCCAGCGCCAAATTGACATTGTTCTCATATACATATTCATAACATGACGAAAAAATGTCAATTTAAATATTTGCAAATATTTTAACAAGGTATGCGAAGCATCCGGGGCGCTAATTTGCCAGCAAAAAAGTGTGTGTGTGTGTGTGCGAAATAAAAATTGTACACATTTCCTTTTTTTAAGCTTTTTTTTTGGTAGCTTTCCGGGAAAATATACATATAGCGAAAAGGTGCAAAAACTTTTTTAATTAATTAAGCAGGGAAGACATACACAGAAAGAGGGAGAGACAGAGAGAGATGGAAAGGAAAGAACGCCCAAGGCATAGAAAAATATTATGCGAAAAAGTGTGCAAAATATTTGCACTAACAGAAAAATGTCAAGTATTTAAGGTGGAAATAAAATGGATATGGACAGTTTCTTTTTTAAAGGTTTAATTTGGGAAAATGCTGGACTCTACAAAAGTTTTATTTTAAAATTAGGATGCATTCATTAGAAAAGGTGGATCCTTGATCAATTATTTAGCTATGTTTAATTATGATGATCCATTTTTTCTTGTAATTAAATTGATGTTTACTGTGACTTTATTCACCTAAAAGTGAACAATAGGTTTTTTAACAGATGATTGCATTTAGCGATTATTGTTTTAGGTTTTGCGATGTGCTGAACGGCATTTTTGGGATTTTGTGGCTGTAGTACGTTTTATTATAACATACAGTCACACTTAACAAAACATCAATATATTCGTATTCAAAATAGTTGGTCACACCGAACATTTTATTCCTAATGCTTGTTACTTGTTAGCGTACCCAGCAATTGGTAATCGCTTGCGGTATGTGTTTGATCCATTTTTTTGCAATCGATATTAACGAAATTACTAATTGCCATCAACATTCACTAAGTTCAGCAATCATAAAACAGTAATCTTAAATCTAAATTGTCTGCTGAATGTGCTGTGATAAATGGTTAAAAATAATGCTTAAACAGCCCGTTTGCAATAATAAATTCGATCTTTGAGTGTGATCTTAGACCGGCCTAACATGAGTTTTGCCCTTCTTATATATATCATATAAATCCACATTCAGAAAAAAACCGAATCGTACAAAATGCTTGGTTCAAGTACAAATTTTTCAATCCCGAAATTAATTACAAACGGTTTCAATAGTACGCAAAGTACGAAAATACTTGATACAAGTACAAAATACTTGGTTCAAGTACAATTTTTCAATCCCGAAATACTTGATTTTAGACCGTTTCGGGATACATTAAGTACATTTTGGGATATTACAATGTTTTGGTAAGCCCTATTCTTAGAACGAAATGGCCTTGAACCAATCCCGATTCGTTCTTATTAGATTAATTCGTACTAAGTTTAAGTATACTCAATAACGAAGCATACTTAAAATTTTAAGTACAAAACTGTATAAATTCCTTGCCGTTCGTTTAAGAACGTTTGAGTTAAATAAATTCTTGATTCAAGTGTTTCGTAATTGATTAAAAAATGTGGTTCTTATTTTAAGAACATTTTGGGTAAATTTAAATTTTAAGACAGATTCGTACTTAGTTTAAGTATATTTATTATATAATTCCATGTGTTTGTTTGAGAATTGTTTTGTTTTTGGGTCGAAAGCGTTTTATATAACACCAAGGCATATGTCTGATTTCCCATATGGAATAAGAAAAATTTAAAAATTAAAATATTTTTTTGAACTGATCCTATTTTTCAGAACCTTTAAATATGTACCTTGCTTGACTCCATCTAATATTTCTATGGCATAAAAAGTAAGAGTACCTACGGCCTACCTAAAGCCTTTAAAAAATGCAATCTCAAAAGTATCCATACTAGTTGGGGTGAAATCAAAAATCCTTGCTTTTAAAATGTTTTAGGTCGATACACTTATTCCAGTGATTTTTCAAACTTTTTGTTCCCGTCCGAAAAGTAATTTTTCGGATAGACTTGAAAATACTAGGGTGAAATGTAACCTCCTATTTAATTTTTATACAATGTAGTTTTGTTTTGACAGCTGATTGTTGTAGAAAATCGTTTTTTTCCATACTCAACATGATGGCAAACACGTCAACAACAATCAGCTGTCAAAACAACACTAAGAGATGTATCGCGCTGAAATATGTCATTGCTGCATTAAAATGAATGGACTATAAAGCAACATTATCTTTTTGGCTCTCTGGCGGCCAAGTAGGTTACTTTTCAACAATTTTTGAATTTCATTTTTGAGTTTAGCAATCAAAAATAAATAAGCAAAAAAATAAAAGCTTCAATGGTGTTATCATAGACTCAAACCTTCTAAGTAGATATTTAAAAAAGGTTAATTTAAAACTCTGGAAGATCTGTGGCACGGACGAATTTTTCTATCGATTTGCAAACCAACGGAGGCCATAATCTCTTGAGTATTCCGTGACACACTGCATATGTCGGGTAAGGAGTCCACATAGAACTACTATAGTTTGCCCAAAGAAAGTCCAAAAATGTATTTTTTAAATAGTTTATCTTAATATATTTTAATTCACATGTATAGTCTTTTCTACTTACACTCTTGTCGCTTTTTCCATGAATGTGTGGGTGATGTATTCAAATGATTCTCATAGGCTTTGCGATGTAAAGCATCTTTTATTTTAATGGTTTCTTTATTGCACGTTTCCTTTTCGGCGAAATGATCCAGATACTCTTCACGTTTACAATAGATGCAAACACCATAAATGTATTCCTCCTCACAGATGGTGGCATTCGTGGAACGAGCCCAATCTGCAGTAGTTGCCTGGGCAAACAATTCGCCAACATAAATGTGCGCAGTGGGTATTGTAGTAAAAGCCGTGGGCGAAATTGTGGTTATGGGATTGTTTTCGAGATTCAGGACTTGAAGGTTTTTCAACTTGTCAAAAAGGCCGCTAAAGGAAGAAGATAGAAGAAGATAGAAAATATATGAAAGTCAACTCTCATAAAAGTCTGTTTCTAATTTAAGTTAAATTTATTTTATTATTAACCACTCACCTCTGAATACGATCCAGATTATTAAAGGCCAAATGTATCTCCAGCAACATGGGACTATGATGGAACAATTGATCTGGCAATCTGGCTATGTGATTACGTTCCAAATGGAGAGTCAACAACTTTTTCAATGACTTTAGAAAATCTCTGCCCAAATAACTGATATTGCTACGTATGCCCAAATAGGCCAACTCATGGGATTTCCAAAATAATTCCGCTGGCACATTATCACCACAATTGAAGAATTCAAATGACTGCAGCTGGGTAATATGCCACAGCTCCTGTGAGGTAAATGTGGACATTTCTGCACTATTATTCCGTATGTCACAATCAACGGTTAAATGTTTCAATTGCGATTGCTTGGCAAAGATTTCACTGGCCACTTTGGCCATATTTTTCACCACAATATTCAGTTTCTTAAGTTTGGTCAGTGGATGTAGTATGGTACCAGGCAGTTCACTGCTTCCACGCAAATGCAAATGTGTCAATTCCGAAAGATTCTCAAAATAGTTGGCAGGCAAAGTCGAGGTAAATCCCAGTATGGACAACTGTTTCAGATTCGGTAGATTTGTATAATGTTGATGCAATACATCGGCACGAGGATTTTTCTTTTGATCAAAAAAGTTAAATATCTCCAATTCGGTATAGTTGGTAATGCCCAAAGTGGAGATCAATTGTCGTACACTCTGTGCACTGGGTAGGGCACAATTGTTAATGGTTAGCGTGTCAATTTTGCCCACTTGCAGTGGCGGAATATAACCAAAACCACGTATATCGAACACGGTGCAGTCAATGCCATACAATTGCTTATTATCACTATTCAATTGAATTTTTTCACATTTTATTTCCTGATCCAAACACTCGCATAAAGTCTGATCCTTGATCAAGGTCTCACAACCGGCTTTGGTCACATAAGTGTTATTCTCTTGCAGAGAGCAGCTTATACCCAGCAGGAATATCAAAAGCAGCAACATCCTGGATGGACGATCGTCAAGCCTGAACTGAAAAGAGAAAATATACAAATTTTTGAAAATTAGTTTAGGTAGAATTTTCTATTTATTAACAGGTAGCTAGCCTCCCCTTCACACCCAAAGGCCGTCATCTACGCCATTTTCCTTTGCATTTTACCTCCTGCAGCATCGTCAGCAGCAGCAGCAGCAGGTAAACTGTCGAGTCTCTTGGCTTCAATTTAATGGCCCATAATTTACTACGCAACTCGCTCGATTTGTGCATAATATTAAACCATTTTGAATTCTCCTGAACAAAAAAAAAAGAAACTGCAAACAAAATGACTTAAATTGCCATTTGCGTACAGTGCGTGGCGGGGTTTGGCGGGGGGAGGAGAGACAATGGCTGGTGAGATGATCTGCGCCAGCAGCCAAAAGCCGCCTCGCTGATAACAGTTGAAAATACTCGACTTTACATACGAATCTGCGCTCAGAGCAGAAAACATGAAAAAGTGGAGTAAGACAACCCGAGGCAGCAGCCAGTTGAAACCAGGCCAGAAAAACAGTGGGCTGAAGTCGTGAAAAAAAGTCATACGACGTTCCTTGGTGTTTAAATTTGGATAAAAAGCAATTATGCTATTCCTGTTTTGGAAGCCATCCGAAAACCAATTAAAAAAGATTAGGTTCAATTTAATCTTTGCGGGTTGAAATGATCTTTTAAAAAATATCTATTTTTCCGGGGAACGTAACAGTTATAAGTTTTATCAAACAAGTCATTATTTACCAGTTATATTTTGCGTTTTATAATAAATCTCGGGAATTAACATTTATTTTTTTATTTTTATTTTAAAACTCGGGAAATACCAATTATTTTCTGATTTTTATTTTATTACTCTGCTTATATCACTTATTTTTATTATTTTTATTAATATTCTTCACATGATAACAGTTATAGATGACTTTTATTTATAAAATTATTTAGAGACTTTTATTTTTTAGGACATTGCATAAAAGTCATTTGCATATATCTCATTGAAAGAGCAATTGAAGACCAAAATATAAACATATTCTTGATCAGCTCGACAAGTGTAATCGATAAAGTCGAATGTTTTGTGATCGAGAATATGTTTACCTTTTCGTCCTCAATGGTTCCATCAATGCGATATATGCAAATAACTTTTTTATTATGACGAAAAAAAATAAAAGTCTCTGAATAATTTTTATTGATGACTTTTATTTTAAAAAGTCATCAATAACTGTTATCATCTGAAAAATTTTTATAAAAATCAAAAATAATTGTTATGAGCTGAGTAATAAATTGAATATAATAAAATAATTGGTATTTCCAGAGTTTTAAAATAAAAATCGACTATAATTCTTAATTCAAAACTTTTATATGAAAATTGCAATATAACTGTTTATTTAAATTTTACCTAACTGTTT
>JAEIFT010000662.1:0-121981 GCA_018904225.1 Lordiphosa mommai | reverse complement strand
AATCTATGCTTATTAAATTAATACGTAAAAGTATCAACTCGAAACTCACACATTTTCAATGTCATCGAAAATTCGAAAAGTATTGCTCGTTTTTCTGTACCAAACAAATCGCATAAATGCTGCAACTTGTAATTCTGACGATGTTATTCAGCTCATTGCTGATATAAATATTACATTTGATATTGAGCGATGAAGCCACAGCAGTAAGAGTCTAATGAGAGATAAGGCTAACTTGAAACAATTTGTGTATCTCCAATTGCCGTCTGGCACTTAACCAATTATCTTGCAATTACCTTGGAGTGCTTTTCTGCATTATCAAAAGCCTTAACATTTCACAATTTTTCATAATTGTATGATTTTTTTAAGAATAATTACAAAATTGTCAAAAGCAAGTATTAAAATGATACAAAAAATTTGACACACTGATAAAAGCTTGTGTCAAATTAATACTAATAATTTATACTGAAAAATTTCAAACTGATACAAATAAGTATCAATTTGATATACTTGAAATATATAGGATTTTAATACAATCGAAAAAATGAACTTGCTACTTGGTTTAGTTTTAAATTAATGACTAAACAGTATCATTTCGATGATTACTTTTATTTTGTGTTTGAAAAATTGTATCTTATTGCATTTTACCATTGTTGTGTATCTTATCGACTGTCAGCAGACGCAGCACCCATCTTGCAGCCAACTTGACGATATCAAATAATTGTGAAAATAAAAAAGCAAAAACCATTTTTGTGTTGGTGATCCTCACTTAGACGGCCAGGTCGGACCTCATATTTCTACACTTTTTTCCATTTTAATTCTTATTGCTGGAGATTATGTGGATATGTATTGAACTCAATATACTCATACTGATTTGGGTGTTTCCGGACATATTTAACATGAATATATATTTAACATTTCGTTTTCTCATCTTCATGTTTTTGAAACATTGGTGGACATTCAGAAAATGTATGCCTTCTTTTTAAACCGTATTTAATATATCTATTACCCTGTTTATAAAACTCATGGTAATTGGCCTATAAAGTATGCTATATTTATGAATATAACAAACAAATTTTTTTTATTTCCTTAAAACTAATTTATTTTGTATTCCTTTAACTGATCCGACAACCGGAGTGAATGTACAATATGGATTTTTTATTTTGTAAAAGTATATATTTATGAAGGAAATAAGGTTTACTTACTTTGAAGGCACTTTACCAAGACACATTTTATGTGTATAAACAGGGAATATGCTAGTGTCTATAACGACCCGCCTTTAATTTTAAAAGCGACAACAAACATATTCTTAATGTCCACCTAAATTTAAAAAACATGAAGATGAAAAAACGGCCCTAAATGTAAAATTTAAGGTTCATAAGTTTAGAAATGAAGAAAACAATCAAGTGATCTGTTTCGAACTTTCGGATTTCGGCAAATCAAGGATCATTTTGGAAATGCTAACAAAAATGAAAGCAATCAACACAACGAATTGAAGTGTCATCTGACAGCGCTCCTTAATTGGGACCTAATCGCTTCTTTTTGTTTACAAATTTGTTGAAAATTAAATAGCGTATTCGAATTTTACCAACGACTGAAGTTGCTGTTTCCGAACATACCCAGTTAGTCTCAAAATCAGGGGTGTTAACCTTATACAAATCGAAAGGAGTTTTCTCCGAGGTTCGAAATAATACATTTTGGGTTCAGGTTCACGGAGCGGGTAAATATAGTTGGTAAACCTAGGATTAATTTCGAATCCTGATTTAGGCTCTCTATCGTTTGTTAGTTTCGGATAATATATATACGAAAAATGCGTTTTCTGAGCCAAGAGCTGCAAAGAATTTCCCCAAAAAAATTTTGTCATATAAGGCAGGTACGCTCTAATGTTCATATGTGCCTCAATATAAGTAGATCGGAGAAAAATCATCACTCAAACTTTTGAAAAAGTCAAAATCTACATAGAAAATGTTGCTCTAAATTTATTTTATGGAGAACATTCCCAAGTTTAAAGTCAATCTGGTCTAAGCTTGACACACGAGTTCTCCGAAATCATATTTTACTCTTTCCCTAAGTTTCTAGGTGATGATCTGTGTAATTGATGAATCAGTCAGTCAGTTCCAATGAAAATATCTAATCGCAACTGGCCACATTTACAGTTGGCTATTCCGTAAACCTAAACTGATTGTGTTCTTTCAATTCACAAATGTTGCTAATAAATTCAAATTAAAATGCTTGAAGCGTCTCCATCAAATTCAATTGAATGCAAACTAAATTTAAATAAAGTTGTGTCACAGGGTTGTTCCCGGTTTCTATTGTTAAATCCTGTCCCATCAATTTGACTAAACGAGCATTTAAATGAGTGTCAAAACAAACAGAATCATAAACCAAAGGCCAAATGGGAAACGGAATATGGGTGCGAGGATAATTTAACTGACTTAGCCCAAAGAAATGGCCAACAACAGCGGCAACAATCAGAACAACTAATTAAATGCCACAGCCCCCGTTGCCAGTTGCAGAAAACTTTTCTCGACTCGTTTTCATTACGAGTTAATTTGAATGTAAATGAACAGAAGATGAAGAGGG
The DNA here is from genome assembly GCA_018904225.1 of Lordiphosa mommai. Lineage (NCBI taxonomy): Eukaryota > Metazoa > Arthropoda > Insecta > Diptera > Drosophilidae > Lordiphosa > Lordiphosa mommai. The sequence continues at coordinate 119,401 of JAEIFT010000662.1, read as the reverse complement.
AATCCAGTTGCCAGGACTGGGTAGAATAGAATGTTTTGGCCTTTGCTGGCTAATGTTTCAATTAAGCAGACAGTGAAAAATTTAATTTTCTTTCATTTAGTGGAAAAGTGCCACCCAAGCGCTGAGCCTTTTCTCCCCCTCCTCTATATGTATGTATGTATGTATATGTTCATAGTTGAGAGACGTCTGATTGTTGTCCTGGGTGATGTTCACAAGGAATTTCAATGTTCCACTCATAATTTCATGTAATTTCCATTAATTGTATGAAATTAATGCCGTTGGCTGGATCTAGAGTGGATCTGGGCTGCACTTCAGTAGCCATTTTCATGATTTTCTACGCACTTTGGCAATGGCTGCGAGTCAACACAACCGCTCACTGCCTATGCTAATTTCCCACTTTTGATGACTGGTCCGGCTACCGGCTACTGGCCACGGCTACCTTTCATTTGATTCTCTTGTCTTTCAGGCAACGTAACCACCTTTTGGCCACGATCTCGCCCCGATGCTGACAAGAGATGCTTTGCATAGATCACTCAAGGGCATCGCTGCTTGGTTCTGCTCGTGCTTGAGCTGACTTTACCGAGAGACGACTCTTTGTGCCATGGAAAATTTGCAGTTGAAGCTCTATGTACATGCCTGGACACGCCCCTTTTTGACTGGGCAATTGTCATGGACTTTGAAATGGATCGAACACGATATAAGAAAAGACTGATGTGAAAATTTACAACTGTGAAATGGGGCAAAGGTAAATTTTATGGGCTTGTTGGAATTAACAATATGTGGGTTGGAAAATTGGCTTAAAAATTGGCCATTCAAAATGGATTCTCTTACACTCTGGCGATTACAAATGTAATGTACCATTTCATAAGAACTCTCACTTTATAACTCCTTTCGTACATTTCATTTGCTTTATCTGCGCTCCTTCTTCCAAGTGTCAGTTGCCCATTTACCAGGCCAGAGAGAGAGCCATTGCCACCTCTTTTCCTGCACATTTATTTTTCTGCACACACAGCACAAATTGCAATCAAAGTCTGCAACGAAAAGCCACCCCAAACCCCACACGGTCATCAGCCCTCACTCTCCACTTTTTAGCACTTCAAATTGGCAAACAAACAAACTCACGTTCAAATGAAATGTGAGCATAAACAGAAATTTTTCACACAACGTTTTTGCCTCCTCCTGCTCCTCCTGCTTCAAGGCAAACAAACTTCAAGCGGAAAACATTGCGCATACGTCGCGTTGCACGTGGAAGGCAAAGAAGATGATAAAGAAGAAGAAGAACAAATCACTTGACACGCAAATATGCATAAACAAGGCATGAATATTCATTCAGGCATACAGCCAGACACTTCTCCCAGTTGAAAAGGACCCACTGCTGTGTGGTCCTATCTCGGTTTAGAGATGAAATGCAATGCGCATTGAAAAAAGAAACGACACTCTTTTTTGTTGTTGATGATGTTTGCTCAACTTGGTGAGGTGAGTGAACTGCATATACACATAATATGCAATTTTCACACCATTTGAATGAAAAGAAAATAGGAAAGAAAACTGCAAGCAGGTCATTCCACTGTATGAACAGAAGCCCCCAAGCAGATATAAGATATTAAAATTTTCAACAATCATAAATCCTTGTCAATCACACGCGGCTGTCATCATCATTATCCCCTCCCCCTTCCCCTTTTTAGCTAGGCCTATCGCTAGTTCTAAGTTTCGACTTTTGTGACTTGACTTTCGGTAAGCGGAACTGATTACGCGACGCGTCTGCGTTGTCATCGTCCTTCACATCCAACTCCAACTTTTCTTTGCTGCGTGACAAAAATTTTGTTTTTGACTGTTTTTGTGTCATTTATTTGATGCCTCATGGCACAGTGGTTTAATATCAATTTGTATAATCGATAGAGATTGCTTTTCTGCATTCGTTTCCGACCCCAAAGTTTAGTACTCAATCTTAGAGTTGTGTTTCAGTTCAAACACCAGAGTTCACAATTGATCTGGTCAACTATTGACAGAACGGGAACTAAGGATAGATTTTCTTCTTTTAGATAGCTGCTACTATTAGTTGGATAAACTAACAATTAACTCTGTTATTTGTTGTATTATGTGACAGATAACAAGAACGAATAGAAGATAAGAAATCGGTCCTAAAAAATTCGAAATTAGATAGAAAAGTAAAGCAGCATCAGCATCAGCCAATTATAATGTAAAATTGGCTGTTACAGCCCCAAAGGGCCAAGCCGAGCATCAGCGAATTATTGTTTAGAATATAACAAGATTGATGAAAAGCTGAAATAAACGGTTCATAATGAAAACTTGTAGTAAAGTCTCTCCTGAGTGGATTGGCTTTTGGAAATTGAACAGATTGAAAATATAATCATGGCATTTAAACAGCAAAAATATCCTGATGAGAAATGAAAATTTTGTATTTTTAAAAAAAGAATTTTGTACTTCAATCAAGTACGGCAGTACGAGAATACAGAATTTTAGTACAAAATTATTTTTCAAGTGCTCTCAGGAAAATAATCAAGAATTCCTTACTTAAACATGGGAAATTCAAGTACAAACGATTTCTAAAAGCTGTCTAAGTTCGGAATTTCCAAATCTGAGAACGAAATTTTCATTTCAAGTTCGTATTTTGATTAAAAAGTTTCTTTAAATTGAAATAAATTATTTTCTGATATATTATTATTATTCCTACTTTCATATTTTGAAGTTTTAGATTGACTCATAAGTAATTCAAGAGAAAACGAACAAAACGATCTTTAAATTTTAAGATCAAAGCGGTCTAAATTCAATTACGGACATACTTAGATTAAGAATGGAATTTTTTCTGGGTGTATGATTTGTTCAATCCCTAAATACCTGATTTACCTTTTAGGGATATATTAAGTACACTTTAAACTATTTTATGATCCTATAGATCATAATTAGAGAAAGTCAGTCCCGATTAACTCTTGAAACCAGACTTTACTAAAAATAAGTACAAAATACTCTTTGTTGATTTTTAATAAATTCAAATGCCACTTAAAAACATTCTGGAAACAAAATAAGAATACATTAAATAAGTACAAAATGTTTGCAAATTAAGCATTTTAAATTCTTAAGCTATTCTCAATATGAACTTGAAACGGAGTCTGTTTATAGAATTAAATAACGATAACGAACGGCCATTAAAATCAAGGAGGTATTAGAAGAAATACACCATTACTCAAGTAATGAGTGATTCCCAGTTGGGAATTTTAAGGACAGATTCATGTTTAAATAATTCTCATTTTCCATTGCATAACTTTTTTGTCTAGGCATTGAAAGCCTTTTTGTGCTCAATTTAAGAACGAGCGTTCTAGAATTTTTCGGCTTACTGTAGGTACAAAAAAATACATTTTATAAGAAGTTTTGTCTTATTTCAATAATATCAACAGTCGCTTTTATTCTCAAAAACGGTTCATTCTTAATTTTCGTACTTCCAAGAACAAAACATTTATGAAATTTTTAGTTCAAAACGTTATAAATTCCATCCCGATCGTACTAGAACTATAACACTCGTTTTTTTTCTGAGTGTATTCTAAGCAAGACTGTAAACCTCCATAAATCGTTTATAGTTACTGTCCGGTGTTTCAAACTTATCGCAAAACTTTGGGTTAGGTTTTCGGACCGGATGGTAAAAGCATTCAACACGAGGTTTCGGATTTTCGTTTGAAAAAAAAGGATAAAATATGTTTTAAGAGGCAGGCCTGATAAATTCTTTGATCTTGATCCAGTGGTAAATAAGTTTTGGTTTTTTTTGGCCGTTGAATTTAACTTGCAAATCTAAATCTAAATCTTTTTTAAAGGTGGAACAATCTTAACTTCGTCTAACATTCTTCCAGTTGAATTTCCCTCTTCAATGCAAAAATTCATTTAAATGGTCATATTAGTTCGATTGTCACCATCTATCCAGAAATAGTAAGAAAATTCATATGCTAAAACTTATTGGGGGGTAAATATTCCGATTTAAGATTAAAAAAAAAATTAGATTGATACTTTAAGTAATTTCTAGTAGATTTGTAATTGATTATAAAAAATTTTAGCTCAAACTGCTAAAAAATAGCTAACACATATACATGGTTCTAGATGTCAACAACTGTCCATTAAGTATTAGTACAAAGCATAAAACCGTTTTGCACTTATTTCATTCGATCGGTCAAATGTCGGATAAAGCACAAGAATCAGTTACAAAAAATACATGTAAATGGGTTTTATTATTATTGTAATTGATTTTATTTTATTAACTTTTTCGGATTTACTTTTAAAGCCACAATTGCGTGAAATAAAATTTTGATTTTTAAAATTTTAGAATTAAAAAAAAAAAATAATAAACTAAAATTTTAAAATCAATTTAAATTGTTGATTAATTAATTTTTTCCACAAAATATTTAGCATGCTTTTCGAATTTCCAACCACTGTGCCTCGTCGCCTTTGACAGCTGCTTTTGCTCTCTAGCGTGAGCGAGGGGGCGGAAGTTTGTTGGGGATGTTTGAAATGGATTGTTATGCAACACTTGAACTGCTAATTTCTATTGACAACAATCAATCATTCGGTTCGATTTGATATATTGATGTTATTGCGGTTCATACAATTCAATGTGTTAAAGAAGCAAAAAAAATGATAAGTAATATTTTAAAATTCAGTTTATTAGACTTTCTTTAATACCTTTAGACAGACAGCCAAAAAACTTAAAACAGGAAACTTTTTTTTCAAATTCCTCTAAAAAACACATCTTTAACTCGTCTGCCAAACCTCATTAAATAAATTTGGATTATATATTGGAAAAATTTGCATACGAAATGATTGTTAAAAAAAAGTCAGCAAATCACCAACTAAAACTAATCCCTCAACAAATCTGCGACGATTGTCTGGCCAAATCAAAGTCCTGAAACCTTGAAAAAAAAACACAACAACAACTAAGAACCACAAGCCTGGGGCAACAATTTAAGATTTACGCCACTTAGAAGACATTTAAGCGTGCAACAAATGCAGCAACACAAAAAAAAATTCAAAGCGAGAGCCTCCGCATGCAAAATAAAAAAAAGGCCAAAGTCAAAAAGCCGACTCAGTTCCTGTTGTTGCTTGTGTGTGCGTGCAACTTCTTTCCCAGACCTGAAGCTGCCAAAAATACACCACAACAACAACAAAGAGTCCTCTTGCTGCTCCAGACAGTTTACAAGCTTTTCTCGTGTTTCGACAACATTAATTTGTTGGTCTTGGAAACCAACTTGTGCAACATGTTGCTGACAAATGAAGAAATTATGTTGCCAGCAACATGTTGCTAGCGGCTCCAAAACCTCAAAAACCTCAGAGACAGAAAACAGTAGCAGCAGCAAAATGATTTTAATTTGTTTTTTTTTTTCTCTTCTTATTTGCAAATGGTTACCAAGGCAAAAGTGTGAAGGAAACCGAAAACCGCAAATTTTACGAGCTCCTCGGCGAGCTCCTAACAATGTCTCATTGTCAGGTCTAAATCATTTTTAACGATCAATAAACGAAACCAAGTCGAATGGGATTAGCGATGATAGCGTGAGCATTTTTAAAAACACCTAAAAAACTATTTGTTTTCGTTTTTAAAGAAATTTGTAAAACTGTGTTTGAGAGCAAGTTAAACAAGTAAGAACGTCGGTCAAGCCCGACTGTAATATACTATGTACCTGTTTGTACGTAACTGATAACTCTTTCGACTATCGTTCATTTGGTTGAAAAACGATGTATGGGGGATCGATAAGTAATGATGAGTAGAATTACCCTAGTACATAACTCGTAAAATTATAAAATTTTTATATATTTGCCTATTAACATAAACGTATCTATATTAGTCACGCGGGAATCAAGTCTTTGCCTACTTACACAAATATCTATGGGAAAGACGGCAAGAAGATCCTGCCGTCAAGCAAGGTCCAATTGGGAAATTACCAGTTATCTATTGCCTTCTCGCTCTCTCTTTCTCGTAAGTTCTACCAATCGCTGCGGTGTTGTTGTTGGCGTTGGTTTTTATTTTATTTTACGTATAGCTCTAATATCGTTCATCTGATCGAAAAACGATGTATGGCGGGTCGATTCATAATAAGTAGTAGAATATATGTCCAGAATGTTCGAACTATCTATCTTGAAAAGTTAGAGTTATTACGTTTTTTTTTAATTTTTTTTTTTTTTTTTTTAATTATATGTTCCATACCTTTCAAACCTCTAGCTCTTACCATCTCTGAGATCTCTTCGTTCATACGGACAGACAGACGGACAGACGGACATGGCTATATCGACTCGGTTGTTGATGCTGATCAATAATATATATAGTTTATAGGGTCGGAGATACTTCCTTTAGGCTGTTACATACATTTGCACAAACCCTTCGGTACAGAGTATTAAAAAGGAACAATATATTAGATAGGAATAGTAAAGGAAATATGACAAATTATTGTATATGTCTATATATATATGTCTCAAAAAGTAATAAAAAATATATACAGTTTTCTGTCAAAACTCTTGTTATTGGTGCTGCGCCCTTCTGCCAGATTTTAGGGCCTTTCGCTAATATAATCGACTGATTTTCCTTATCAAAATTGATCGTAAATCTCCCAAACAATCGCCACAATTCAGCATTTTTGTATTTGCAAGCGGGAAGAACTAAGCTTGATCTGACCACTGGCACACCCCACCAAATATGCCAGTCCGTCCACCATCACCTCACGCAGCCACCTCTAAGCGATTTCTGTTTCTTTGGAACTCATCTCGGGTCTCAGGTTCGCTTTTGTGTGGGCTTCCCTCAAAACTCAAGAAGTTGGAAGGTGTAAAGCTAATTGAGGCGGCCAACTTCAAAGCCAACAACTTTGTTGCGGAAGCAAAACTTGCCTATTCAGGGGTGAAAAGAATAATAATAATAAGTAAATGTATATGTAGAATAGCTTCACACACATATCTCTTGGTATTTTATTGACAAGCTAGATAAGCGTAGGATTGCACACATGTTTCCATATTACGTGGTAAACAAACAGTAAAACTGAACTGCAACTACAAGACAACGACAACTACAACATTGTCAACAATTCTATCAATTTGCCTAGTTTATCATATTATATCAGTCTGCAAGCTTTTGTCTCTCTCGGCGCTGTCTGTATTTACCAAATGCTTCAAGTTGACAGCTGTAGGACAAACTACATAGAAATCGACAAATTCCAAGTGATTAAATGGCAATTTCCATAAAAACCTTTACGAATTGTAAGCGGATATTTATTTGTCATAATTTCCGCTCATTTTAATAAAATCACAAAAATCAAAATGAAACTGAAACTCCCCCAAAAAAATGCTACAAAATTCTTCAAAATTTGAGGGTAATTTGTTTTTTGGGGGTGGGGGTAGGCTTATTAAAGCAACACGTGCGCAAAGTTTTTTTTTTTGTAAATAACCGCGAAATCTTATAACAAAATTAAGCGACCCCAAAAGTGCGTGAACTGCAACACACAAACCATCAAAATAAAAAACCATTAGCTTACAACAAACCTCCATTTGGCCCACTGTGCACAGTGGGGAGTTCGCGACAAGCTAATGCACAAAGGGAAATTATAATAAGCGCAGCTTTGCCCATGTACAATTCTAGCGAAAAAAAAGAATAAATAAAAGACGCCGCAAAGTAGGCAATGCAAATCGTTTGGCTTTCAGTTCTTTTTCATGTTTTCCATGTTTTTGCTGCCTTTTATCGCACTAATAAAAAGGATTTTCGTTGGAAAAGGCAAAAGTCGTCTCGCATTTCTTTGTATCATTTTACTGCAGGCGGCGGGCGGTCGTCGTGGTAGGTGGAAGGGGGAAGGGGGAAGGGGATGGGCGAGAGGGTGATTTGACTTGGGCAGCCTTATTTATTTACTGGCCTTGTCATATTGCAACAACTGCCTTTTTGTGTCTGGCTTATGTATATATTTTGTTGTTTGTTTTTTCATTTTCTTTTCGTCTAGTTTTTTTTTTTATTATTATTTGTTCTTTTGTCGTTGACGGGGTCGTTGTGCATTGTATGGAAAAGTTGCCTTATAAATGGATTATGGCAATTAGAGTGTGCTACATAGCAAGGGCAGGGGGCAAAGGGGCTAAAATATGCAATCCATGTTCGTTGGGATAAGAAAAGAGTGAATGCGAATTAAGGGATACTCGCTTAAGATCCAAAATCGGCTCAGGCTTCAAACATTTTGTCAATATTTTTATTTTACAAAGTTCTAAAATACTTTTGACCTAATTTTAACCAGTTTTGAACTAGTTCGAAACGGCTTGGATTTGGATTTCAATTTTTAAGCTGGTTAGGAATTGATTTTAAGTCCAGGGATATACTTAAGTTCATATAATCGACCAACTTACCAAATTTTAAGGTCATTACCTAAATAAATTCTTAAATATGTTTCTGAACTGTTTGGAGCTGTTTTTGAATCAGGAAAATATCTAACCTAAAATATCTAAGATTTGTATAATCTTAAGCTGAAATAATTTTTAAGATGTGCTTCGGAATCATTTCAAAACGGCTTAGAGACTAGCGACAAAAATGGTAACAAAAATTTATATATTTCTGTAGAGAAAAATCCATCAGGCAAGGAAAATTATTATTTTAAATACAATTATTTCAAAACCAAAACGTTTTCGGGATATTTTAAGAAATTTTCTCACTTTAACCCTTCAAATTAGAATTTTCCTAAATTACATAGGTACACGAAACATTATTTTTATTTACGGCACATAAAGTTATTAAGTCCGTTAAAAATATGAATTCTTAAAAACATTTAAAATATATAATGTTACAAAGATTTACGGGCCATTACTAAACCAAGTTCAAGAAGTTATAATTGAATTATTTTACCAAATTTCACATTTTATGATCTCTTATGAAACCGATAAATACTTATTATTATTATTATTTGATAAAAAAAATATTACTATTTTATTTTATGTATTAAACATTTTTTTAAAGTATTGTTTAACAATTGGAAACGAAGCTAATATATTCAACCATTACTTACGAACCTCGTAATCGAATTGAAAAAGCAGTATGAGTAGAGTGTGCGCCTACTGCATTTCGGAATATCTAACAAAAAATTGTTTCCTTAAAAACTTTTTCATAACCGGATTTATTTTCGTTTAATGTCCTAAACTGTCGCTCCCTTTCTATTGAGCAAAAATTAAAAGACACACTAGCCAAACGCTTAAGAGAATCTACACCCAGAGAAAAAGCAAATCGTAAAAATAAATACAATCATAGTTAATTTTACTATGCTGTTTTCAAATATAAAACGTATTAAAGTCCAATAGAAAGCGCTTTGATTTAACTGAAAACATACTTAACCACTGAATTTAATATGAATATAGTAAAATCAAAGTGAAATTCACTTAAAATCAAATATTGCTGTATTCAGATTAAAGTAAAATCATATTTATTTCAAATATACGAAAATATGTATTGCTTTACTATGTTAAATATTATTTTTAAATATGAGTAATATTGCTTTTAATAGGTTTAATCTTAAAAATAAAGTTTTGTATGTTAATTTTAAAATTTTGAATTGTTAAAGGTTTTTGCACATTGCTGGTTTTGGGCTCCCCAACCAGTTATGGCATTCGTGTCATTGGCTGTAGTTCGTCAGGCAGAAAACCAATGATGAAAAATAGTGGAACCTTCCGAAACAGCTGTATGGTTATCTATACAGCCTCATTTGTGTATTGTGTGTGTACTGTTTCTACAGTTATGCATAACTTATTTGACCCCAAAAAATTGCTAGATTAAATTGAAACTATATTTATTTTGAGGGGGGTACTTTTAAATTAAAGTTGGAAAATGTTTATTTCAATATGAAATGTTGTTTATATTGAATATGTAAAAAATTTAAAGTACTATAAAGTATATTAAAGTTAAATATAATATTTATTTAAATTTAATATGAATATATTTCATAATTACTATGAAATATTTAAAATTTAATATTTTTTTTTTAAATTTAATAATTTGGTCTTTTTATATTTAATATGAAAACTTTTAAATTTGACTATTTTCATATTTAATTTCGATTTAAAGTGTAAGCACTTCAGATTAACGAATTCCATATTTAACGCAAAATCAATGGCAAAAATATTTAAGTCAACGTGAAAATATTAAAATTTCACAGCATTTTTCCCTGAGTGTAGGCTTAGTCCTTTGGGGCCGTAAAACCACATATTTATAGTTGCATCAAAAAAACCAGTGACTAACTGCTAACACGATTAAGATCAGAAATCCAAGACATGCTGATTAGTTTATTATGGTAAAGACTGTGGCAGAAGAAATCTTTAAAGAAGCCCGTTAATGCCAAAAGAAACGACCTGCGGGAGATGGCACCCAGCATAGTCGCATTAAATCGCCACCGTGAGTTTCTTAAAGCTAATATTGCGTACATAAATCAATTGCTGTCGTTTTAATTTTAATACTCTTTTTAATTTTAATACTAATAAGAAATTATTTTTATTTCATCCATTTTAGCATATAGCTCAACATCTATTCTAATTATGTGATTTTTTTTTGCATTTGTACCAGTTTATTTGGCGAAGCTTCAGCCTGCTTAAGCCAAAAACACATATTTCATTGTATGGGAGGCCAAGGGAGGAGATAGTAGAGTTGCCGCCCCACAATGTAAAAAAAAATATCTCCCACAATTTTAAAGATAGATTGTTTGAACCTTCCAGACATATATTTTAATATATATAGCGTATCGTTCCACCATACATCATTTCCAGATTAGATAAACTATAGTAGAGTTGCCACTTAAAAGTGATCAGTTATGTAGAAACTTTGACAGGTACAGACTGTCGGACTTGAACGACTTTCTTACTTGTATTTAATACAATTTGTCTAATAATTTTTTATACTACACATTTTTAGGAGGAAGATGTTAGATATGACGAGGCCTAAAAGTGAAAGAGAATTATTAAGCTTTGCACAGCGGCTCTGAACTACTTCATTGCACACAGGCCAGCGACTAAAAATTGTTTGCTCTCACGGCAGGCGTTCTGCTCTGCTCTGTAGGTGTCAATTGCCAATAGCTCCCAGGGGCTATGGGTGTCAAACACTGCACTTAAATGTACTCACTTCGTTCTTACTAAAAACTTCTAAAAAATGCATTTGTTTTGTTATCTACGTTAAAATTTGAAGTTTTCCCTAGGCAAAATAGCAAAAACCGACAGAGGGGTGCAGGAAAACACGATATCAAGGCAAAATACGCACAAAGAACACGAAACGGCTTATGCAAAGCAAACAATAGTTATTAGTACAACGTTTTAGGTTCTTTTTCCCCCCCACCCCTAAATTGGCCCTTTGTTCTAGATATATTTTACAGGGTTTACAATACCGTCAGGGGCCGATATGCCACTCGCAGATCGAGTTAATACATCTGAAAATTGCATGCGTCGTTCGGTTCTTGATTCGGGAATCCCTTCGCAGCATCACGAATCCATGTTGATCCCCATGCTTATCTGACGGCTGACGTTCCTAGCTTTCGGATATATCTCCAAGATAAATCTTAGGATTCATTAAGGCATCAGGATGGAACTAGCCCCATAAAAGGTTCCCTCAACAAAGGAACTCAGTAAATTGGAAAAATTTAGGTCCCACAAATAGGAGGAATGGACAAGGAACAAGTCCGCAAGCGGCATCACAACGGGCCATCTCAATGACCTTAGTGTGTTAAAGGGTTTCCGTCTTCAGAAACCGCCCCAAACCTAACCTATCCTAATACCAATTCATTTTTTTAAGAATGAGAAAAAGTATTATTTGTATGCTAAATTCTAACATAAACATTTTTCTGAAATGAGAAATTTTTCTTAAATTTATTCCAATTTTTTTTAGGATTACCTTCTCCTTCTATAAAGTAGAAAACAATTTTACAAATTAGTTCTTCACATTTTGTAGATAAATTTATAGTTTGAGAGTTGTTGAATTTATCATTAAGAAAATTATTTTTTTTATTCGCTAAATTATTAAACGATAATTGAATTTTTAAAATTCTAGAAAATTAAAAAATTTGATTTCTTTAAAAAATTTTAGAAGTTTTCATTGCATAAAAACTTGGTATTATAAATGTCTGTTCACATTCTCTGACTTCATTACCAATTATTGTACTTACGTCTGGCAAAGTTTTTAAACATAACAGAAACAAAACAAAAAACCATAACGAATCATCCATAAAATTGAACAATTTATACACGAGTTCAACTGCCACAACAGCGGCAACAATAAATTAAGCAAATTTTAATCAAATACAGGTAAGTGGCACACAAAAAATAACACCATCACTTCGATCACTCTTTTTTTCTCACAGTCCACAAATCACTTGAGGCTACTTCGCATACAGCAGCAGCAGCATTTGCTAAAGAAAAGAAGCTATCGTTAAGATTATTTAAACATTAATTAAATGTTCAACATGTCTGGGAACACACACATGAATTTAGGAGAATGATGAATATATGAGAATATGCGAGAATCAGGCGTGAAAGTCCGTCAACCTAAAGCTTATATGGGAATGTATATTTATTTATATTTATGAAAGCAACTACAAAACGGCAGTTGGTAATCGGAAATGTAATCGTCAACGGCATTGACAATCGTCATAATTTATGGTTGCCTGCTGGTGCCTGAAAATAACAACTAAATTGATAAAAACCACAAAAAAAAAAACGACACACTGAACAGACACTGCACAAGCAAGGAACAGTGAGGTGCTGACAAAGACGAAGTTGGGAATACCCTTGTGGTTAGTATTTTTAAACATTTAGTTATATAAATTGAAATAAGCGTTAACCGTTCACATTTTAAGTATGATTTTTTTCAAGTCCGGTTCCAAAACAAAACCTCTTTCGGTTCTTAAAAAATTCAAAATATCGGTAGGTATTTTTGTTTGATTCCCTGTTTCGATGTTGTATCACACATTTTTGAAATTTATAATTTATCATTTATGAGTTATTTAGGGCTAGTTAATAACGTCAATGTTATATTGCTTTCAAGCGCAATTTCTCATTTCAAAGTCTTTGACGTTTTCGGCATCAAAAACGAATTTCTTTTATAAAAATTTAATTAAAAATATTATATTTGAATTTAATAATATTTAAAAACATTCAGTTTCTTTCTTTCCCCACTATAGTAACCCCATTTCATAGGGTATATTAAACCAACACAAAAAAAGCCAATTGAAACGAAGCCAGTGGTAATTGAGGAACTGGGAGCTGACAGCAATCGAAAGCTATGCAACAACATCAAAACAGCTGCCAACATTCACACGTCATTTAATTTCGATTAGTCCTCCGTTTCCGACTCCAACTTTGCCTGTCGAACAACACATACAAAAAGCAAACATACCGAACAATTTGTGAAAAAGCCAAATGCTTTGTGGTCAATACTTCAGGGTATCTTGACTCTGGTAATTGTCACCTTTGACAGCTACAAAAAAAAAACCAAAAAACAACAAAATTGTACAAAATGCCTAATTGGCACTTGGACGTGCCAACTAACTGAATTCGAATGCAAGTTCGCCCTAATTAAGAAGGCACAAGAATCCCCCATGCAGCTTGCAGCAGTCACATTTCATATTTTTTTTGTGTTTTGTTTCGTTTTGTTGATTGATTGACTTCTGTGTGTATGTCTTAGCCTCAATTTGATATGCCCAACTGAAGAAATCTTGAGATCAAAAGCCTGCGCAGATAAAAATGCGTTAATGCAGCAAACGATTGTATCCGCTTCTCGAATATTTTGTGACTGATTGAGCCATGAGAAATGCCCTTAGGTGTTTTTATATTAGTGAGAGGTGAGAAAATGTGATTGAGAGAATCAAGATATACGAATCAGGAGATCATGAATAATACATTAAGATATTTTTATATGTGGGCAACCTTTATATATTTCGGAAATAGGCAATTCTAGGGTTGTCAAATCAAATCTGTGTATTTTAGGTGCAATTACACTGTAAGAGTTTTTTTCAAAAAATAAAAACTTTAACTGTTTTCCTTAAAATGGGCCTTAGAAATCGAATATTACTTTTTTGAGTTATCACGATTGTTTCATGAATCAAATCATATAAATTTATTTATTAAGATTTCACGAGAATCAGATATAACTGTTTTACAATTTACAAAAATTTTTAATTAAATAAAAAACTCAACAGAAAATATTTTTATTGAACCCATCGAGACAACTCAAAAAAGTAATGATGCAGTTCGATTCCTAGGGCCCAAACTATGGGAAAGCCTTTAAATGCCTTTTTTCGACTTCATAAATTAAGGTTTTTATATAATTTTTGGCAATGGAGCATCAGCAAAATTTCACAAATATGGAATATATCCTAAAAAAGAAACAAACGATTGTGTGCATGAACTTTTTCTTGATTTACACATTTTTGTTGGTTTACGAGCTTAAACAAATGCTTCTGTCCGGTTTGATTCCATTTGGAACAGAATCTGCTTGCATCCCTGCATTGTATACCTTGAAGTTGGCCAACTTCCTTGGAAGTATGGATAGAACCTGATGAAATACAGATTAATTTTTATTTACATAACCTGAAACGGAAAAAAATGGGCGCTGGGTCTTAAACAACATATTTTGTTTATTTAAAAATAAATTCAAATCCAAAAAATTCCGTGGGTTGCTTTTTATACATCTGTCCTAACAATGAAAAATCAAACTTTGGTATTTGAAAATTTTTTAAATTGTTTTTCAAAATATTCTTCTTAATGATCAACACAATATGGTATTCGATTGAACTAGAGATGGGCGCATGTCGAATTTTTTGAGCACGACACGACTGTAACACGAATGGCATATTTCAAACACGCACGATTAAAAATTTCGAAAAATCGCATCATGCACGGCTTTATTATTTATGGGAAAAAAATTCCGACGAATGGCCATCTAAAATTTGTTATTAATTTTGTATAAGCGAATCGACTTTAAATAAGTGTGACCAACAGCCGATAAAGGATAAATGTAGATATTTATACAGTACACTCAGAAAATTTTATAAATTAAAAAAATTAAAAATAGCTACTACTTTTTCTTATTTTTAGGCCAAACTAGGCCTTAAATTTAAGAAAATTAAAGTCATAGTTTTTAGAAAAGTAGTTTTTCCAAAAAACATGTCCAAACAGCCCTTGACCAAAATTTAAGGGCGATTTTATAAATTTTAGGTAAATTTCGGGCCGTTTTAGAAAAATATTTTTCAAGGAGTATAGTTTGTCCTGTTGGCTTATTGACTTAGTATGTTTTATACTGTTAAGCATCGGCTTGTGACGTGCTCGTAGTGTTAAGTCGTGTTAGACCGTGTTCGTGTTTTAAGGGATCAAAAAAGGGATCAACACGAACGCGTCATGTTGAGTCGAGTGTATATGACACGAAGAAAAACACGACACGCGCCCAACTTTAGTTAGAACCAATTTTCAAAGCACTTCGTACAGTCCGATAAAAACAACTCCGAAACATGCATTTTAACGCTTTATCTGGCGTTGAAAATCGTTGACCACGTATTTTATGCTTTATGTTAGGGCACAAAAAGAAGTTATTGGGTGCCAATCTGGACTGTATCTATCAATTTAAAGATTTTGGTCGGTCAAATATTCTTTTTGTCAGTGTCAATGTGTGAGTGCTCGCATTATCTTGGTAAAATATGATTTGTTTCTTTTAGTTAATTTTGCGAATTTTACCAAACACTTTTGGCAAATAAATAATTGTATACCAATCAGAAGTAACTGTTTTAAGTTGCCCAAAAGAGACTAAAAAAAAACGTGACTTAAAAGACTGAATTGGTCACACTTAACGGAGGGAAGATGGCTCTGCAATGGAACCCGCAAGACAGCCGGCAGAGAGGTCGCTCACTGCAGACTTGGATACGCACAATTCATGCAAAAACTCGGAAAAGTTGGTATGAACTAAGGCACCTGTTCGGACGGAATCGTTGGAGAAACTTTGTTTTCGCCCTATGCGAAATACTTTAATATATCAAGAAATAAAAAAAATGTCAAAGTATACTTTATGAAATTGCGTTATTGAAATAAGAGATGGAATTGCTTCCTCTGGCAGGTTAGAAATATTTCTAAAATCTTTGGGACGTCACAAGATGAATGATTTCATACTGAAAATACATTTTTAAGGTTCGGGATTGGAAAATATGGGATTCCCGCCCACATCTCTAATTGAAATGGAAGTTTAAAAGCCAATTTTCATCTAAATGTTTTTCTTAATCTTTGTTTTTTAATTTAATTTCGTATGTGCTACATTTTCTCATTTCATTACTAGTCATTTCATCAAACGATAATAAAAAAACTACAGAAAACTAATTAACTATCATCAAACAATCATCATTAGGCAATGCCACAAAATGATAATTCAAATCTTACAGTCTGAGTAGCCAAAACGAATTTCTCAAACATGAAACACAAAACTCGATCTATACCGTGAAATTGTACAAATAATACTCGTACGTGTATTGCCAAGAAAGTAGGCGCCTGCCAGCGAAAAAAAAAAACATGAAATAGAAAACATAATTAATGATCTGATATATCAATCGGCCAAGCTCACCATCATCACATCAAAGAAGTTCGAAACTCTCCTCTCAGCCACTAACAAATATTTTGTGTCATGTAAATTTTCCCGTTTTTAGTTTTGAGTGAAATATTTGAAATTCGAACCGTTAACATTCTTTGAAGCGCACAAAATGCCTGGCCCAAAACTAAAATTGGCTACCCATCAAAGACATTTAAACATTTTGCGGTTTCTCTGTCCTGTTCGAGGACATGTGCAACAAAGTGTCGCATATGTGGCCTGGGCTAATGTTTTGTTGTAGTTGTTGGTTTTTTTTTCGCTCTCTCTCTATGCGACTAAGGGGATTTATGCCCCAGCCCTCATCCTGCTGCAGCTTCGTCCTGGCTTGGCATTTATGAAATTTTGTACGGAATGTTGGGACGAGCAAACTTGAAAGCCACATCCAGAGATGAGACGAGACCGAGACGAGGTTAACAAACTGCTTGGGCTATCAGCATTAGCCCCCATATATGAGTGTGTGTGTGTGTATGAGTGTGAGAGTGTGAGAGAGAGTGTCTTTTTGTGAGCCACTTTTTTAGTTTTAATTTATATGTAAATTAGCTGACTCCGATTTCTGCGCATAGACTGGAAAACTGGCTAAGATTTTGTATTTTTTTTCCTTCTGCTAGAAAAGAAGAACTATTAGCACAAAGCTGTAAATAATGACACATTGAGTGCATTTTGATGACAACTTGGCAAGGCGAAGAAGGGTACATGGTAATGGCGCAGTCAAGTCAAGAAAGATGAGCGAGATTTGTATGGAAAATACAAAATTTATAAATTATTCTGTACTGAAGGGATTTTATAAACTTTTTTTTTTAAAAAAGGGAAATTAAAATTTAACAAATTTGAAGTGCAAAAAAATCTGCAATGGATTTTGCTCTATCCATTGCATACTTATGGGCACCTCAACTTTATATGTCCTTTCCTTATTCAAATTAATAAAAATAAATTCAAAAAATGTTGTAAAATTCTTGGGGAACATTTATTTTCAAGCTAATAAAGAGTACTTGCAAGCTTTTGCTTAAAAAATCAAAGAATGCCTCAAGAAGACGCGAATGGAATATACCATTTTTGTTTCATCTTCTAAAAAGTTGTACAAACATTATATTTATCAAACAGATTCGCGTGAAGACTCGACCATTGATTGTCATGCCAATTGTCTATCAGATCTTAAATTCACCGGAAATTACGCCGAAAATGTAGCAACGATCCAATAAGACATTTATACCATATTTTGACCATTTTTGTGGTAACCAATAACGTTTTTTTTATACTCTTCTTGATATTATTAAAGTAAAGTACTATTTCTTAGCTTAAAAAAAATTATTCCAGAAATTTGTGCGATTTTTTCCAACGAAGATTAACCATTTTGAAGTGGTTGCGCTTACATGGGAGTGCGGCCATAAATAATTCTAGTGGTCATATCGGGCTGAAATTTTTACTGTAAGTTTTTTGCATAGATAGAACTATAATACGAAGATATAGGCGTGATTGCAAAAATATTTTGATAACAGAAAAACAGATTTAGAAAAACATATATATATTTTAAGTAGAAAACGAACATCAATTATACAAAATCATATACTTTTCTTATTGTGTCATCGTGTAAACTAATAGTTGATTCTAATAGCGGTGACTTCTGGTTGGAGGTAAATTTTCTTTGTCCAGTTATAAAGGAATCAGAACTTAAAAGCAATCTGTATTTGAGTCGACTCGTGAATTTTTGCGTGTATGTTGCAATCGAAACCTTTTAATATCCCTAATTTTTGCCTTTGCGGTTTCTTTACAAAGCTCTCCAATCGAAACTTAGGAATGTTTTATAATATCAGGAACATGAAGTAAAACGCTATAAACCGATGGGAGGAAATAAAACCAGGGATACTTGTCAATCAGCTGCTTCGTGGTTTCAAGAGCATAGTCCCCAAATTTTGATGGATTTATCTTGTAGCCTGAAGATATGATTTGCAAAAAAGTTGAGACTCTGATTGTTTAGTCCTTATTAATTCCCGCAATATCGGCAGATATATCCGGACAATTACAAAAATTTATATTGTGCTGCCATCATTTGATGTTCCACTTCCACTAGTTTTAGGTTTGTCCCATTTTGAGTAAACCCTAAACTCATTTTGAATAATTTTTTTCTCATTAAAATCTTTAATTTGGCCTCTTTATCTTTCCATATTTTCATCCAACTGTGTAAGTGAAGTAATAAATATAAATTGATATGCGAACTGTTTGGGATAATTTTTTTAAAACTGGGCTTACTTTGCCTCATTTTGAGACAAATTGCTTATTATTTTCAAGGCAAAACCATTGTCATTTTCTGTCATTTTTGACCCAATTAACGCAATAAAGCTAAATAATAAAAGGGATTTTTGAAAACTTGGGGCTCTTCCTACCAAAAAGTCCTGGAGGCCAGTAAAGTTGAGGACACGTTGTTACCAAACAGATTTTGTTGAACACAAAATCCATGCCAATCTATTGCATAGCTTAAAGCTTAAAGTGACCCAACAAAGTTCCATCTAATAAACAAATGTGAAACTCGTTCCGGCAATTTTTAAAAATGGGCGGACATTCTTTGGAGTGGCTTAAAGGAGTGATCGGAGGCCAGTAAAGTTTGATAGACGTTTGTTCGAGGTTTTGTTGAACCAAAATCATGCATTTATGCCGAAACCTTTACTAATGAGGTTAAAAGGGTTTGAGTTTGGTTTTTTTTTTTTGTGTTTAAGTAAAAATGTAGTGGTGAATGTTAAAAGTTATGTTGTTTTGTGTGTTTTCATACAGACGTTTCTCCATCCCTTGTGGTGGGTGGGTCTTTCTGTTGTGATTTGTAAGACTTTTTTAATTTTAAGAGATTTTATATTCAACGCTGATTTAGAAAATTTTAATATAAAATTGTCTTTAAAGAACTTTCCACAATTTACTAAACCGAAAAATTCAAGCCCAAAAATAAAAAAGGGGAAAAAATTAATTTTCTCCAAGCGTTTAGCACCAAGCCCAAAAGGGCAAAAGCTGACCTGGCTCACGCAGTCTTTGCGCCTCGTGAAGTGTGAATGGAATAAGTTAGGGCAAAAACACACACACAAACACACACAACAGAACAACAATTTTTCCGTGTTTGAAAATGATTATTAGGTCAGTGGCTGACAGGTCCGGCGCTGCTAACGACAACGAAGAAGTAGCACCCGGAGGCCTCAGCCCTGGACCGGGGGGACTGGCATGCACAGTGTGTTGAAACCCGGGGGTTGGGGGGGCAGATGAACCTCATACGGAAATAGCAGAGATTCCTTTTGAAGTTTACGCACAAATATGCCTCCCCTACACTGAACCCAAAAGGATAACCAACCAGGATAATAATTAACGCAGTAATCATCGATGAATGAATATATGAGAGGAGGTGGCCAAGGCTTAAAATGATTAACGCATTTAACCCGGGGGGGCCAGCCGACTACTCGTACTGCTCTACCTGCCCATACTTGGCTGGCTGCGTGTGTTCATTTTGCAATTTGCGTAGGTGATGCCATGGAATTTGATTTTCACACGTGTTGCTCACTTTTCTCCTCCTCATCCACAGCCACCACCTTCAGCTTCAGCTCTTTCAACTGTTCTGGTTGTTCATGTTAATGTTAATAATAATGGAAATGCTGTGTGCAATTATCTTCCATTTCATTGATTCCACACACGCGCCATATAAAAATAGAATAGAAGCAAAAACAAGGCACAAATGCCTAGGAAAGAGTTTTTGACCAAATTCAGTTTGGAAAACCTGCCGCTGCTACAATGTTGTTCACGGCTGCCAATTACCTCTGCAGCAACCTCAACCTTTGGTTTGGTTTGGTTTGGCAGGTTCAAAGCTCACGTTTCTCTCCAAGAAATCGTAATAACAATAATCATAAATATTAGTAAATATTCGCCAAAGACGATGACAACCCTAAAACATTCAAACATGATCTTCATGACCGCCGACTGACAGGAAAAACGGCACTTTAAATCAAACATAAATTGTGTGGCAGGCGGAAAGAAAACGTTGCGCGTGCGCGAATCTAAAATTGAAATGAAAATTGCCAGTTGCTGGGGGAAAACAGAAAATCTGATTCTGCTTTCAAGATAAGTCATGGGAAGATCTTGCTTGGGACCACAACTAATTGCTCAATTGTGTTGACAACCCTAAACGTAAATATTTGCACTACGAACTTAAGTCCAAACAGAATGCCTAAGAGAAACGCATAAAAGACATTAAAAAGCACGCAAATGCATTTCTACCTACCGTTTTTTTTTTTTTTTGAATGTCTTGGCCTCATTTTAATGGTCAGTTGATAAGCATCGATAGCCATTTTGTACGAACGCCAAGTTTGCGTGTGAAATGTAATTTATCAAAACATTTGATTTAGTTGTAAGAAAATTCAACTCAAAATATTACTTCTTTTCTTTATGTATTTTCGAAAATGGCAGCTAACATGGCAAATGGAAATGCAAGTGGCCAAGGCAATTGTAGAGCCGTCGGCAAAATTGCAGCCAAAAAATTGGCTTAGTCTGGTGGCTTACTTGAGGGGGAGAGACAAAGAGTGGAAGAGAAGATGGCAATCTAGGTAATTGCTGTTGTAATTTTTGAGTGCGCAGACAGAAGTGTTTTATTTTTGTAAGTTTTGGCATCTTTTTAAAAAAATCTGAATGACTGACTGACTGATTTATCAATGCTACAGTCAAACGGCTGTACCTAGAGAGCCTTATTTTGGCATAATCATTTTTTTTTGAGTGAACTAAAGTTTGTACTTAAGGCCTATTCTCAGATGACATAAAAATTATTTTCGTCGAAACACTTTTGTAGAGCTTTGAAATCAGAATGCTTTTCAGCAGCTGTCTTATTTATATGAAGCATAGTGCCGAAAATAAAATTTATGTCATCTGAGATCAGGCCTTTAAAGGATAACTTTTCAAGATTATATATACTTCATAGGGGCGCAGATGCTTCCTTCTGAATGTTACAATATATACTCATTCATTATACTCTTTGTTCCTTTTGGTATAGAGTTTAAAAACTAAAAGCACTTAGCCGACTTACCTGGTCGTCTTCTAGCTTCTGTTGGATCTGAAAATGTTAAAAAATTATTAAATTATATTTGTTAATTTTTATAATTTCTATAACTATTTCTAAATAAATTTGAAATCATTAGGATATTGTGTGTATTGTGTATTATGATATTCAAAAATATTCTTAACTAGCTAGTGCCGCCAGAATTTTATATCATCTCGAGCCGACTCTACAAAAAATTTGATAGTAGTTGTCTACGAAAATTTATACAATTCTCAGAGCTTTCTAGTTTTGTCACTTTTTCGAAGGTTCAAAAACCTTATAAATTGAATGAATCTTGAGATATGTCATTAAACCTCTTCATAGACCATATTATAGAACTAGGATAAAATATCTAACAGTAGCAAGAGGGTCTGAATGATTTCATTTAAAGTATTTTTTTTTTAATTTTGAACTGGAGCATCGACCTTTAGAGTCTCATGGAGTCACGCTGGATTCCAGTACCAAACACACACATATATGAGTCTTTCCATGTGAACTAAGCTACACAATTTTGTTGTGATTTTCAAAGATCTACATAATGAAAATATAATAATTAAAATAAATAAACAGTTCGGGAGATAAAAGACAATAAACATTAAACTTTAAACATTTATAAGGGTGCATCCGATTTAAGCGCTTCAAATTGTGATTTTTCTGTTTTTTTAGACGAACCTAACCTAAATGTCACGTGTTCCGTGGAGTAAAAGTTGTTAGCTTAACGTATATTCTTGCAGTTAAAAATCCAAATGTGTTCATATATATAAATATAACGTAATCAATTGATTTCATTTTTGCTCGGTTGAGAAATATTTGTATTTGTTGCTGCCAGCTTAGAGTTCATTTACGCTAAAATGCTTTAAAAGTGGATCGAACAGAATTTCAGATTGGATCTTCAAAATGATTGTTAAAATTCTTAAACTAATGGAAAATCAATTAATTCAAAAGAAAATTTGTAATATGACCGTTTATATTAATATTTGTTCAAAATGCAATAGACTAATTTCAAGATTCAAGACAGCACTTTATAAATGGCTTTAATCAAGGTCGTCGAGAAATAAAATTTATTAGGAAATGCCACATGACGCCCATTGACCTATAAAAAAGGTGGAATGCGTTTAAAAAGAAAAAGACTACCGATATTTCCATAGAAAGTCATAACACTTATTTCTCACTTTATCAAAAAATATGCAGCTAAAAAATGTATTAAATTTTGTTAGAATTGTTTGAAGATATCGTTTGTTAGAACCAAATTGAGCCATATAATGCAGCAAATTATTTGTTTGTATTATTTGAACATATTTGTTAAATTAATTTTAACAGGATATCCAAATATTGTAGGGGGAGTTCAAAAAATTTTGTACACTCAGAAAAAAACAACATTTCCGCACTTAAACAGGGGAAATACAAGTACGAACGTTCCCAAAATGTGATTAAGTTCGGAATTTCATTTTTAGTTAGTTTTTTTATTTAACCGTCTTTTTAACTTGATATTAAATGTATTTTTCGACATTATTATGATTCTTACTTTTATGATTTTAAATGAAAGACAGATTTAATGCGTGATTCAAGAAAAAAAGAAATAATATCTTCAAATTTCAAGAACAAAACGTTCTAAGTTTTATCATGAACATACTTATATTTAGAATGACATTTTTTTCTGGGTGTATGCTATCTCCTCCCACAGTTCTAACGCTATCTGAATGAAATAAGTGTCCTTCATCAAGGCCCGCCTCGACCCTAGTCTGCCGACGCGAAATTTTATATTCAATCCCATCCCGATTCCGAAGATTCTGTTGGGGAATCCCGAGAAAATACCTTCCCGTGCCCAAAACTAATTCAAAATTGTAAATAGTCACAAACCAAGTATAAAGTATATCAGAACACATCTAGAGATTCAACATATAAACTTATACGGTCACGAGATTGAATTTTAAAAATTCTTTAAGCAAAGCTGATAAGATAAGAATTTTGTAATCGCTTTGACCAAAAATCGTGCTTGTCTAGAAAATAAAAATGAAAATGTGGCGAATATTTAAATAAGTTTTTGTTTTTCAAATCATTATTTTAAGTCCAATATTCGAAATTTTCTGGGATATAAAACAAACATGAAATGGAGGCAAATATTCGAATATATTTTTTTTAAATCGGTATTTTTAACCTGTTAATCAAAATGTCAGCAATGCCATAAATTATAAAGTTGTGTCTCTACAATGTAAATTCTGTGTAACTTCTTCCCCCCCTCCCTCCACCACACTAGTTTTATCATTAAATGTATAATTTCCATATAAATGGCAATCATTCGCACAGCACAATCAATCAGTGAGAGTAATTAAACAACTCAAGTAAAACATCAAAATTGACCTGAGATAGTAATAACAATTAAAAACGTCTAAAACAAAACCATATGCAAATGTTTTTTTTTTTCTGTTTTGTGTTTTGTTAAAATGCGAAACAGCGACTTGTAGACGTGTTGTAGCATTTTGCTATAATTTTTGCAGCTTATAATTTTATGCAAGTCTCGAACAACGACAGCAGCAGCACCAACAACAACAACAACAGCAACAGCTACAACAATAACATGACAGGGAGACTAACCTCGCACGGGGTTGGAGGGGGTTTAGGGGTCGAAAACGACACAAAATGAAATTTTCTACAATTTTCGCAAAAGTTTTGTTCTCTCTCTTTTTTTTTGTCTTTTTTCTTTATTTGTTAACACGTTTTGTGGATTGCGCGTCTTTTTATAACGTTACAAATACAACGACGTAATAATAATCAGAAAAAGCAGTTGGCCAAGTTGGAACCAATACAGGAACAGAGCAGTCAGCGACGCTGGCAGAGCTGGCAGTGCATTTGTATTTGTTTGTCATTTCGCTCTCTCGCTATGTGTGTGTGTTAGTGTGTGTGAGGGACCCTCTCTCTCTCACTCTGTTTCATTTCAATTCCCATTTCAATACTCAATGCGATTTCATTGCCAAGCTCCGCCCCCAAACATGGAGCTCAAGCTGCGCAGTGTTCCATTTCCAGTTCGTTTCTTATGTACTGTCTTTGCTTTTGTTCTTTGTGTTTGCAGTTTGCGTTTTGTTTTTGCATTTTCGGGTGGTTTTTAAGAGAAGTTTTCCTTTATTTACTTAAGAGCTTTTGGGATCCATTATGTGTGTTTGAGTGAGTGTGTGTGCATTTGTTTATGCGTCTCGTTTTACAATTTAAAGGCATTTCCTTTTGTACGGTTCCTGGGATCCTGCGCGCGCCGCCCTCAGCCAAAAAATATTGTTTTATTGAATAAATATTTTACTTGCAAGGTAAAAACAATATTTTGGTTTTTAGTCTCTCTGCTTAATATTTGGCCTAGGTTAGAGAAGGGTCCTTTCATTGTGGTAGTTTTTTGGGTCGGGTCGTTGGCTCCGTTTTGCTGCCTTTGGATTAATTTAAAATTTTTATTTTTCAATTTTTTTTAAGCAATTTATTTAGAGTTAATAATGATGATGAGCCGCGACTGGGTTTATTTTTTGAAGGATCTTCATTACGAATTCTTGACCAAATAAAACTCATTTTGTCTTGCAGGATGATTTAAGGCAAAATGGAAGGTAACATTTAATCTGATTGAATCACTACCACTCCAGCAATTTTTGTCCCTTTTTCCCCCTCAATTTGTCGAAAATCTTCTAATAGATTTAAAACTTATCTTGTGTTTCTAAAATTAGTATGGAGAAGGTGTAACATGTACATGAAAAATATGGGTGCAAGATGGGTGCCTTGTTTTACAGAGAGAGAGAGTCGATCTCAAGGTTCCAGATTTTGACACATTTTAACGATTTCATTATAAAATGCACATATGGGCATTTCTTTTCTGACGTGACGTGACATTCGTACGATAAAATATAAAAAATAAAATATGAAAGAGACAAGTTAAAAAAAAATTTTTTTTTTTTTTGGTAGTAATTTAATAGCACTTTATTTAGAAAAAAAATTACAAAAATCGACCAAGAGAATTCAAAGAAATCAGTAAAAATATGCCCTGACGTGACGTTACTTAAAACTGAAGTGGGTTTTGACTCGGACTACAAAGTTGATAAACTCTGCGAATTGAGAAACTCTTTTTGTATGAAACTTTTTTCAGTAGTTTTTAGAATAATATAAGTTTATTTTCCAATTTAACAAATATAAAAATCATTTCTCGTTATTTTTTTATTAGCTTCTTTATATCTGACGTGACGTTACTGACGTGACGTTACTTAAATTTCATTTGGCAATTTTTAAGTGAAGAAAATTTTTCTTAAATTATTCAACGCAACAAAAAAATCATTTTTAATTGTAGCTAAAATTTTGCGAAAAGAGTGGAATTGCATAATGACTCTGAGAGCTTTAAATCGAAAAGAGAAAATGCACTGAAAAACTGGCAAAAAACGTAAATTTGTACTTTCTAGCCCGATATATCGCTATCTGTACAAAGGGAAGCTTTAAACTCATTAATTAAAAATAATTTGCATATTTACTTTTTCTAAATAAAGTAAGAATCAACTTTTAAGGAATTTTTAATTTTTCCGTCTTGGTAGACTTTTCTGCGGAAATGCCCATATGCTAGTGATTCATTTGGAATGTCTTCAAAAAAAACGACCTTCTTATATGTCAATATATTTTTCCCGATTTAAAACAATTATTTTTGAACGGAATCCCCAAAACCTTTTTTTTTTGGTTCTATACCAATTTTCTGCAAATTTTACAGGATAATACTTTTAACAAAAAACTCATTTTGCAACGAAAACAAATCTATCTTATGATTCATTGGTTCGTGGTTTCTTAAACCATTAAACTTAATGAATTGGTTCGAACCTTGATTATAAGCTTCAATATATTTTTAAAATAAAATATGCCGCTATTTTACGAGAGTTTAAGAAAATCTGTAAAGTTTTTTTGTCCAACACAAAATGATCACAATTTCGAAATATACAGATATTGGCCTAAAATTTGTCACATTTCATCTAAATGAAATGCAAAACTTTTCAGACCAATCTAGCCCATTCGGCCGTATAGAGATATTGACCTAAAATTTATCACATTTCATCTAAATGAAATGCAAAACTTTTCAGACCAATCTAGCCCATTCGACTACGGAAATTAAAAATGTCGTCATGTGAAAATATTTAATGAAATTAACTAAATAAACTTTATCAAGAGAATTTTACTTTCTAACAAAGTAATAATTTTTAAATTTTAAATATTTGTAATTTATTGAAAAATTTCTCACTCGGATTTTTTTATGTTGAAATAATTTTTTTTAAAAATCTTTATTGAAAAGTGGAGAGAAAAGAAACAATTTTTTTTAAAGAATTAAATATCAATCTGAAATCGGCTTATGAATTTGATATTTTATAAACATAATTAATTTTATATCAATTTTAAACAAAAAACTATCATATTCTACGTTTATGCTTACTTTATTTTCTTAAATTATTATTTTTTTAACGAGATAATTTAAAGTCAGTCTTGGCAGCATCTTCATTGTTCACATGGTGCATTCACTCATATTGTCGGACCAGTCAAAGGTATACAAAAATAATAAGATTTAAAGCTACTAAAAAATGAATATTTTCCTTAATTGAATGAATATGAATATATCATAAACATAGCATACTTTGATGGGCAAAAATTATGATATTTTTTATTTGCGGTCAGTTTTGTATCTTTAACAACAATCGCATCTAAAATATTGCCTTGGTCAGATGTAAATAATGGTAAGTTTATCTCGAGAAATATTGCAATTCAAAATGAATTGACAGCAGATATAAAATTTGAGGTAATATCAGATCAAAGTTGAAGATCGCATACATACTGAAACTCGGAAAGATCTTCAGTATTATGGGACTTAATATACAAGCACTGAATGATATCATAGATATGCTACCGATGAAAGGCACGCACGGAAAAGGTGCTTAAGTGGTTGCTCTATTTACCATACGATTTTATTAGGATGCGAACGCTATTAAGATCAAAATTGTTAAAGATCTTAATAATGGTTAAACTTCATGACTAATATTTTGAATTATTTTGCTAAAAATCATGTTAAAAAAATGTGTTTATCATTCATGACATTTTGATATGATATAAGTAGTTTAGATTTTTTTTTAAGGCCTCTACTCAGATGCGATAAAAATTTAGTTTGCCACTATACTTCATATAAATAGAAACACTTTCAAGCAGCTATGAAAGCTAAATGCTTTCGAAAAGCTTCCTTATTTATATGAAGTATTGTGCCGAACTAAATTTTTATCTTATCTGAGTACAGGCCTTTAACAAGAAACTTAATTTTATTAGTCAAAATTTTGTTAAAAATGTAATAATAAAATCGTTAATATGTTAATGTAAAATAACATAACTCTCAAACTATTGGCTTTATCTTAAAGAATTGTTTGAGCGTATTTAGCACCTTTCTTTTTATATAAAGACTTTATAAAATCGGTTATGTACGCATCTTATGGTGAAATATCTGCGCTCAAAGGTGAGTAAAGTAAAATAAATAACAATTTCAATATCGTAAAGTTCGATTTTTGTGTATATATAGGAATATTTTCTCAGTTTACATTGGCAACTGCTCTGCTCACATTTTTGACCCCTGATGTAAACCAATAGACTTAATCACAAGATGATGCATTGACTCCTTCGTCTATAATTCTTTTTGAGGGTAAACAAACAAATCCTAAAAATGGGCTAAGTTCTTGTTATAATTTATTTAATCCAAAATCTTTTTTAAAACTATTTAAAAGTTCCGGTTCGAGTTCCGGTTTCAAAGTCAATTTTTTAAAGGACTGAAACAACTCGAAGCGAAGTAGTTCTAAGAGGTTCAGTGCCGGAGCGATTTGCTGTCTTGCAGCCTTGTGTAAAATGAGTTGTGCAGATGCTGTCAATTTGCTTTTCAATATCGTTTTTGTGAACTCTTTATTCGTTTTCTTGGGTAACAACCTTTTCTAAAGGTCCAGAGCAATACCTGATGAATTTGTTTTTTTGTTTCCATAAAGAACTGAGATTTTTTTAACGTCGAAACTCGGGTTTTCTATTCGTCACTTTAGCTTCGGTCACAAGTAAACTAGTCATCGAAAATTCTTTTTCAAATTTGATACAATTATCATAAAAGTTTTCTGAATTTTCTATCATAGTATCACAGTTATTTTAAATAACCTTAATAACTGTCTCAACGCAACTTTGTCTGCTGAATTTTTGGCTTAAAGAAACTCCACTCAAATGCGCCAAATTTCTTAGCCAAGTTGGCAGTGCTGCTTTTTCCTTATTTTCAAATGCCTCGCCCACATTCCCACTGTCATGCCCATTCTCCATTGTGTTGTTCCTTGGCTTTCGTTTCTTTATGTCCGCCATTTTATTGCTTTTCCTGGAGCTCCTTGTGAACTCGTCGGTCGTCTGGCTAGCAAAAACTCTCAACATTTCATTTGCAATTTTCTTTTCTTGCTTGCATTTTATGACTTTTCTTTAGCACATGGCTTTACGTCCCCCGCGCCCCCCTTCACCGTTCTTTCGTTTTCTATCTCTTTCTCTGCAATTGGCAACATCTGCGTAATGCAATTTTCTTTTGCCTTTTCTTTCACTGCTGGCATTGCATCCTGCTGGATTTATGTTGCCGAAAGGATCTTTATATTAAGCAAACAGTTAGTTGGGGCCACGCCCTAATTGCAGGGTGAAGGGAGACCATCTCTGCGGCTAAACGTGACAGGAACTTGGCGGTCGGCATCAAGTTGACGCCTCAATGTATGCTACACTTTTGCTGCCACGCACATTTTCAAAGATTTTTCACCATTTTTATACCCAAACGGATGGGCGTAATTTAGATATGAAAAGTTGACTCAAATCCTTAACATATTTTCCCATTTTTATTAGCTCTTCGTTCGAATTTCTATCTTATCCTAAGCGCTAGCCTACGGTTTATGCTCTTTTGCATTGTTGCCAAGTTTCAATAATTCAAGTGCAGGACAAAGGCGGGCGGCACCTGCAAAATTTATGGCCAAATCCCCGCACTTGACCCATGATTTGGGCCATTTGAACACATTTTTATAGCATTCGGGAAGCTCGTAAATACCTGAAGCCAGAGAAAAAAAAATCCTTCGTCTATGACTAGAAAAGTTTTATGCAAAGTTTTTGCTTGGGTTTTTTATTTTATATTATTTTTTTTTTGTGCAAGTAGTTTCCTGCCTTTGCCATCCAACTTTATTATCATATTTGTTTAATATATTAGAAATTTCTTTCTTTGCAGTTTTTTTTTTTTTTTGTTGTTGTTGTTGTGGTTCCACTGGGGTGGAAACACCATGGACTTTTTCTGACTTGTGAAAACTTTGCTCAGCAGTTTTTGACATTTTCTATGATGGATTGCATTTTATGCTAATTGAGTTTAAACACAGTTACATTTTTCTTCATTCTCTCACACACACACACACACACACAGCATTTTTTTCTATCGACTTTTGTCTTATTTGTAAGGGTTTCGAGGGGTGAGGTTTGAGCCTTACTGCAATTGACAGACAGTTGTGGTTGAGGGTTAGGTTAGGAATACGAAAAAAATAAAAACGGTGAAACTAACTGTGAGTGATTAGCTAATGATAGAAGCTGAGTTAGCAGAGTTAAGGGAATTTTTTCCGAGATTACATATAGTAAATTAGTTTTAAATTTCTCCAAAACTTCAGACACTTACCATACACGAATTTAAGTTCACTATACGAACAATCAATAAAAAAAAACTACTTTCGACTACTCACATAGCAAAATGCTTAATCCACTTGAGAATTGGGGGATAAGTTAAGTGTAAGAAATAGATATTGAATTAGTTTTAAGTCAGATGAATCAGTTACACCATTTTATTGAACTTCCTAACAACTTCATGTTATTTTTAAAATGTTTTAAAATTAATTTAGCTTTTCTAGTTAATCAGATGTAATATATACTTTCAGCAACCTAATTCATTATCTTACAGTGTACTTTTCCAATATTCCTTTACCATATAATTCTAAATCAAAAAATCTTGTTGTCCAGGATCTTTTGAAAACGTTTGTTTTCGCGTTAGAGAGCTTTCATAGGCCTCCTTGCAAAGTACTGCGAGAATTTTACTGCGTGAATCCGAAAATCATACCCTTTTTTACCCAAACTATAGGTTTAGTTCAAATCAGAGTAACCTTTTGGAAGTGTAAAGACAATTAAATTAGTACTGCGTCGTAAATCAAAGTAACCTTGGAAAGTTCAAAATCATTTTTTTTTTGGAAATCAATGGGGCCATTCAGTGTAATCTTATTGTGTTTTGATCGTTTTACCTGCTGGCGTGTTGCGGTGCGTGGTATTTGACAATAACGATTGGAAAGGAAAGGTTAGAGCGATAACCGATTGATGTGTCAGCCCAACTCTGCAGGAAGCATTTACATTGAAATTATCAGTGTGACCGACTCTTTAGAATATGTAAATATTATATTTTATTAGAGTGAAAATATTTTTCCGAAATTATCTGCTAAATGGGCCCAATGCCAACTACAAAAATATATTTAGATGAAAGGCAACACTACATATGAGTGATAACTAGAACATTAGAGACTTTAGGAGAGTATTTAGGAGCGCTCAAAATTATGTGTCTGAAACGAGACGAGCTTAAGATCGTTTTTGGAGTAAAGCTAGGTACTCAGATACGAATAACATTCTCGCTGCTAGAATTGTTTCATAATTCGAAGAGTGGCCTCTAGAAGTGGGTGACAAAACAGGAAAAGGCTGTAAAAGATGAATGAATGGTCCGATGTCATGTTCTTGTTTACAAGTAAGGGGCAAAGAGATTGTAAATAAAGTTTATAATTGAAAATTGATAGTCTTTGTGAAATGTAGGGTCATAGGCTTGCCATGGTGTTTTTGTGTGTATTCGTATCGTAGAGAGGTGGAGGGGAGCGCTGTTGCCTAAACAAGTCGTGAACGCTTGGGCACTGCACTTGTAGCCCGCAAAGTTCTCCAAATGTTTTTTTTTGCGTTGGTCTCTATGAATCATCAGGCATTTAAGGTACCTCTTCGAATACAAACATGTTTCATAATTCGAAGACCCCTAGAGAATGTATCAGTGTTTTTGAAAAACGATCTGGCAGCCCCAGAATATACGGCGCATTAGACGTGGTAGGTTAGAATGCTTTGAGAAAATTCGAAGGCCCATTCGAAGAGCCATGTAATTAGAAAGGCAGCGAATGTTATAAATAGCTTTAAGTTGAAACCGGAGCACATCTGTGACTTAGCATGCGCTCATAAGCGCATATTCGAAATTAATTTAAGTAATAAGTAAGTAAAAACGGCGCTGAAAATATCGGAATGCAGATTCATGCAATAAGCAAGACAATTCTCAAATTGATTTAGTTAGTCCAATATTTTTCTCATTTTGTTAGTTTTTAAGTCAAATGTAAATATATTATAAATTATATATAAAATAAAAATAATTTTGTTTTAATGTCTAATTTATTGCACTTTTTGCAAATAAATCTGCAGTCCAACAAGCGTCTGAAAAGAACCTTACAGAAGGCGATTCAAGTGCCTTAAAAAGCAATTTTTATGTTCCTTTTCTGAGGGTTTTCAATGCTTAGATAGCTGCTTTGTGTCAAAAAAACTTACAATTTACTCAGTTTTTTGTTAGTTTATGTGACAGATAGCTTTATGTAGAAGATGAGAAACCGGCCCTTACTCTACAGCTGATGCGAAAAAATACAAGTCGTTACAATTGAAACCTTTTCTTCATCACAATCTTCATTTAACGGCTTACATATTCTACTTAAAGCATTCGTCAGTCCTTTATTGAAGGAATTAAGAATTAATTCATTTGTGTCCTAAATTTTTAAAATTTCACAGGATTTCAGGGTTTTGGACCAGAGAAGATAGCAAACTTTCCTCACGAATTTTTGGGGCTGAATTCAAATCAATTTTGTGTACAAGTCTTAACTTATTCCCTTATACTCTAGCAAACTTATTCTTTGTGGTTGGGTATGCGCTTTTAACAATACAATTTCCCCTCATTGTAAATTATCGTCTCGTGACCATTTCTTTAATTTAAAAAATGTATTCTTGAAATAAGGAAATCAATTTTTCAATTCAATCAAGCATATTCAACAATTTAAAAATATTCCTAACTTTGTTGAACAAAGTAAAGTGCGCACCCTTTTAGCTTGGGACTTTTAATCATCATATCTAACGCTTTCGATTACTTGCCACCGCATCACATTTCAATATTATTTAACTCATCGATCGCATCTTCAATTAACACACACTGAACAAATCAAATGGCCTAAAGTTCATCCCCCCAACCACATCCTGAACTGGTGTATTCATTTTGGCTCCTTTAACCCTTTTTTGGTTGCCTCTGCTTGTTGGTGCAACTTCTGGGCAACGCCCCCCTAAGGAAAACATTTTGGCCTCCTCCTTTTTGCGGGTCATTCCATTCTATCGACTCGTCGTCTACCTCCACACTTGCCTTTTTAATTTTACGCTTGGAAATTTTATAATTTCTACACTTTTGTGGTGTCTTGTGAGTTTCAAACGTCAGAAAGTAGAATTCTTGTCACGTACACAAAATTTTAATTGAGGGCATTAAAAGGTTGCAAAAATACAAGTCGAAAGAAGCGCCAGTCGAAACGTTTGAGGCCTGAGAAATGAATTTAAATTTTGATCAAATTGATTGGACCGCTCAAGGACTACTCATACCAGACTAGGCAAGTCGCCTCAATGTCAATTAGTTGAATGATTGAGCGCATTTTGGTGAAGTGGCTCATGAAAGCCAAAGATAGTTGGATTTAACCCAATATAATTAATGGACAACTCTATTTCTCTAGCCTCCATATATCACATGACAAACGGAAAACTTTTTACGTACAATTTTAACTGTGCTTCCCTTTCCCTTCGTTTGACTCTGGAAAGACACGTTGCCCCACAATGTTGACTTTAATTGTGTGAGAAAGCAAAAACATTCTAATTTACGAGGCTCTGCTTATTAAGTGAAGGAGTGTGTGAGTGTGTGCGCGAAAAAGGATGCACAGGACATGTGAGCTCTCAGTTTGCGAGTGTGTGTGTGGAAAATGTGATAGTGTAATTATTATGCGGTTTTGGTGTCGGTCCTTCTATTTTTCAGCCTGGCAAACAATTGCAAGCAAGATTAGTCAGCTTAGCCCTCACACGCCCCGACCGCCCCTCCCCCCTTTCTAGACTGACTACCGTCTATGGGCATGTGTCACACGTTTCGGTCCTTTTTGCATACACTTCGAGGGCAAATAAACGCCAACAATAGAATGGAAAAGTATTTTGCACAATTTGCCATTGTTTGCCATTGTAATTAAGTTGACAATCCATCATCATACATCATCATGGTTGGAAATTTTTTTGTTTGTAAAATGCTCATTTGTTGAGGTTTCGGTTCGTTTTGGCTTAGAGAACGGCGCTTATGTGTTTTGTGTAATTTGTTTAATGAATGCATATCGAAATCGAATTGGTTTTGCAGGGAAAGTAGCAAAGTGAAGAAGGGATGAAAAGGGAACAGTGTTAGCTAATCTGTTAAAAATATAATCAGCATAAAGGATTTTTAACGTAAATTTTAATTTTAAAATTTTGTAAACGCAAGTGGTAAATATACTTGCCGAAGTTAATCGAAATTGTAAGTTCTTCCAACAAACAAAATTATTTTCTTACCGATATTTATTATGGCATCTATCTAATATTTATTCTATTTTGATCAAACTGAACTAAGATATTATGTTTAACTGGGACACTTATAAGAGCATTGAAAGCTTTATACCAAAGATTAGGAGTAGGACATACACTTTACTTCATGGGGCTAAGCTCCAAGAAGTATAATAAATGTTGGTTTGCTTCAAATTACGAAATAACGGCAGAGTGTACTTTACATAGAAAAAACGCCAGTCAAATATTCACGGTTCCGCCGTTATTTTCTTAAAATATCTAGTTCGTTTATGTGTTATGACTAATACTTTTTATTATTTGGCATTATATCTTATTGAAGTTGTAAATCTGTATTACCTAGCTTATAATTTAGAAAATTTAGTTTTGGTTTTAGAAATGCTCGTACAACTGATACCTGGGATGCTGTAGGGTAACGCAATATATTTTTAGGTCTTTGTTTTAAAGACATTTCTAAAAACATCTGCGAAGTATGTTCTCTGAAACAATTTTCGAAGGAATTTATAGTATCAGAATTTATTTTTGATATTGCTTCCATAAACTTATCTACTTCACAATCAGACGTTATGTCAGCGAAAGTCTACCTTTTTATCGATGGAAAATTTACTTAATCTTGAGATTTTTAATAAGTGGTCCGGTTTCAGGTTCGAGGGGTCAAAAATGTAAAAGGTTCGGTTCTAGGTCCGGTGCGAATAGTCCAAGAACTCCGAACCGGATCTCAGGGGACCAGTTTGCAGCCTTGAAAAAATTTGGTGACGTACGTTTTTCCATAATAACATTAAGTCAAAGAATTCAAGAAAACGCGTTAATTATTAAAGTGCATAATTTTCTGGATGCCACGCCAATAAGTATGCAACATAAAATGGATAATTTATGTAGGATTCAGAATGACAACCAGAAGTGGTAGGATTTATAGTCCGATTAATTAATCAACTAACGATTGATCACGCATGCAGCTCGACTCTGGTACAATCGACTCGGCGGATGTTGATCTAGTTCGTACCCAATTTACTCTATCTCCGTCTGCTAAGAAAAGGGTTAAGAAGTGTTGCCGGAGTCGTGCGTTCGAAGTTACTCGTTGCTTAAATCTTAGACTAAAAAAGTTAATCACACACTTTCATATATAATATTTAAATAAACTGCATTAAACTAGAAATGTCCAAGCGAACATTACCAGACCATCCTACATTTATCTTGCACGAAACTGACCATACAATTACCAACAGATTCTATAACTTTGTTTATGAAGTTTGAATTTTATCTAATTGATTAGCTTGTTTGATACAATGCAATAAAGTTATTTTAAGAGCAAATCGGTAGTAAAAAAATACAAATTGGGGTAAGAGCTTTAACTTAAGATCAAGAACATTTTTAGCAAATTTATGTATAGATTTTTTTAGATATGTTTCTGATTTTATTTGAGATTTTTTTTTTAACTTAAATTTAAAATATTCTTTTTCTTTCGAGGCAAGATGTAGATTATTTCCACCTAAAAGTAACTGCTGAAACAGAAGATACTCAGAAATCTACTTTCTCATCCGATTTCTCATCTTTTCAGTAGGTGCTATGATGTGTCAAATAAACCTAAAATTTATGTAGGAGCTCGTCTACCAAATCGGCCCTTCGTATATTACCAAATCGGTCTAAAATCAAATATTTCGTACTTTATTAAACTTTAACTTATGATGAGAATTTGTATTTGGCTCAAGTATTTTCGTACTCGTATTCAAGAACTAAATACTTGTTATATATCTGCAAAGTGTATTTTAATTTTGCCCAGAAGTTTGCCACGCATAGAAATGTTCATTTCCGTTCCCATAAACTATATATATTCTTGATCAGGACGATACACTTAGTCAAATAAGCATTAACCGTTCGTCTATAAACTATATATATTCTTGATCAGAACGATAAACTAAGTCAAATAAGTCAGATTTAAAGCTTCCGACCTATAATCTGAAATGCACAGAGTTTTCTTTTAATTGCACGCTGTTATATGTCGAAACCGCCCCGATTGTATGGCGATATGTTATAGCTGCCATAGGACCAATCGGTCGAAAAAATGCTAAGTAAGAACAAATTTTTGTTTTCTATGATTGCGTTCTTAAACTCAGGAATTATGAGCAATATATGCTTTCAAAATAGTTCCAAAAATTTTTGTTTAAAATCGGTTGACTTTATTCTTAGAACAGATTCTACCAATCGGGTAGAAAATGGGTCTTAGTATTCAAAACTTTTTTGATTTCCATGATAGCGTTCTTAAATTCAGCAACAATTAAAATTAAATGCAAATTTTTTCAAATCTGTTCGGAATCGGGAGACTGTATTCTATAGTTGCCATAAAACCTATAGTTAGACTGGGTTCACACAGTTCGACGCATGAGACATGATAATCTAGTAGGCTTTTGTGTTTTCTTGTTTCCATTGGGAATAGCTTGTCATTTGACATTAAAAACAAGTCAACATGAAGGCCTTCTAGATTATCATTTCTCATGCGTCGAACAGTGTAAAGGCAGCCTTAGGCTAATGTGTCTTACTGAGAAAACTTATATGTTTTTGATGGTAGCGTGCTCAAAATTTGAAGTAAACAATCAGATTCTTAACTTGAGCTATTTTTTATAATTAATACAATTTTCTTGTAGAAAATATTCAAACTTATAACGACTAGCTAATCATAGTTATTAGCTTAAAACTTCTATGCATTATAAATTTGATGGGGGTTCATACTCATCTCGCCTAAGAACAACAACCCTAATTGAAAACCCTTAGACCACACACAATAATAAATTGCTGGCAATTACGGCGTTAACAAGTTTTATTGACTGACTAAATGTGCTAAACCCCCGCCTTTCCCCCACCCATGACCAAAAAAAAAAAAAAATGAACTGCCCAGATTTTTTTTTCCCCCCAGTCTGGTGTAGTCTCCCTTTTCCAGAGGCAAGGACATTTCAGGGGCTTGTACAAACGTTTAACTGAGTCCATTCGGGCAAAATTTATTTGCGCTTCGTGGTTGTCTGGCCAAGTTTTTGTTTTGACCAAACGGGAGTGAGGAAGGGTATGCCTGGTGGTGTCCACCATGTGGGGAGTGGACTGGCGCGCTTTGGACAACACAATGAATAATGTCCGCAATCGCTGCTGGTTTCCACTTGCCAGTCAACCTCCCCCCCGAAAAAACCTACGTCACTTAGTCATCCATTCATTCCGCTAGATCAATCTTCGTTGCACTTCGTTCATGTCCATGTCTGTCTATCGATTCGACACTTTGTTGCATTTGAAATTTATTAGCCGCACAGCAACACCCACACCCACTCCCTGGCTGGCAACGCTCTCTAGGGAGAGAGGAGTGTGTGTGTGTGTGTGTTTGTGCTTTGAGATAGAAATCCAACAATATTTCGCACATTATAACTGTCGAAAATTTTACCTTTTGCCTAAAAAATGACTTTGATTTTGGCTTCTTTTGGGACATTGAACGACAACATCGCCAGCCAATAAAAAGATAAAGCTGCGAGGCATACTCATATAGCCTGGTAGGAGTGGGGAGGTAATGGAGTCTCGACCATGTGTCGCTTGGTCTCGGGTGGTTTCGTTTTGCCAAAGGAGAAGGCGCTATCAGCATATGCGGTTTAAGTTGCGGTTGACATTTATTTCACGCACCATTGCACAAATAAATGCGTTGCGGCTGGCGATTTGGTTGATCGGAGTGCGGGAATTATGGTAAGGGGGAGTGGGTGCTAAAAGGTAAGGGTTAGTGAGCGACGCCATTCATGTATTAGGGAAACTAAAAACAGCGGCTATTTTTTTTAGTAGAATTTATAGCTTTATGCTAGGCTGCAAAATATTGTAGTTCGATTCCGAATGGTGTCTAACAATTTAGGGAAAATTCAAAAAGAAATATTCGCAAACAATCAGATCATTGGCTCACACAAGAGATTTTTTTTGGAACACACAAAACCTCGATATTTTTGCTCATTCTTCTAACATTTCTGACTTAACCCCCCGTTGATTAAATCCTACAATTTTAGATATATTATATTTATATCATAAATTGCTTTAATTATATATAAATTTTTTGAGATCTTCTTTTGTCAAATAAATTAATATTAATCCAAGTAAGACAAATTTGTATATGCTCAGCAAGACATACAATATTTTACCCCGCATTCGATTGGGTTCCACATACAAATTTGAACAATTTAATTCAATTAAAAGATCTAGTTCAATAATTCATATTGCAGATAAACTATTTGGTCGATTAGTATTAGTTCAATTGTTCTTTGTTCATTAGTTATTCGTTGAATAGTTCTTAGTTGCATTGTTCTAGGTTTAATAATGTGTGAGCTTGTAAACATTTAATTATATGGTGATTCGGCCGATTAACGCGCTTTTACTTCAGTTGACACAGCTTCAGTGTGCAGCTGACACTTGATGCAAAAGATTGTCACCACGCTGCTTGCTTTATTGTAGTCGGCAATTATAAGGGGTGGTTTTCTGTGCAGCTGAGCCACACACTTACACATACATGCAAAATTTGTGTGCTGCCTTTTTGACTAAATTTTTTTTAATGGGCAGCTGCACAAAGATTTCACCGAGATATACATATACATATACATACAAAATTTGAGTGCGGCTTCCATCCCTCTCATTCTTGCGCTTTTGGCAAAACCACTCACTTGACAACGTAGATCGGGTTGAACATAACTAAGTACCTAAGTGATCTATGGGTGGTCTCTATTTACCTCAGCAAATTTTTTCTACACCTCCATTTCTGTATATCAGCTTCTCTACATCTCTTTACCCATGACGCCCACTAGCTCCATTTTCAATTGCCTTATATGTTTTGATCGAATCTCTTAATGTTTGCTTCGCAAAACAATTAAAAATTCATTAGGAACGCACATGAAAATTAGCACCAAGCACGCAACGAATGGGCGAAGGTGGCAGGGAAAGTTCTCTCTTTCTCGACTTGATTAATTTAAATTGGGTCTCAGTGAAGACTCTTCACTGAGAAACTCTAGCTTGGACTTCTTGCATGTTTGACTAGAATTAAGTTGTCGCAAGTGTTGAAACAAGTTGAATTTTTGAGAGAGGCAGCAGGGGCGTTTAACTTGTACAGCAGACGGAAACGCGTTCCAGTTGCAAATGCAATTTTATACATTTTTTTTTTTTTTGTGATGGCGGAAGAGCAAAAGGCAAATGGAGGTGGTAAAATATTTGCATGTCGAATGGGCTAAACTTTTTGGTCAGGGACAAGTCAAAAATAATTAACTTGATTTTAAGATAACACATTTGAAAAATGGAAATTGCAGGGAGAGCGCCCAGATTGGTTCGAAATGTGGGACAAATTGAATTTAAAATTCATTTTAAAAAAATGTCACATTGACAAAATGAATGCTATTGTTTCCAGGACTGCAAACCCAAATCATTTTACGAAGGTCCGGTTTGCGGGTTCGAACCAAAATTTACCAATGGTTAATGTTCAGAAATTAAAGGTTTAAGGTTTTTGTGATAAGGTTTTGGTTCGAACCTTGGTTCGTCCAAAGTTTTTACAATTTTGTAAAGAAGAGTAATTAAATTGTTAAAAATATACAAAAAATTACAGACTTTCTGAATTTTTAGTTACTCGAACATTCGACTTCAAATAATTTCAATTAAATTTTATAAGTATTATTTCTTCGAGCAATTTTTGGTTTATGCTACTTCTCTTATCAATAAAATGCCCACTTAACTAAGACTTGTAACTTTTTTTGAACCGTACCGAAAGTATTAGTTCGGAACAGGTTCAGCTTTTTTTTCAAAAGAGGTTCGGATCATGGAATTCCGGTTCCGATTCCGTTTCCGGTTTGCAGCCCTGATTTTGTGCACTTTTTTGAAACCGGTCTTGAACCCGAAAAATATCTAACTCCATATTACTAACCTTCACTTCGAATTTCATAATTAAAGCTAAAATAAATTCTGAGTTTCGGTTCTAAAAGCCTTTTGAACCGGTTCAAAACGGGATCAGGAAATGGTTATGTCTCACAAAAATATCAAACTCCATTTTTTACAGCACGTGAACCAAATGTTAAGTTTGATGCTTAAATAATTTCTGCGATAAAGACACTTTTGAGCGGGTATTAAACCGCCTTCAAACCAGTTCCCAAACTTGGGACATGGCCTATGACTTTTTCCCAATTGACATGAACATACTATGAATCCATTTTGCCGATATCTTTTAAATGACGAATTTTTAATGCAATCGATCGTACAAAATATTTTCATAAATCTCAGAATTTTTAGATTTTTTCATATTTCCCGACTGTTCTGCTCTTAAAAAGTATAAACATTAAAATGTGGACTTTCCTTCTACTCATTCCACTTTTATCTGTTTTAACACCCAAAAGTTCAAATGGCTTCACAATATTTTTACAGTCAAACGACTGACAATTTGCATAAACGTCGCGGTACCAACCTCACCCCAAGCTAAAACCCCATCAAAAGGGTAGCGCGACAGTAGGAAAAAATATCCTCAAAAGCTTTTGAAACGTATGTCGTCTCCCTTACCCCGTTTCACTTGTTGTTATTGTTGTTTTTCACACCAGGCTACATGTGACAGCAGCAAACTTCGCTTTCAACCCACCCACCACCCCTCGAGGTGGGGGGGAATTTCAGCACATTTTGTTTCATGTGTCAAATTTAAAATGACAGCAAATTTAATCGATTTATGCCTTTGTTTTCTTTCTATTTTACAGATTTGTGCAATGATTTGTCAAGTCTAAAAGGGGAGGCCCCTTTCCAAAAAATAAAGAAAAATAATTATGCGCCTTTAAAATGAGTTTTATTTTTTCAAAAGATACCAAAGTAAACTTGGAGTGGAACAACAAAACTTAATTGAATTGAAATGTCTGTTTGACATGATATCGTTTGCTTAACAACAACAATAACAGCAATTACATACTTTGAGTCTTCCCCCTAACGAACTTATTACAATATTACAATTTTTATGCACAATTTTTTCAGTATGATAAAAGAAACTGCACAAAATGGTGTGGAAAATAAATTGGAAAAATTGTTGTTTTGTTTTTTTTTGTTTTAGTTTTTCTTGGCCATAATTATAAAAAATTAATTTTTAAATGAGCAATTTGCATGTTGCCAAGTTGTTAAAAAAAATAATATATATATATGAATATATATATATTAAATATATAAAACAAATTAGGCGCAACAATGCCTAGGAGAGAGTGGGAAAGAACTAGATTTAATAACATTTAACAAAGCTGCGTAGTGGCAAATGATGAGAGAACACTAAGAAAAAATAAAGAAACAAAAAATAATCTCTCACAGTTTTATGTTCAGGTGTTGGAGGCTCTTCAATTAGTTGCAAGTTGTAAAAATTGTGCAAGTGGAAACTCTGCCCGAGGCCATGTTGTTCTACTAAATTGCTGAGTAGCATTAAATAAATTAAGAGAAATTATGAGAATGCGAAAACATTTGCGTCTAACACTGGGTTGAGTTGGTTGCTTTGATGTGTTGCGATATTTTTTGATCAGAGCTGCTAATATAGTACTTAAATGATGTTGATTAACAATTCTATTTGTTAATTTTTAAGTAATTACAATGATAAGTAATAAACCACTCCGGATAGTAACGTGATTCCATACTGGCCACTGCAAGCTGGCGGATTACAGAACACGTTGGCATTCTAAAAAAAAACTGTACCAAAATAAATAATAAACTCACTGGACATCAGGCAAATGAGGATTTTGCATTTGAGCACTGAAGTTGAGCTTATTTAATGGACTTATTTATGAGAAACGGTGCCAAACTTAAAAAAAAACTATTTTTAAAATAGTTAATTTACGATGAAGAAAAATTAAAGTTAATTGTATTAATCTTTAAAAGCGCGTTACATTTTTATTTAATTGCTAAGAAATCTTAAGAGTTTTGTACAATTGAGAAAAAGCCATGTTACTAAATAGGCATAAGATTATAATCAAATTGAGTTTGTGCGAGTGTGTGTAACAGCCAGAAGAAAGCATCTCTTACCATTAAAAATATATAATATTCGTGATCAGCATCAACAATCAAATTTATAAAGGCATATCCGGCTGTTTGTCCGTTCGCCTGTCCGTATGAATAAAGAGATCTCAAAGATGTTAAAAGCTAGAGGCTCGACTTATATGGAGCGGAGGGACTCTTTATACCTGTCGGTAAATCTAATTCATTTCTAATTTTAGTTTTGCCCTCCTCCCAAAATTGGAGATAACCCTCATATCTTCCACAATTTTGTAGGTAGATTGCTCGTGTTTTTAATATTTATAGTTATCAGCGTAATTTATCGATCCATCAAGTTGGGAATGATTTGATAAACCATACACAGA
Source organism: Lordiphosa mommai (assembly GCA_018904225.1). NCBI lineage: Eukaryota > Metazoa > Arthropoda > Insecta > Diptera > Drosophilidae > Lordiphosa > Lordiphosa mommai. The sequence continues at coordinate 76,683 of JAEIFT010000662.1, read as the reverse complement.
AAATTCGGATATTCTTAAGCTAAGCTGAAAAATATTGATTTGATATCACTTTTTTTAATCTCATAAAGATTGAATTAATTACAATATTGGAACTTAATTAAAGCATGTTTGAGATTCAAAAAAAAAATCATCTGGGAACTACATTAAGGAACTATTGTACAATCCAAGGCATGGTGGGTCTTGGGGGATTCGGAGTAGGCCACATTTCATTGGATTGAGAATGGATACGTTCAACTCTTCTCTCCACAAGTTGAGAAACGGTGCCCAACTTAAAAAAAAACTATTTTTTAAAATAGTTCCTTTATTATTATTCAATAATCCAAAAGAATAAGGCCCACTATCTCATATTTACGATGAATAAAAATGAAAGTTAATTTTATTAATCTTTTAAAGCGCGTTACATTTTTATTTAATTGCTAAGAAATCTTACGAATTTTTTATAATTGGGGGAAAGCCATGTCAATAAATAGGCATAAGATTATAAACGAGTTGAGTTTGTGCGAGTGTGTGTAACAGCCAGAAGAAAGCATCTCTTACCATTAAAAATATAAATATTCTTGTTTGCTTCCCCCAACTCCTGTTCATTAAAAGTCCATGGGAATAATCTTACACTTTACACACTTCAAGTGTCCACAACAGATCTCAGATCTAAGAAAGGATTGAAGTGAAAACATTTGGATTGATGTGATTGGGCTAAGCATAAAATGTTTGAAGTGTGCCCAATTTCCTGAAAAATGAGCATGAATTTTTAAGCCCATGACGGTCTTAAACTAAAAATAAACAGATTGAATTTATCTCCCCGTTTTTTTAATACACTTGAAAAGTGTATATTAATTTTGCCCAGAAGTTTGTAACGCATAGAAATATTCATTTCCGACCCCATAAACTATATATATTCTTGATCAGGACGACGAGCTGAGTTCATTTCCGCTTGTCCGTCCGTCCGTCTGTCCGTCTGTCTGTCTGTCTGTCTGTCTGTCTGTCTGTCTGTCTGTTTCTACGCGAACTAGTCCCTCAGTTTTAAAGTTATCGAGCTGAAATTTTGCACAGAGTCTTCTTTTTACTGCACGCAACTAATATGTCGGAACCGGCCGGATCGGATGACTATATCATATAGCTGTCATAGGAACGATCGGTCGAAAAATAAGTCTTAGAGAGAAAAACTTTTTTGATATCCATCGTAGCGTCACCAATCGTGTATGTATTAGCTTTATATGTTTCCACACAATTCGGAAAAAATTTATCAAAATCGGATCACTATAGCATATTGCTGCCATATAAACGGTCTTTCAAAAAACTACTTCTAGTAATAAAAAACTTTTTGTTTTCTGTCGTAGCGTCTCCAATCTGGTATATATTAGTTTTATTTACTTTCACATAGTTTCGAAATTTTTTATCAAAATCGGGTGACTATAGCATATAGCTGCCATATAAACGGTCGGTCAAAAAACAACTTCTAGTGAGAAAAACTTTTAGTTTTCTATCGTTGCGTCTCCAATCTTGGTATATATTAGTTTTATATTCTTTCACATAATTTCGAAAAAATTGATCAAAATCGGATGACTATAGAATATAGCTGCCATAGGGACCGATCGGTCGGAAAATGTGTTTTACTAAGAAAAGATTTTTTTTATGGTGTCAAATTTTTATTATCAATGATTTAAAAATTTTTAAATATCGGATATCTATATCCTATATATATTTTTCCAGTTAAATCAGTTGGAGTAAAGTTTTCGAGTATCAAAACTTCTGCACAGTCGAAGTTAGCTTTGCCTTCTCGTTTTCTGTGTAGTCAAACACACGAACTTACGCCAGTCCGCGCCAGACGCAACGGCGATGGGCCGTTCGTGTGGCGCCACATTTAAAAGTTATTAATATGTTATATAAATTTCTTGGCAGTTACAGAGTATATATCAAGTTAGGATTTAACGACTTTCTATGAAGTATGAACTTCTAATTAGTAGTCGTATCTATTTGTACGTTTATACAAGCAATCGTTATCATGTTTTTGAAAATGTTTCTGAAAAAATGCAAATATTATGGGAACAGATATTAAGATATTATGTGGATTGTTTGGTCCTGAGTTTTTCTTGGACTTAGGCTTAAAAACTTAGCCTGAAAATTCTAGGAATGCACCAAAATAGTATCGTGATGAATTTAATTATAGTATAAACTTGATTATTTTGTACTTATATAAAGTATTCAACTTCTTATTTCAAGAGTAATTCGAAACTTGCCAAATGCTATATCAAACCTAATACCTTAAATAATTTTAAAAATAGAAGGCTCAAATCGGCTACGCCGTGTTTTAATACCTGCGTTTTGGAAAGGCGCACCATTGATAACAAAACCACTGTTTTTTAGACCGATCGTTCCTATAGCAGCTATATGCTTTCGAAAAAATTTTTCCAGAATTGTGTAGAGTTTTTCCCCACTAGAACTATTTTTTGGTCAGACCGTTTATATGGCGCTATATGCTATAGTCTCCGTTTTAAAAATTTTTCCTTTGTGTGAAGCTTACCATGTACTTACGATTTGGCTACGTGGAAAGAAAAAAAAAGTTTTTCCTCTTAGAACTAGTTTTTGGACCGATCTTCCTAGGCCGCTATATGCTGTCATCCATTTCGTCATTTTTCCGTAATTGTGTGGAAGTATGAAACAAATATAACTAAGATTGGTGATGCTTCGATCGAAAACAAAGTTTTCTCACGAACATTTTTGAACCGACCGTTTATAGGCAGCTACTATCGTAATTTTTGATAAATTTTTCCCAGAATGTGTAGGAGCATATACCTGATACCCATTAGTGACGCTACGATTGAAAACAAAAAAGTTTTTCTCATTAGAACACGTTTTTGGACGACCGTTTAGGCAGCTGTATGCTATAGTCATCCGATTTTGATCAATTTTTCACATTGTGTGGGAAGCATATAAACTAATATATACCATGTTTGGTGACGCTACGATGGAAAACAAAGTTTTCTCATTAGAACTAGTTTTTGACCGACCGTTCTTGCTATATGCTATAGTCTCCGATCCGGCCCATTCCGACAAATGTGCAGCGTATTTGTATTTAAAAGACTTTTTGCAAAGTTTGGTCAGTATAGCTTTAAAACTGAGGGAGGAGATAGCATAGAAACAGACAGACAACGCAGGACGGAGGACGCGGCAATGGTAAATGAACTCGTCATGCTGATCAAGTATATATACTTTATTGTCGGTTAGATTCCTCTATGCGTTACACAACATCGTGACATTTTAATATACACTCTTTGCAAGGGTATAAAAAAAATATAATCTTTAAAAACAAGTCAAGTATCTCAGATTGCTGTGGACTTCTTTAAACAATCTCTTCACTTTCCTTCCAAAATAGATTTGTATTTGAAAATCTAATTGCGTTTACCCTTTTCTTCAGGTTTAACAAATCCTTTTAAATAAAAACTCATTGAAAGGGTATAAAATTTAGTTGAATGTGTGTGTGTGTGCAGTGGACAAACAGGACCCCTCCATCTGGTTCACCTCATTTCCAGCTCTCTGCAATTCATAAATTTCAACAATGATAATCGAGCAAACTCGGAGTTTTTGGACAGGGCGTTGCAAGATTGCCAACTGTGGAGGGGGGGTGGGATTGTGGGGGAGTGTGTGTAACATATTGCACATGCACAACGCCGAGAGAGCGAGTCCTTGCATACATGCATATATATGCATTGGTCCTTTGTGGCTGTGGACAGACATTGGACGACGTCGTCGTCGTCGTAGTCGTCGCCACCCAAACAAACACTCGACGCTTTTGTTCTTGCTGATGGAATTATTTGTTCGCACATTGTCAACTTGCCACTCCCCCGCCCCGCCGTTCCCTATCTGACCATGTGCATCTCGCTCTCGCTGTGTGCAAAATGCAATTTGCCGCCACCCATCAAAGCGAAGGCTTTTTTCGCCAGTGTGAAGGGGGGAGGAGGCGGCCTTATCTTTGCTTTCATTTCATAAACCGAGCTCCTGTTCCTCTCTAGTCACAGTTTGCCACACTTTGCGAGACCACAAAACGAACTCCAAACTGAAACAATGAACTGCAGACTGCAGTTGCTGCCACAATGTATCATTCGGGTTGAACTTTTGTGAGGCTGTCATAGGCAGAAATTGGTTGCATGCAGCGCTGGCGATTGCCAAAAATATTCCAAAAAGCCCTTGCAACTTGATTTGCAACTTCATTTGCCCAGCCATTGCAATGCTTCAAAGTGAAGGAGGAGAGGGGGGATTGTGGTATTCCCAGTCTAATGCATATAAATCATATGAAATTGTTTTTGCCAGCCCTTTGGCTTTTGCACAAATGTGGCAAAGACAATGTGATTGGGTCTCGCCGATAAGATCTTAAGGCGAGGACTGGGTGAGCTGAAAGATGAGCTTTTTCGAAATGGCAAAACCTAATCGACTTAGGCTCTGTGAAAGTTCAATTAGGAATTTTATGGAATTTGGTTGTTGCATGGGAAATGGTTTTGAACTAATATGTATAAAGGCTAAACTGTTTTTGTGGATAATATTTTGAAAATACAAGGGTCGTTTATAAGGTCTTAACAAAACCTAGAAAATTAATATTTGAATTTAAAAACATAATTTCTTTTGATAAGTTTCATCTTGGCCATGAAGAACATATTAGAAATGAATTCAAAATATTTCGAACTAAGAAAATAATTTTACTTTTGGTTAAGCTTCTTTCTACCTGCTGCTCTTCTATAACATTTTCTCAACCTTGTTAAATTGCCATTGATTCACAGCCAGTTTGCACTTTGTGGCTCCCACAGAAAAATAACCAACTTGCGACTTGTGTTCTCCCAAAAATCAAATAAATCAAAGTCTTAAGCACGCAACGTCATCGCCCACGCGGCGTATGTGTAATATACGAAGCTCTACACTTGGGCCTGGTTAATTGTCTCTGGGGTTGCCCCCAGAGGCGCTGCTTGATAATTTATACACGCATTAATTGCACATTTTTCTAAGCGCCATAAATCTAATGCCCATTTCACATTTTAATTCTTAACCATTTTTTTAATTAATTTGTTGGATAACGAAGGAAAACATAAATTTATAATTTATGTATGATACAAAAGTCGTCTGAAAATGGAGAATATTTGCACAGGTTGAAAGGTAAAACAAACTTTTTATTTGTTAAGAACTGAAGAATTACAAATGACACTTAACTCTAGAGCAGAGTCAACTGTAGGGGAGCCTACATTATCCTTATGGCAGAGCAAACATCCTTACATATAAAGAAAGCACTTCGTAGTGCTCCTCAATGCCCAGCTGCGAATTTTTATATATATTAACGCTATACTTTTGTCGAGATATTTATACCGCAAAGAAGGAAGCGTAGGCGACCCCATAAGATATTATATATATATAATTATTGATCAGCATGAAGAGCGGAGTTGAGTTGATTGTGGTACCGTACGCACACGCGTGAAGGCAATCGTTTTAGAGACTACTTTTGCATTTTCCAAAGTTGTTTGAATTTTCAAAGTGTTACATTTTAATTGTCTATCCCTTTTTAAATTTATTTATATTTTTATACCCTTGCAGAGGGTATATTAAAATTGTCACGATGTTTGTAACTGCAGTGAAGGAAGCATTTTCCGACCACATAAAAGTATATATATTCTTGATCTGTTCGTCCGTCCGTCCGTCCGTCCGTCTGCCATCTGTGTAAAAGCTATCTAGCTGCCATAGGAACGATCGGTCCAAAAACTAGTACTAATAGAAAACTTGTACACTCAGGGAAAAATGCTGTGAAATTTTAATATTTTCACGTTGACTTAAATATTTTTGCCAAATGATTTGCGTTAAATATGGAATTCTTAATCTGAAAAGCTTACACTTTAAATCGAAATTAAATATGAAAATAGTCAAATTTAATAGTTTTCATATTAAATATAAAAGACCAAATTATTAAATTTAAAAAAAAATATTAAATTTTAAATATTTCATAGTAATTATGAAATATATTCATATTAATTTAAATAATATTATATTTAACTTTAATATACTTTATAGTACTTTAAATTTCTTTTTTACATATTCAATATAAACACCATTTCATATTGAAATAAACATTTTCCAACTTTAATTTAAAATTACCCCCCTCAAAAGAAATATAGTTTCAATTTAATCTAGCATATTTTTTGGGGTCAAATAAGTTATGCATAACTGTAAAACAGTACACACACAATACACAAATGAGGCTGTATAGATAACCATACAGCTGTTTCGGAAGGTTCCACTATTTTTCATCACGGTTTTCTGCCTGACGAACTACAGTAATGACACGAATGCCATAACTGGTTGGGGAGCCCAAAACCAGCAATGTTCAAAAACCTTAAACAATTCAAAATTTTAAAAATTAACTATACAAAACTTTATTTTTAAGATTAAACTATTAAAAGCAATATTACTCATATTTAAAAATAATATTTAACAAAAGTTAACCAATACATATTTTCGTATATTTGAAATAAATATGATTTTACTTTAATCTGAATACAGCAATATTTGATTTTAAGTGAATTTCACTTTGATTTTACTATATTCATATTAAAATTCAGTGGTTAAGTATGTTTTCAGTTAAATCAAAGCGCTTTCTATTGGACTTTAATACGTATTAATATATTTGAAAAATAGCATAGTAAAATTAACTATGATTGTGTTAATTTACGATTTGCTTTTTCTCTGGGTGTATGTTTTCCATCGTAGCGTCACCAATCGTGGTAGATAGGAGTTTTATATGCTTCCACACAATTCTGGAAAAATTTATCAAAATCGGATAACAATAGCATATAGCTGCCATATAAACGGTCGGTCCAAAAGCTAGTTCTAGTGAGAAAAACTTTTTTTACTTTCCATCGTCCCAGCATCACCAATCTGCGTGGTATATATTAGTTTTATATACTTCCACAAGTCTGAAAAAAATTTATCGAAATCGGATGACAATAGCATATAGCTGCCATAGGAACGATCGGTCTAAAAACTAATTCTAGTGAGGGTACTTAAAACATCGGCGTAGCCGATGTTAGCTTATTTTTCAATTTAACATTAGTAGTTTGTTGGTTTATTTATATTTAGAATTGGGTAAAAAATAACATGTTATGGTTATGAAATGATATAAATAATATTTAGCATAATTTCAAATAATCCAGCCCATTTCAAATTGATGATGATCTCTTTGATCAATGTAGATCAATGGTCAATCTAATGCTTACCTAAAACATTAAACAAATCGAGCAAAAGAGCATTTTATAATAAAAAAAATGGTATAAATTATTCAATTTATTTTAAATTTATTCCCTAATTTTTAGTGTCAAATATAAATGCATCCTCTAAACAACTAAAACTGTGAATTATGACAATAATTTTTTATATACTTTTGGTTGATCTAAAAGTAACTCTATGCACATTATTTAAAAATAAAAACAAGATGATTACAATCATCGTTTCAATTATTGACAGTAGTGTTGTAAAAGAAGGTCTTTAAGTAAAATACCGTTGTTTTTTCAATTCAAATATTAATTTCCTTGGTTTTAATTCACGAACCTTCTAGCTATCCACAGTTTATATAAACATAAATTGAACTAAATGTACAACGTAGAATTGGACGATTTCAATGAAGCAATTCTTTACCGTCGTTTTGTCCAAGAACGCTCAACAACGAATGACGATTAAAATTTCGTGAGATAGCTTAGAAACTAACTATTTTTATTTTAATTAAATCACTGAGGTATTCATTGCTTGAGCTTTGCTTCCAGTTAGATGCCGTGTTTCCAGAGAGAGATCGTGGAAGATTATTGCCAGACTGACTTTTCTTCTCTCATACCCTTGGATAAATCTTTTTGGAGATTCTAAATCAAAGTTCCATAGCCATAGCCAATGGGGGTAATGCACATTTACAAGCCGTTGCTTGCCAAATTTTTTATTTATTTTAGAAATGGGTCGCAGTACTTAAACTTAGATCAAATTTTGGTGCTTTTCGAAAATCTCACATAAACTCCACATAAGTGAGAACTTCACTTAACTTTACATTAGCTGTGCTCTTTCTCCCTCCTTCTCCGTATTTTCACCCAAACCCATTCTCTCGACTTGCATATGTATCAACTGCCTGGCTAAAGTGTTGGCCATTCATTTGATGCCGCGCCCATTGGTCAGCACCGCTGAGTGCACTTGTTCCACAGCCAATTCCGTGGACACGGATCCTCCACCTCACTTCACCCAAAAACTTGCTCGCGTTCGTCCATTTGTCGAAAGCAATATTTTCTGCATGCAAACCAAAAAATTTGCATATAAATGCGAAAACGCATTCAAACTAACAACGACTAAAAGTGGAGAGTGCAGGACGCGAAAATGAACTGGAAATGGAGCTGTAGCTCAGGGATATTGATGGAGCATGCATGGGGTGAGAGGGTGTTTGGGGGGGGGACTGGATGTGGAAGCGGAGGCTTCGTTTGCAGTGAAATAAATAAAAAAAAACATTTTTTGTTGTTGTGCGAAACGCGCGCCATCGAAAATGTACGAAAAAGTAATTAACTTGTGGGGCCCAAAGAGGGAAACATGAGGTGGTCGGGAGGATGGGTTGTTGGAGGAGCATACATATACCGCCATATGCAAATTTTGCCAAATGCATTGCACTTTCGGCTAATGGCGGCCATCGTCAACGTGGTACTCATTGTTACCAGCTAGGCACAGTGGTTTGGGCAGAGGTAAAAAAAAGGAGAATAAAAATAATCTTGTCAGTTATTTTGTTGATGTGAATACTGAGCTGTAAAAATCAATTGTGAAATTTTAAAATAACTAGAAGAAACAAAACAAATTAGCCTTTTAAAACCAAATATACGCACTATATCTCTACTGCACTACACAGAAAAGCGGCTACATTCAAAATGTATCGAAAGAGACTTTTGAGATCCTATCAATAGCCTTTCGGATGATAACTTGTGCTAAACATCACCTAGTAATTGGAGCTAGAAGTCTTTCTCCATCTCCACAATTTATTCGAAGGTAAATTCCCTCGTGGAGAGAATCTTAAGTAGCAACAGTCTGTTGTCTACTTTTGGTAAGTTTTTTGTGTGGACTCCTTATTTTCGTCACAAATTTACGATTTTAAGACAAGATTCAAAGATTTAAAAGATTTTCATTGAATTTTTTCCAATTTAAAGGAGGAAATAATAAACTTCTCTGTTTTTGTAATTTGCATTCGCAATTCCCAATTATCATACGGTTCGATGTAAGGTGATTAAAGCAACCTTACGGACAACGTACTTAGTTTTTGTTCGGTTTGATTCTTGATTGATAACCAATTTTGACTTTAGATAAAGACTACACAGACCTCTGAAATTTTTTATAAATGTTTTATAATTAATTATTTTTGAATATTGAAATTATTGTATTTACCCAAACCACTGTGCGGCAACGTCTGCCATTGCACACACACACACTGCTCAATTGCATGCAGACCCGGACACGCCTCCTCCACCTTCCTCCCCCCGCGAACGTATACACAACCACATGGCCGACAAAATAATATCATTTGACGATCAAAGTAATTATTTTGCTTTGGTCTACAGCATAATTGCGGGTTCTACCAGGTGAGGGAAATGGGTTTGTGGGGGGATTTGAGCATTGGACATTGCATGGCCGTCGCTTTGGTTGGTTGGACACAACGACCGCCCAAAAGGGCACAGTTGGACAAAGTGCGACAAACTATTAAAAGCCAAAAAGGTGTAGAAAGTTTTTTGATAGAGCAAAAATCAAAATTATCCCAAAACTATGGACCCAGACTTACTTTGAAACGCCAAAGCAAAATTAGTAAAAAAAAAATTCAAATAATTGTTAATCGTTTGCGAACCGAACCAAACATTTCGCCACTATGCTTCATATATATAATACAACTTTTTAAAAGCATTCTGATTTCAAAGCTCTACAAAAGTGTTTCTATTCATATGAAGCATTGTAACGAAAATAATTTTTATGTCATCTGAGAATAGGCCTTTAGACAAAGAAGTTTGTAAACTAAGTAATTTGTGTTCGGACAACCAATTATACGAAAAACCTTGGATCGTTCAAACGTTGTAGAGATTTTTATAACTATCTCCGATCTCCCTGTAATTTTCGTCTCTTTTCTAAATATATCTGTAATCATTTGCTATATTTTTCTTGAAAGATGCCGAAGGTCCTTTTTAACTTAATCTAACTTAACCCTAGAACCATATTTCATGCTCAAAACTAATGTGAACCTTCTCTGGGGTACACTTGTAACAAATATGGCCATTGAGAATAATTCATTCATTTTGACTCATATATTGTTTAAATATACTTAAAAAATGGCGTTCAAAGCTTCTTGGGGTGCAACTGTACCCCAAAAGGTTATACGATTAAGCAAGGAGTTTATTTTCGACTGCACAATTAAGCGATTGTTACGTGTTTCTGTCAGGCACCTTCTTTTCTAGGATAATCAACATTTTGCTTCCTTAGATGCCCTGGTAGCTGATAATTCAATATATAAACGCTGTTCTCAAAGAATTTGCTGCATTCCTGATCTCCAAGATACTAGACTTTATATAAATATCTAGGTGAAAATCAATATTTTAAAGTGATTTTAAATATAAAAGTTTAAATTAAACAAATTTTGTATTAGAAAGCATACTTTTCGAAAATTGGTAGTGAACCACTGAACCGAACCGAAACGTGGTTTTGTTTGCTCCTAAAGAAATGCCAAAAACCAAACCCGTGGTTTATTAAGATCATGAACCACTGAACCGAACCAGTCTCAATTACCGAGCGGTTGGCATCCCTATACAAATCTGATATGGGCTGATGAATTTGATTTTTTATAAATATCATTTATTTCGAATCATTTTAAAACGAAAACATATTAAATGGACCCTAATAAATATAATTTTGACATTAAAATATCATATTAATATGAAAAATATCAATCAATATAAAAAATCTATCATAATTTTATAAAAAAAGAAACATTTATATTTCAACATCTAAATTTTATCTTAAAACATTGATATGTATTGATATGTAATATATCGTCTTTTTATTGATATGAAAAAATATAATATTGTGTCCCAGATCATATAAATTTATTTTTCTGTGTACATTTAAGCACACTTTATTCTTTATTCTAAAGTAAATTAGTTTTTGTAATGATTTAAAAATATAGTTCAACATTGTTACATTTGTTCAACACTGGTCCCACTGTGCAATTGTTTGAAATAGTCGTAGTTTTAACCGGTTGGTACCTCGCCACTCCAATACCTACTTGCTACTGGTTACCCCCTCTCTCTCTCTATATATATATACGTGAGTGTGTGTGTATATATTTATGTTTGCCTTTTTGCACATGGTTGACATTTTCCCCAAACGCCATTTTGGGCTCTGGGCTCTGCACTTTTCCAAATAAAATGTCGCGCACTGAATGCACAAAATATGCAAATGCATGCAACAATTTTTCCCTCGTCCTGGACGCCATTTTGGCCAGGCTAAAAACGAACACGAGAAACCCAAATAAATTTATGTCATTCTCCGAAAAATTGAGGAAAATTTACCAAATTGCATGCCAAAAGCGCAATGCGGAGCCGAGAACCGCATAAAATGGCGCCGCTAATAACAAAATGGAGTTGCAATTTTGTTTATGTAAGTATGTCAAAAATATTAAAAATAAAATGAATTTATATGTATGTGGATGTTGAAGCATCGCCTGTTTCCTAATTACAGTTAAAAGCTCTAGGTGGCCATTAAAAAGTTAGTCAAAAGTTTGACTTTGGTTTTTTTCTTTTCTATTTTTTTGGGGGGCAATTGTTGGCAAAGTGCAGAATTTGTGGTTTTTGCGGTGGAGTTTTGTGAATGGAGAATATTAAATTTAAATACGAATTGAAGTTCATAAAAGTGAGTTCAGTCAACCACCATCTGTTAATAGATGACTTGCCAACTTTGATTAAGCTGCGTCGCTGAAAGCAGACACAATCAGGATATTGAATGATCGGAGAATAAAAGTGATTGCATTCGAGCTTCTGGAGCTTGGGAATTACGTTGACGAACTTCAGTGTTCGAAATGAGCACGACTACGATTTCTTGCTGCCCGCTGTCTTGCTCTAGAGATTTTTTAGTTACGCGAGGCATATTTAAAATAAATTTTTATTTTGTTTTAAATAAAATTTCAAACTAATTTTGAGAGAGCAACTTTTGTTGCATGCTAAGATTTAATAAATTAAGAGTTTCCGTTTATAGACGAAGAAGCGGTACTGCTAGTGTTATAGAAACTAAATTTATGCATGCTAGTTTGATTGACAGCAACACACCATAAACATTTTATGATGATCGGACGAGTAACTTTGCAAATTATTTTAAATACACAACATTTTTTCTTCGGCGAGCCTTTAATATAGCGTTCGGCTGGTCCTAAAATATTGGAAGCATAGATAGGAAAGAAGACCATATGCCAAGTTTCATTCAAATAGATTTAAAACTGAGAGAGGTAATTGAATAGAAGCCGCTGACGAACAGACGGATATGTCTATATCAACTCACCTCGTCACGCTGATCAAGAATATATCGCTCACTTAATTATACAATTATGCACATTTTTAGTTGAAGAAGCAGAATTATTCGCCTTTTCATATTAATTTTCCTACAGCTAGAGATAGGATTTGTTTTCCTTAATCTCTTAAAATACTATTTGGACTCGATTTTCTATTTAAGACACATTATTTATACATATAACCTTTTTCTAGATGGATTTGAAGTTATAAGTTTTGCAATGGTAAAACACATTGAAAACTTTAAACGCGATTTTCTCAAAATCGATTATTTTCAGTTATGCCGTCGTATAATTAAGTGAGCGATATATACTTTATGTGGTCGGAGACGCTTCCTTCTATGCGTTATAAAACCTAGACAAAACAGTAATACCCTCTATTACAAAATCCCTTTAAAAATTACCCATTAAAGCCATACAGGGGTGTACTGAAAACCTACGAAAATTTTTGTTTAAGCGATTGCATTTCAAACTAACCGTGGACATTTTTATATGTAAAGTAACAAAAATAAGACAGTTTACTATATCTTATGAAAGAAACACTTTACTTTTTAAATTTACTTGGCCTTAAGCAGTCGGTTTCAAATCTCCAACCATTTATGATCTACAAAATATAAATGTTTAAATGAAAATCACAAGTGATTTACGGGACACACCCGATTATTTTATGCTTATGTATTTGAGAATGCTGAACTCAAAATCTTATTCAAATTATTTGTTTGGATACGTTTTTGAGATAGATTTTTTATTAGTTTTTTTCGGTAGGTACCATTACATTTTAGGCGATATTTTGAGTTAGAATCTTTGAAAGGAGTTAAGCCAGGCTTAAATTTAAGGGGTTCTTAAATTAACAATTATCGCATTTCAAATTAAATTCATTCATTTTCATATTTAGCCGATAAAGTCTAATTTATCAGACTTTATGTTAAATGCAGGACTTAAAACATTTCGCTTTCATATCTTGATGTTAGCAAAATACTTCGCTTTTGTGAAAAAGTGGCAGTTCCATCCCCGAGTTTTTAAGCGAGTTGCCAATGCGAGCATAAATTGTCGGCAATGTTGCCAGTGTAAGCTAAATTATACGAAGAAGGACTTTAATTGCCGGATTATTTGGTCGATTGTGGGTTCGAATCCACCTTGAAACTAAAAATAAAATGTTTTTTCTTTATTTTTAAAAATTAATAACGTTAACTTATTGTCAACAACTGGAAGACAAAATGTTCTTCCCTTTATTATGCTTTATGTGAAAAATATTTCGAAAAAATCTATGTTTTTCTCAAAAATGACCTAAAATTTATTTTTTAAATGCGTTAAAGGTTGAAAATTAAAAAAAAATATTTTCGTTTATTTTTTCGAATAGCACATCTACAAAGAATATAAGATATTGAGAAAGAAAATCTTTGGATAAATAGAGGAGTTGTGAGCAATTGAGTGGAACTACTAACAGTCTAATCCAAAGCAATACATTTAATGCTGGACGATATTCGTAGCACCATAATGGCCATGTTGTCCTGAATAGAGACAAAGGGCACTCAACCCACTACACAACAACTCAAGACATACTAAAAGAGATTATGTTAAGATATACATACATATACATAATGACAAAAAAAATATCATAAAACAAAATATTATGATGGTGTATAGGAAACCCCCAAACTCCGCTTACTAACCCAATCAATCATTCAAAATTAAACCAAATCTTCAGCAGAAAACTAAAAACTCTTGTCCCAAAAAAACAAAAATTAATCAAAAATGCAAAAAGGCAGCAAACATCGGCAGCAGCCTCGGCTCCCGCATCCGCTGCCGCAGCAAATATGGCTGCGGGCCATACCGCCAAACTGCATTCCAAATCAACAACAGAAGCTAACAAAACATGCATCAAGCTCATCAACATCCTCATCAGCAGCAGCGGCTGCAGCGGCAACAGCAACAACAACAACTACAGCCACGACGAAGACGGAGGCAACCCAACATGGCGCAAAGTAGCAACCGAAAATGGAGGAGGCCGAGGCCTAGCCAAGTCTCAGCAACTATTCCAGCAGCCAGACAACTATTACAACAACAACAACAATGAGAGAAGACCCGACACTTATTACTCACCAAACAACTCTTGCACTTCGTAATGAACTTGGAGGCATTTGATTGACTCCGAAACGAAGGCTCACAGCCCCGCAACTCGATTCGCGACTTCGCCATATTTGCAACTGAAACTGCGACCGGGGCAGCGGCAATGAATGAATGATGAATGCCAGTTCCAGTCGAGAGGCAGTCCGTCAGTTAGGGCAACATGGAAGCCAACAGCCACACAGCCGCAGAGCAACATCTAAATGTGAATTTTATGCATTTTATACAAGACGAAAATGGAGACGAGGCACAGTGGGTTGAAAAATGATTAAAAAAACTTGAATATATAAAATAACAGAGACAAGAGGAAATGTTAAGAAAATGAAGTCTTAACTAATTGGTATTTAAATGGAAATTAAAGAAAATTTGATTTTAATTGGGTTAGATATGATAGGTATATATCCATATATTCAGAAGAAAAGCTAGAGTTTCATTCTAGCTGGCTGCACAACTGCACAATTTATAATGCATCTGGAGGTGTAAATGACATTTGGCAGGCGTATATAAAAGTTTGGCCACACTTAGGATGACTCTGATGGGGATTCCCCAGCCCAATTCCCAATGATTGAATATTATTTAGGTTACAAAAATAAGAATACTTAAAAATCTGAGAAAATGTGGGAAGCCAGATTAATAGCAACATATTTCAATGGATAGAACTGAAACAATGTTAAGTTATGGAAATCAAAGGACACGTTTGACTTTGGCCGCAAATCACTTCAAATTTCAGAGATCTTTGAAACGCTGCAGCGTTCTCGAGAAAGGAAATTCTTCGCAGGATTTATGGAATTTTAAAAGATGGCGGAGAATCAATCTCGAAATGTATGAGATCTATGAGGACACTAAACTAGCAAAGCGCATAAAATGACAGCGGCTATGCTGGCTCCGACCTAATACCCATATGGATCCATTTAAAAGGGAATTCACTGTCAGAAAAAATATGTTAAAAAAAAATTCCCGTGAACTCAAAATATAAAAGAATTTTTCTCAAAAATTTTAGGAACAAATGTTTCAAAAGTTATTAAAATAAGCACAATTTAACTCAATGTACCGAAATACAAAAGTAGCATCTTAGACGTGCAGCTATTCCATTCGTTTTCAGTGCAGGGTCCTGAGATCGATTCCCAAACTTAACAAAGTTGGCTAAAGAAAATTCGTATTTATTCGAAGTTTTTCAAAATGATATAAATTAATCAAAACTGGTGATGGGTTTGTAGCATACCTTTGCATGTATCTATGGGCGCGTTCAGCACAGGCAATTGATCACTGATCAGCTTAACAAAACTGATATTTTAAGGGGATGTTGTTAAATCGACATTTGAAAAGGCTCTATGTAAATATCATATTTGAACGCAAGAGGTAAAGCAGGCTAACTAAATTACCAAAAAATATATTTTGGATCAGGGAGCAAGTTCTTCTGCTGAACACGGCAGAAAATGCGTTTTTAAACTGTTTGTGCTCATCTTGAGTCCAATATTCTCGGTTTTTCTCCCTGGTCGGAAAGGGAAGACGAAGATAAGAAGACCAGGTGCAGCAAGAAATCGAGGCCGGACGGGCACTACTAGCAGTGGCCGAGGCCGAGAAGAAATTTAGTTTAGAATTACTGACGCAGAAAGCATCTCCTATCCTATCAACAGCCGAGTCGTCCGTTTTTTTTTACAGGTACAAAAAATATTAAATATATAAAACCGCATGATACAAGGTGATATAACTCAGTAAAGATAATGTCATACCAAAAATAAGAGACGTTCGCAAAAATATAAAGATTTTAATCTGGGTTGGAAACCGCTCGTTCAATGGTTCAAAGAGATTTTGAATATCCGGTTTGATGCGTTAGGTTTCATCGTAAACTGCTAAACGAAAATTTTAATAGCTTCAAAATCTGGATATTAATTTGCTTATTATAGAATGTCGGATAAGCAGGCGCAGTCGATAAGTTTCAGAGTTATCATGTCGATCATGAATGCAGGAACAGATTATGAAAATACTTCGGATACAAGGGTTTATCCATAAGGATCACAACCAGCAAAAGAAGGTGTACGGCCCTAAATCGATCAAAGCCCTTACCAATCTCTCTACAAAGTCTCTGGCTGGAGAGAAAATAAGAAAATAGGACCCCATATAAAGTAAGATTAAGATGGACTGATTTCAGAACAAAACAGAATAATGTGTCGATCACGTAATAGAAAACTTACTTAATAATTTCATCTACGACTTTTAAAGAAGTATTGCACTGGTAACTAAAGAGAATTGTAGTTAAAGGAAGTAATGGTATTTCGATCAGTTGATTTGACTCATTTAAATTAGAAGTTAGATAATTTGACATATCGTTCATTGAGGTTGGGTGATTTTCTCCATAAAAATCGTCTAACAAATGAATCGAACCGAACCGTTTCAGTTCAGAACCGGCTTGCATCCCTGATGTAAATCGTCCGAGAAAGTTTTTTATATTCTGAATATTAGTCGGCCTGTCTAGCACACTTTATTATGTCGCACAAAATTCAGGTTAGAGACAAAACCTATGGTTGAATGCTAACAGAAACCATTTCCCCTTCGGAATGTAGCCTATTCTTAAACATATTGATAAACGTTAAGACTACAGATAGAAACTCTTCTTAAAATAATAATGAACTTGTTTGCACTGACAAAACATACGAAATCTTAATTAGATTTTCGTACATGTGACCTCTGCTGTTTGTTAGCCACTGAATTGTCTATTAATGGTTCACGACACACACATTTTTGTATCTTTCTTAAGAACTTCGGCAATTCCATTAATATTTTCCACTGTGCTCAGAGGTGAGGATGTGGCCTGGCCTGGTTTGCGCAACATGTAATCCTTGATATGGCATGGCGGCATATACACAACATACATCTATAATATATACCACATATACTTATATAGATATC
Source organism: Lordiphosa mommai (assembly GCA_018904225.1). Taxonomy (NCBI): domain Eukaryota; kingdom Metazoa; phylum Arthropoda; class Insecta; order Diptera; family Drosophilidae; genus Lordiphosa; species Lordiphosa mommai. The sequence goes on along the minus strand of JAEIFT010000662.1, from coordinate 59,063 downwards.
TATATATATAAATAAATCATATGTATTCATATGCACATAAAAAGCGCTTTAGGCGCGGCACAGCTTTTCAGCAGCCGCAGCGGCAGATGGCAGCTGAAAGATGCCAAGATATACTCTGGGCACAGCGCGAAAGAGGAGGATGACGAAGACGAACATCGAATTGCCAACGGTTTCGAGGACTGCGGAGGATGGACTGGGATGGGGACTGGGTCTGAGGTGCAGACATTGCGCATAATTTCGCGTACGTTTTGTGAATTTGTAATTTTGAAATTATTATTGCCCAGGCGATTGAGGTTGAAAATGTTGAGGATGTGAGTTGGAACAAATTGTGTCTGATTGGAAGTCGTTTTTTTTTTTTGCTCTTCTGCTTATGCTTTTCAGATTTGATTCGCTGTGAAAAGACATTAAGAAAACGCAAGAAGGGAAACGGAGTAGGAGAATGTTTTTTGTAGGCGTTGCCAAATTGAGAGAATATTTTTCACCCACAAAACTGTGAAAAGTTTCTTCTTTCCCCCACACACACACACAAAACACGCAGCGATCCATTAAATGGGCTTTTGACCATTTTTACGCCGCGCTTGCGGTTATTTACGCGATTCATACATACATATTTATTTATATATGTATGCCCCACCTCATCTCAACTCTCGACTGTTTACTCATGTAAATAATTAAGCAAAATAATGGCGCAACAATAACAACAAAAAGGACCTACGTTATGCGGCTGTGATTTTTCATGTGTATGTGTGTGTGTGTCAACAAAAAGACAAAGTGACGTTCAGGTTCATTGTTGTGAACCTTTTTGGCCGTAAGCACGCGCTACCCTGAACTTCCACGCTCTCTTCCTCTCACTCCATTGCGTGTCTGGCGTGTGAAAAAAATGGTCAGCCTTATTTTTCATATTGTTAAGCAGACAGAAACACACACACACACACATGAGCTTGGACCCAGTCTCATGCATTTTTTAACAAATTTATTGGGCGTAAAAAATTATATTTAATTGTGTGTTTGAATTGTTTTCCGGTGGCTAAAGGTTATACAATAAAAGGGACCAAGTGCTGAACAGCAAAATTGATAACCAACCAGCTGGAGTGAAGTGGCAGACAAAGCTTTTTAACAGAGAGAGAGAGAGATCTGTGGGATAAATGGATTAAAGTTTTAGTTTTGGAAGATTCTGAATAAGAAACTGAAGTATTTGAGGACTGCACATAAAGTACATCATTTCAAGGGAGAGGATTTTTATAACCGGTATTGTCTAAAACTGGGTAAAGCCAAGGCAACTGAGCATGGGTAAAGTAATTTAATGATGTTTCAGTAACTTTTAAAATTTACTTTCATTTACAGATGTGAAAGTTATCATCACTTTTTCGAAATGTCTTTAGTACTATCCGCTTTTTCGGTAGCTTCTTCTAAAAATACATACATTTTACTTTACTGAGTCAAAAAATTAATTGACCGAAAATACAAATTAAATTTTTTTTATTTTCTTTTTTGTAGATCAACAAAGTTCTGTTAAACATTACAGAGATGAGGCGAGAAATTATTAAAAGATTTCTTTAATCTCACAAAGAAGATTCTTTAAGGAATACATAGGTGGAAATATTTTTTTTTTTTTTGTGATTAATAGACATTGCATTTTATATTTTTTTCAGGAGAAATTTAATAAAAGGGCAAAAAAATCAGAAAATCAGAAAATATTCAACATTCACCCTGACGAACTACGTCGACTCGGGGCAAGGTAAAAACTGAAGAAATGGGAGACTCTTACAGGTTGTTGAGCGCTTTGTTCATCGAGTTGGCCATGTCCGCCTAGCGATTCTGCAGGTTAGGAGTTTTTATTCATTTCTAGTTTGCTTTGAGCTCGCAGATATTTCGTAAAATGAACCGACACGTTGCCATAGGCATACCTACGATCTTCTGTTGATATCCCGGTGGTTTCGTAGAGGTAGATGTCTGACTGCTCTGACATCTCTTGGCAAGTATTTCATTAAAAAACATATTAGTTAGTTGATAAGTTAATGTCGAATGGCAAATGGCAAATCTGCACTTAAAAATCTTCGTGGCTTGTTAGAAAAGTATTGACAAAACATACATATAATAAGACTTCGGATAATAGTTGCCAACATTTTTTCAAAGCAGACATCCGTGAGAGAGAAAAACTTTTTGGTCGACATTAAATCTTGTTTCGAAAAACCTCTATTTAATATTTTCCTTCTTTCTCCAATATATTTCAAAACTCGGGACTCGTTTTATAAATCAAACATTGTGTAAGATGGGGTAGCGCATTTACTTAAAATGAAAGAGTTGGAAGCATGTTTCCATCTGGTGTTTGACAAAGTTTTATAGCAATAATAAATTTGTTTATTTTTAAACTGCTTATAATTCTTTTTGCAATTCTGCTAGACTCGGACTACTCAAATCGACCTAAGATATTTTTTATACATTTTTCGTGTGTTCTTTTTAAACTATTTAATTGACAAGTTTTGGTCTAATTCTACACCGAAAAAAAGTTATATCTTTCAATATTTAATCTAAATATTTGATGCCTCTTTGAAGCTTTCTGCTAAAAATTGATTATAACATTTACCTGTAGCTCTTTTTCTTTCATCGTTGCCCATAATCTACCATAGCAACCTATATATATGTATCGCTTGTGCCTATGCACAGCATCTCCTTTATGGCTTCTCCCATTCCATCAACCCCCTTTTTTGGAAAATTCCACCCACAGCCACACCCAAGCGGACCACAGAGAAGTGCGGCCAACTTCTTTTTAGTCTATTTACCTTAGCGCAAACAACATTTGCCATGGCTAAAAAGTAAATTCTAAATGAATTATTGGATCCATTAGCAAAATCCATTTACACAAATTTAATGCCAAAGCAGCTTCTGTTCGGTAAGGCAGCAAAAACTTTACACACTTCGTTGAACTTTTCTGTGGGAGTGGGGGGCGAAATAAAAACTTAACAATTAAAAAATAAGCACTGCCAAAGAAAACATTTTTAGATTTACGCATGGAGTGAAGAAGGGTTGCGTTTCATTTGGGGTTCACCAGGCATTTGCATAGAAAAATAGACGAATGTGAAAGATGATGGAAGAGGTCTCTAGATTTGGCCTGAAGGCCTAGACTTGGGGGATTGTCAAAATATTATTTTAACTTTCCTGGCCTTAAGTGGTTAGTGCCACATTATCAAACGAACGGCAGGGTTGAGAGTCGGTGGAGTAAACTTCAGTTTTTTAGATTTATGTAATACGCTTAAACAAAAGCCACAATATTTAACCAAGTTTTGCGTACATTGGCCATTTTTTAATTTATTTACAAACCGCTTAATTTGTTTTTATTTAATCAGATTCTGTTTTAATTACATTCTCGATGCGACCATTAAATCTGAAATTAAAAATGTATGTGGTTCGATTTCGAGTTTTTGCACTCTTTTTTAATGCAATTATAAACAATGCAAACAATCGGTTTTTTTCTCCTTCTTCTTCGGGGATGTCTGCCTCATTTTGTTGAATTTTTTAATTTATGTGTTGGTTTTTTACTTTTATTTATATTAAAATGGTGAATCAGATGCATATTTTTTTCCTTCTGTAATGTGGCATTAATTATTATTTATGACATTATTTTTGTCATTTAATTTTTATAGTATTTTTCAATAAATTAATGCCGTTATGACTTTCTTTTATATTAATAAAAAAAAAGTGTTTGCATTTCATGTGGTATGATAAAAATTAATTAATAGCTCCTACAACCAAAAAAAAAAATATTTTATACGAGCAAAAATACAAAACTCTTTGAATAATGTTTCGAATTAAATTGTATCTAGCTTAATATCTTTGATTCCTTCTTCTTTAAATTGGCATCAACCTTTGAACTTTTTTCTGCATTGTCGATAACACAAGGCAGCAATATTAAACTTTTTTCAGTTTCTAGAAGGACTCTAGATGATTTTCTTGTGCTAAATACGAATCTACTTGGCAAAATGCACCAACCGTGCCTTTATTATCGAAAAGAATTTAACAAAGCTTTAAAATAAATTATCCCAAACAATTCTGCGATTTTTTTCAACGAAGATATACCATTTTGAATACAAGTTTGAGAATTTCATAATTTTCGACTTTAAGTGTCTAAAAGTATGCAATGCTATAAACAGTACAATAGGCTAGTAATTTGTATTGAGTTATAATGAAAATTCTCAACAACACACACTCCATGCTTCTGGGCAATAGAACCTTTGGTCGATTTAAACACATGAACGAAAGTCAAAACAAACGTGTAGGTTGCACAAAACATGACTTAAAAGGGTCAAAATATGTTCTTTTACCAACTTTGGGATAAACTTTACTATAACTTGCATTCCGCTCTCTGGTCTTTAAATCAGGGTTCGTTAAATAACACACAATTTTCTTTAAACGCAAGATATTAACACAAAGTGAAATATACAAGCTGTAAAAAAATTATTATTTTCAGACAAGAAAATAAAAAAAAATGTATATAAGGAAAAATAATTTTGACAGGACATTTTCGGCAGAGCATTTCTTAACAGGTGAAAAGAAGGCTGCCTAAATTATTAACATGCCTGTTAATTACAAACGTGTCAAAAAATGCTATAGTGTTAGTTACATGTAAAAAATAACTTTTTCTATATGTAAAATTTAGTTTTTTCATGTCTGAAAATAATTATTTTTACATTGATGTTATTTATCATGGCGTGAAAATAGTTTTTGGTGTATTTACGAACCCTGCTTTAAAAAGAATTCCTAAGTCTTCTTTCTAACCATTTCCATATGCTAAAAAAAATTAATCTTTAAATGTCTCTGTCTGATTCCAAAGAATGGAAGATAATGGGAGGAACAATTGGAAACAATAAACAAAAATCAATTATTAAATCTATCAACGATGCTATAGGTTCCTTCGAAAATTGTCCAAGAGAATATTCATCGCAAAAGTTTGAAAAGCATTTTAAAAAGTTTTTACCTTGTAATCCAAGAGCTCCAGGAAGATATAATGCCTACACAGAAGAAATAAAATCTTGTCGATCCCGAATTTTCTCAAACCAAATGCGAACAGATTGACTGAAGTACGAATTTTCCCATTTCGAAATTCTTGTCTTGATTCCGTCTTAGCTCAGGTTGCTTTAATAATACTGGACGGTTAAGTTATATTGAAAATATAAGGAGAGGTGGCTAAAACAAATTTTTAACTCGATCTGGTTCTATGATTGCTATTCCCTACTTCTAACGTGTAGATTTCGATTTTTACGTAGGACTTTTGGTGCCTATCGAGGACCCTGTTTTTAAAAAAATCAAAGAAAAAAATAAAAATGTCTACATATAAGGATTACACATATTGTCAGGGTCACTCCCTCGCGGCGGCTTCACGGTTCGTCCACGGTCCGTAACGTAAACTTACAATTCAGAGACCGGCGCGGGTGTTCGCAAGCCGGTCAAAATCGTTTCGACTGGTCGGTGCGGTCTTAGTCCCCGACGTATGCTCAAATCGTCGCTTGATGTACCCCTCTGAGAAAAACGGCCATGACCGTCGCACTAACCCGACCAACGACTCTGAAGGGCACTCTTGGATTCGTCGTAAATACGCTCTTTACGGTCCTCAATAAAGCTCAGGCATATTAAAATTACGGCATATGACTCGCCCATAAGACGAGGCCACAACTCGTCATGTTGTACGGGAAGTCAAATCAACGCGAATAACGTTGTAAGTGGACCGGGCCTAGTCCGCCCTCGCTCCTCCGTTAGAAAGAGCCTCACAGTCACTCGTATACCTAAGGTCTGCATACATTTTAATTTTTAAAATCACACCAATAACAACTACGCGCTCGTTTTTGTCCTATTCACGTTCAAGTACGTTCAGGGTCGTCGGTATGGCAACCCTGTATGTGACGTGTTGGGTTTCAGGGGTAAGTAAAAAGGGAATTTTCAGTACGTAGGTAAGGTTAAAACTGGATAAATTATTTTTTATTACTAATGCATTTTGAAATCATGGAAATGGAGGCTACATTCAGTTATCTTTTGTAGGTTGAGATTTGGTTTGAGATTTGCTCCTTGGAAGACTTTAAAATTAGTTTCCAGTCAGATTTTAGGAAAAGTCATTAACGTAAAAAAATTACCATGAGCCAGCTTAAGCAACTTTGGATTATAAAATTTGAGATGTAGTTTTTGATTCGACCTTCTAGAAAGTCGGCAAAGCCTCTTATTTGAAAAATAGATTTCGATTTGGCAGAGTTCACCAAGTGGTTCTTTGCGCCCTAGCGCAAAAGCAATAAAGCGAATTACCCCTTACGCGTCTTGGCCCATGAAGCAAACGAAAACATCACACTAGCTGATGTTGTGACAATGTGACGCAACGCGTCTCAGCGACAAAGCAAACGTAAAAATCAAAAAACATATTTTAAAGCAACGAAAAAGCGAAATAAGGCGAAGCTGGTCTTTTAATAGACCGAAAAGCGAGCTCAAAAAAGAAGTCTACTAATTTTTGGTTGTAGATATTATTGATACGTTAGATTTTGGTGCCCACAGCTTATTCTATTATAAATATGAATTAAAGTGTCTTTGTAAATAAAGCCTAAGTAAAGAAAACATTTACATAAGTGTAAAATTTGTGTATTTCCTAGTCTTTAAAAATTGTGTATTGGACTTACTGCACAATTAAAGAGTGTAAATCAAATTGTACTTCTAACAACCCATCCTTAAGCCTTTTCCATTTTCTTTACAATGTAATTATACTTATTAAGCTTCAAGTGTCCATTTGTTTTCCACTTTAAGCTGGTTACATTCTTTTCGCCCCTTTTGCTTACCCCCTCCACCTCTCGCATATCAATTTTAACTTTGCATTGGCTTCCCATTCTATGTATTTCTCATTATTCTACTTTCTTTTGCCTTCCAACTTTGCCATAATTAAGTCCAATAATAATTTAAACAAATACCTTTACCAATTTAGCTGGCTCCATTCTTCTGGTTCTTCTTCCTTCATAATTATCTTTGGGTAGCAGGTGCTCAAAACCGCAAAGTATTTGCCTTATTTCTTCTTTCTAATTAGAGAGGCAACAATGCAATGCCACAAGCACAAAGGAAAATTCAATTTTCACAAAACAATTGCCATTAGAAGAGGAGCAAGTTTTTCTTTCACCTCCCCCCCGCCAAAAATTGATGTGCTTAATCAGTTTATCTGAAGTATTCTTTTCCAGGGGTTGCTCAGCCATAAGCAAATTCATCATTGTCAAATGTGTGGCTTGACATTTTTTCGAAAAGTGAAAAAAAGGCAACAAAACATTTTCATTTTTGGGGAAAAAAATGTAAACTTTTTTCACTTTTTTTTGCCTAATGATTGGGGGTTGGCTTATGGCGGGCAATATAATTAGAAATTCATAATGAATTTTATTTGCTCTGGCCACAGAAAAAAAAAGAGAAAGAATAACCAGCAATTTGATGCGACGTTGCGATGTCTAAATGTATTTTGCTGTAATATTGACGCGCATTTTTGTGCAAATAAAATTAAAACACCCGCCCCCTGAAATTCGGCATATAAACAGACCAAAGGCATATCAAATTATCAACCGAGGGCTGGGCTGGGTTGGGCAGTCAGTCAGTCAGTCCATCAGTTCATCCGTCGGGGTCTTGTGTCTTGGGGTGGGTGTTAATGCGGCGTGCAGGTATCAAAGCGACGTTTGAAAAATGAAATTAAAAATTGTTTGTTGATTTAAGCGCAAAGGAAATGGACAGTAAGAAAAAATGTAGGAAAAAATTAAAAAAAATTTATTGAAAGAAGAAATTTTAATACTCTTGCTGAAAAAAAAATCGGTTAAAAATTTACAGATTTGTAAATAAATCGATCATTTCGAGATTGATTCACGATTTAGTCACAGCTTGATTTACAACATAAAAATTTTATTCATTTCAACTTTAAATCATCGAGTTTTAAATCTGATTCAATAATTGAAAATAGCGTTTAGGTGATTTATATATAATTTTGGAGCAAATCAGATTGTTTATATTTTTATTTAATTCATTGGATTTAAGTCTTTGAAGTAAACCTTCATTTGATCAATCATTTGATTTAAATCAAAATATTGAAATATTAAATTATTTAAATAAAAATAAAGAAATCTTTATTGATGATCTCAAAATGATTTATATCTTTAATGATTTCAATCATAAAACTATTTAAATCACAAAGGAATTAAATCAGAAATAATTTAAATCAAATCACTAAATAATTTCATAAATTTGATTTAAATGAAATGATTGAATCTTTAATAATTTCAATCAAAGATTGAATAAGACAAAAACTCAGAAGAATTTTAAAACAAAACAGAACTTTTCCACCTAACAAACTTTATTCTCATCTTAGCCAGCCCCTTGGAAAGAGTATACCCAAAGTAAAAGAAAACCTGACAAGCCTCAAAAAAAGTCTAATTTTTTAATGAGACAAAGTGCGTATCCTTCGCTACTTGTTTGCTGGGGGGGAAAGTTCAGTTCTATCTATCTATGCCTGGGATGAACTGTCATTCATTAAGCAACAAACATTTTTTTTGTTGTCTTCTTCATTAGACATCCAGCGTGGGGCATCAAAGTAACTCTGCTCATTTTGTCCATGGTTTGGCCTGTTCCGGAAATTGCTTTGGTTAACTCTGGCGCCACATGTCACCAAAATACTTGAAGGACTTCTTGCAAAAGCAGTTTAAGTCTGACCTTCGGGCTGTTGCTCATATTCATTATAAGCCTAAATAACTGTTGTTTACAAGCCAAAAATGGCAAGTGTCAAAATACCAGGACCAGAGAAGGGATTGGCGCCTTCTGGTTTTCTGGTCAATTTGTTCCCGTCTCGGGGTTCGGGTTACCAGTTGCAGCTAACTGACTGACTGCTTATTGGTTTAGCTTTGGGTTTCCACTTTTGTTTTTTTTTTCTCTTTTTCGTGGCTTTGGTTATGTGATTTGGCTCATGTGATGAGTCTCAGTCGCCAGTTGGCAGTGCTCAAGTGTCAGAGAAGAAACCTTAGTGGCGTTTGTGGGCGACAGTTGGCCACAATTCAATATTGTTTTTTTTTTTGGGCTTTTCTTGCAGTAAATCAATATCGAGGCTCGGTGGTCAAATTAAAAAAATATGCATATTAAAGGTATGACCAAACTGTTTATCCAAACAAGCTGGAAGATTGTTTCATAGAATAACTTATGAACCAAAGGTCATATAAAGCTTTGAAATATTTTTGAACTCCTTCGGGTCGGTTCACAACATGGCTTGGGTTCGGAAAAGTGTTTCACGCTATTTCAAAGTTTTTGAATTATCGCACATAAAATAAACTTCCAAGAGAGATCTCAGCGATGGTAAGAGCTAGTGGCTCAAAATGTATAGAACGTAGACCCCTTATACTTTTATGCAGATCAAGTTTACACGCTCCCTGTCTTGCTCATGTCTAGAAATAAACCTCATATCTCCCACAATTTTGTAGGTATTCGGAATCGGATTTGGTTTTGAAATATATAGTAAACTGCATTACATTATCGATCCACCAATTTTAGAAACGTTCAGTTAAGCGATATCAGCTTAGCTTCGGCCTCCTCGGCAGCGGTTATATACAAACTATGGTAGGTACAGAGTAATTTATATGAGTAGATTCATTTCAGGATGGTCTAGGCAATTAAGGATTCCATAAAAACCTCGAAACTGTACGTATCAGAGCATTCACGGAAACGAAATGTCGTTCTATCTCTCTACAAACACTTAATAGACAAAAAAGAAATCAAGTACAAACGGTGTCAATAATACACCAGGTACGAAAATCCTTCATACAAGTGCAAAATACTTAGTTCAATCTCGAAATACTTGATTTTAAACCGTTTCGGGATGCCTTAAGTACAATTTGGTCTATTTCAATGTTTTTTTAACCTTATACTTAATAGGTCTTAAGGTCTTGAATCAATCCCCATTCATTTTTATTAGATTAATTTGTACTTAGAATAGAATAGATTTTATCCTTGTAGTTTTATTACGTTTAAGTACAAAGTTTCTTACTTGATTTAAGAATTTTGGTCTCATTAGGAACGAATTAAAAAAGGAAAAACAATATTAACTCTATCCCGTTCGTTTTAGAACGCAGGCAGTTCTTTTTTCTAAGTGCGGGTATTATAAGAAGCTCTGACTATTGATTACACCAAAAACAAAAATTTAAGAAACAAACAGGATCTTTATGATTTTACGTAACGAACTCCACGAGAGGCGGTTCAGGCGTGTAAAACCATTGTCCCTGAAGACGATTGCCGAAGTGCAGCCGAAATATATTGGAACCAACAAAAAATTTCTTGACCTCGAGCCGGCTAAAAGTAACTTATACAATTTAGAATGGTCGCCAATCATCAACATTTTGATTAAAATAAATATCTATTAAAACCTAGAACTTTTTTGTTAATTAATGTTATTTATTGCGATGGAGTACTGACGAAAAAATCGACTGATTTATGGATGGCAAATGAATAAGCGCCTACTAAGACTCAAACTATTTTTAAAATCGCAAGTATTTGAAATATCATCGCATTTGTCTAATACCTGAATATAGGTCTAACCAGTCATTGGCTTCATTCCCCTAACACAGAATCTAACTTGGTATTTCTTCTGAAGCTTGCTCTCCGTTTTCTGTATGTGTATACAATTGAATTCACAATTGCCAGTGACGACTTCTCTGGTCCCATTGACGACCCCTGATCTTGATGGAGGACCATATAACAATGGATTTCTGCAGAACATTGCGGAAAAAACTCGTACAAATGTTAATGTAAGCGCATTTAAATAAACTATTTCACTAAGAATGCTGAATCAAAAAGGTTTGATATCAAAACCTTCTTTTACATTTAACTTGGTATTAAATTTTTTGGAATGCATTTGCGTCAAGTACTTACATCTCATCCTCCATCCATGGCTATAAGACTTTCAATCAAGTGACCCAACTGATCTTTTAAAAGAACTCTCCGACAGCGGGGCAACCTGCTGTGCTTTTGAAAGGTGGCAGCCGACAGCTGGCTAGTCCCCGGTTGGCACTTAAATCAAAAATCAATTGAAGCATTAAATTCCCCCAAAAAAAAAAAAAAATAAAACACAAATCCCAGAAAGATGTTTTGGGTGTGCTACAATTTAGAGAGAAGGCTAATGACTGCAACGTCACAACAATGGAGTGGAGGATGCTCAGGATTTGGCGTATGTGACACAACCAATTATACAAAAGGACATGGCGAGTCCTGTAAAAGAATGCGAAAATAATCCTCACACGCTGCTTATCGTTGACAATGGGGCGGTTTCGGGTCACAATGGAAGGAAAGGCGTGTTCGTGTTCGTGTTGAGAGCGCATAATCTTCAATATATGTGTGTGTGTGTGCTATCCGTATCCATATCTGTATCTGTGTCTCTCATTGTTGTTTGATTTATATCAAACGAGAGCGGCGTGCAAGTTAAATAGCCGCCCATCATCCCATTGTATTTGTCCACACATTGAGATTGAGTGTCGTCGAAAAATGGGTCAAACCAAACACTAAGCCACTCGTAACTGTCGGTATTTAGCAGTGGGCATATATCAGTTCACAAATGCGACTGTTTGGTTGCTATTTGATCAGCAAATATGTGGTATAACATCAGTCAATCAACGTTTTTGTCAATAGAAATCAATGCCAAATAGCTTAATATGTGAATTAATGTGATAAACACAGAGATTGTATTACATTTATGAGTTTTGATGTTTTGTTTGGGGTATATTAAATCTGTACTTGTTCGAGGGTTGCCTTTTATATTTTTAGTCTTAGAGGGAAAGAATAATAATTTTTCAGGCATGCATTTAAATCGAATATTAAAGCACTTGTTCAAGCTAAAGGTGGTAACGCATTCAGGCCTCGTAAGAAACTCGGGATCTAGGTTCCAAGTAAGACCTGTAAGTCCCATTAATATGGTTTTTTGGAGTGCTTAAGATATGTAAGAGCTCGTATTATCTTGGTGAAGCACAATCCTTCTTTTCGGCGGTTGGTTTTTCTCAATTCTTCAAAACCTTTAGGCAATAAAATGATTGTCCCATTTTTCATAAATGGTATGGAACATGTCTGCTCTTTGAAAACAAATAAGCGACCACTTCCAAGTAGTTGAAATGTTCTGGAATACTCATACTGTCCATTGCTGTTTTGTCTCGGACTCATATGAATAGGTCCATTGCTATTCCCCTGTTCCGATGTTAAAAACTGGTTTTAAGTGCCATTCTTTAAAAAAAAAACTATTGATTTTAGGAACTATTCCCTCTTGGGTAATCATACTTCCAGAACAAATCGTTCTTAAAAGCAAAATTGGCCGTTAAAATTCAAAAACAAACTATGTTGAAAAAAATATATACAATTAAGATCATTTCGTTCTTAGCTTACACAAATAAGAATAACCAAGATTTTACAACTAAATTTCAAAATTTCTTGGTTTGAGTACAAATGGGACTGATCTAAATCACAACAGAATGATTGTTTTATTAACATATAGACATTTCCATTATGTTGAACGGGACCGTCGAACACATTTGAAGTGAAAAAAAGGCAAAATAAAACTGATTTTTGTATTGTCAGAAGGCTTTTCTAATAGCTCTTTTTAAGCCGACGTCTATGGCAGCTATATGCTATAGTTAGATTTTGAGCAATTTTTTACTTGTAAAAGATAATTTTAAAAAACCAATGTTCAGATTGGTGACGAAAAAAATTCACAAGAACAGTTTTGGAACGACGTTATATGCGCTATACTATAGTCATCGATTTTATAAATCCAGAATGTGGAACATATAAAAAATGTACACGTGGTGGAGAAAGTGGCGTTGCGCTTCGTAGTGGAGAATAAATATAGGGCTGTGGAAAAAGTTCCTCAGAAAGTGACCGATCGTATGGCTATTAACACCGTCGAGTGTGTTCGTTAAACGAGGAGGAGGAAACAGACGGAGGGACGGGCGGCGGACGGGACGGCCGTGATCGTTTTAGGGTCGGTACAAACATCGTGGAAAGTGTAAAAAAGGCAAAATACAACTGATTTTTATATTGTCGGAAGGCTTCATTTATAGCTCTATACTTGCCCTATAATTGGTGCTATGGTTGATTTTGAGCAATTTTTACTTTTAAAGATAATTGCAAAAAACCAATGCATTCGCACGGGACAAAAACAGAATTGGTTCTTGCGACCCACAATTCAATAGCAGATTCTAGGAAATCCTGATGCAATATTTTAATTTAAGAATATTGTGCAAAAAAAACATTAGACTTTTATAAAATAAAATTTTAAGCACATTCGCACGGGACATGTCGCACGGGACATTTTTTTTTAATCATGATAATTATGTTATTTCAGTTGCTCTTCTGCCGAAATTATATATAAACAAGCTTAGTAAAAATGATTTTAAATCAACAGAATCGCTTAGTCTCTTAAGCATTGCTTTTGGAAATGCCCATAAAAGTATTAATTTAGCCAAAGAGAGCATTATATAGAGCTTTAAAAGTTATTTAAACAATTCCCTAATGTACTTATCATATCCAATCCGGTCATAAAATATATGTTAAAATAAACGCTCTTTAATCAAGAATTTTGTACATAAACCAAGCATTTTTAGGATCTTTAAACCAAAATTCAAAGTTCCAAGTACGAAAAGCTTTATCCAAGATTTATCTAAATGAATTGAGTATATAGTTTTGGGTTAAGATTTTGTTTGAAATCGTTTTTGACACTATATTCATAATTGTTTCTCTCAGTATAGTTAATGAAAATCAACAAAATATTCAAAAAGTAAACTAAATTACTTAAATCAATATTTTCGATTTTCTAACAAACTCTAGTTACTACCCTTTAACAAATAAACGTAACACTTCCAGAGAATTCTGTTTCATTAGCAAAACAAAGAAAAACAAATAAACATTTCACGCTTTGAATTAGATCATTGGACAGTCACAACGTAATACCTCAAAACCTGATAATGGCATCATCAGCAACAACAACAACAACATTCACCTATACGAAACCTCGTCTCAGACTCGTGTGTGCTTATCTGTCAAAAGCCCCTGAAATATACAAAAGCTTTAAATTGAAATTTTCTCTAAACAGTTGCGAATATTCATTCATAAAGTTAGGACGTAGCATTTATTATAATGAAGTTACCTTTACTGTGTTTACTCAGTGCCCTGAGTCTAACAGGGGCCGCGAATCTGGTTTGCTATTATGATTCAGCCTCGTTTATGCGTCAAGGTCTGGCCAGGTTGTCAACAAATGATTTGGAACTCTCGCTACAATTCTGCACACATCTGGTCTATGGCTATGCGGGTCTGAAACCAGCCACTCATGAGCTATACAGTCTGAATGTGGACTTGGATATGTTCCATTTTAAGGATATTACAATGCTGCGCACGAAATACCCACATTTAAAGATACTTCTAAGTTTGGGTGGCGATCATGATGTGGATGAGGCACATCCAAATAAATATGTGGAATTATTGGAGGCAAATCGTACAGATCAACAGAATTTTATAGATAGCAGCATGATTCTGTTGCGTCGCAATGGATTCGATGGTTTGGACTTGGCTTTCCAGTTTCCCAAGAATAAGCCCAGAAAAGTACATGGCACCGTTGGCAGTTATTGGAAACAGTTTAAGAAACTATTTACGGGCGATTTCATTGTGGATCCGCAAGCGGAACAGCATAAGGGACAATTCACGGAGCTGGTGGTGAACCTGAGAAGAGCCTTGCAGAGTGCAAATCTTTTGCTGACCCTCACGGTATTGCCGAATGTTAATTCTACTTGTGAGTATCAAAAAACTAGACCTTAATATTTTCCTGAATTTTCGAATACTGCTTAAGAAAAACATTCTATAACATTCTGCTCTTATATCTTTTACTTTCTCCCTTTAGGGTACTTTGATGTTCCCAAACTGCATCCCCAACTGGACTTTATCAATTTGGCTGCCTTTGATTTTCTTACCCCTCTGCGTAATCCCGAGGAAGCTGACTACACCTCATCCATATTCTTTTTGGACGAACAAAATCGTTTGCCTCATCTAAATGTTGAATATCAAATTGGTTATTGGCTGCAGCATAATTGTCCAGGCCAAAAACTTAATTTGGGTATAGCCAGCTATGGTAGAGCTTGGCAGCTGACCAGTGCATCGGGTTTAAGTGGCTTGCCCGTGGTACCTGAAACCTATGGACCTGCACCGGGTGGTCTGCAAATCAATAGCGTTGAAGGTTTACTAAGTTGGCCCGAAATATGCTCGAAATTGCCACAAAATGTAACCGCAGTCTATAGAGGAGCCTCAGCGCCCATGCGCAAGGTCACGGATTTAACTCAAAAGTATGGCAACTATGCTCTACGTCCCGCCGATGAAGAAGGCAACCATGGACTTTGGGTGAGCTATGATGATCCCGATTTTGCTGGTATTAAAGCATCCTATGCCAAAAGTAAAGGACTTGGCGGTGTGGCCTTGTTTGATCTCAGCTATGATGATTTTCGAGGTCTATGCACGGGTCAGAAATTCCCCATTGTGCGCTCGATTAAGTACTTTTTGGGTTAAGGGGAATTACGGGTTGTACAACTAAGTAAGTCTGAGCTGATTTCATAATAAAGTGTGTTTTTTTTTTACAAATTCTAATCGCGTTTTGAATTATATAGATTTTTATTTGTACTTGAACCTCGGTATGTGTCAGTTTGTCAATAAGTTTTTTTACACATTCTGACGCTACGTTGCTTAAAGCTTTAACTCGGAGTCTAATTAAGCTTTTATTTTGTGTCATCGTCGCTCGGTTTCAATTTCAGTTTCAGTTCGATTTCATTTGATCTGTGTTGCGGTTGTGTTTATCGTGTTGAAGAAGTTGAACAATTAGCAATATGAAACTATTGCTTTTGCTTTCATTTGCCGTGTGTCTACTTGTGGTTGGCACTCAGGCCGCTTCCAATTTGGTTTGCTACTATGACTCGTCCAGCTATACGAGAGAAGGTAAGTTGGGGTGGGATTTACGAATATATTAAGCATAATTTATGGAAATGTTCTTATGAGACAAACAAATTTTCAATTTCCTCTCAGATGTACCGGCAGAAGCCACATGTACAAAAGCTGTGCCCTTTGTTGTTGTAGCTTATTCATATTTCATCTGTATATGTCTCAGTCTGTAGACTACGAGCCTATGTAAATAAAGTCGCTCGAGTTTAAGTTTCGCTTTCTCGTGTGAGAAGTATAAATATACCTATTTGTACGCCAATAAGGGTTTTTCATTTCTTTTACATATTAGGAGATTCGTAAAGTAAATCTTTGAAAAATTTTTATATAAGTTTTTTTGTTGAATTTTTCCTGCTTTTGAAATTTACATTTTTAATGCTCATAATAGGTTTTTAACTACAGAACTTAGCTACTTTCAATGATTCTAAAAGGTACTTGGTAAAAACCAAAGTTTGTAAAATACCCAAAAATTATTTTCACGCCATGAAAAATAACATCAATGTAAAAAATAATTATTTTCAGACATGAAAATACAAAATTTTACATATGGAAAAAATTATTTTTTTCATGTAAATAACACGAACATTTTTTGGCACGATTGTTTTTTACTGACATGTCAATAATGTGAGCTGCCTTCTTGACGCCTGTAAAAAACAGTCGTGTGAAAAATGATAAAAATAATAGTTTTTTCCTTTAGTAAAATTTTTAATTTTCATGTCTGAAAATAATTATTTTTTACAGCTTGTATATTTTACTTTGTGTTAATATCTTGCGTGTAAAGAAAAATGTGTGTTATTTTACGAAGCCCGGTAAAAACTTAGCTTATATTAGGTGGCTGATGAATGCTGCTACCAAAAAAAAAAAAAGTACTATAATGGCATTTGCTTTCTATACACTTGCTAAGAGTATATATTAATTTTGACCCATAAACTTTATTTATTATTGATCAGGAAGACAAGCTGAGTTCATTCCCGTCTATCCGTACGTTCGTCCGTCCGTCCGTCCGTCTATCTGCTTCTACGCGAACTAGTTCCTCAGTTTTTAAGCTATTAAGGCTACAATTTTTGCACAGAGTCATAATTTTACTACACCCAACTAATATGTTGAAACCGAATGGATCGGATAACTATATCTTATAATTGTCATAGGAACAATCGATCGAAAAATAGGTCTACGTAAAAAAAAAGTTTCAGAATACCTTTCTTAAACTCAGCAGTTATAAATATTATATGTTTTTTTTACACAGTTTTGCAAAAGTTGGTTTAAAATAGGATGACTATACGTTATAGCTGACATAGGAACGATTAAGTCTTTGTGGGAAAAACTTTTTTGCTTATCCATGATAACATTCTTTGTCTTAGGAATTAGGAATAATATATGCTTTAAAGCAGCTCTACAAAATTTACTTACGATCGGATGACTATATTATATAGCTGTCATAGGACCTATCGGACGGAAAATGTGATTTATCAAGAAGTTTTTTTTTTTTTTATGGTGATCAAATTTTGATTCTCAATGATTTTGAATTTATATATATCTGATATCAATATCCTTTATATATTCTATCGGTTAAATCAGTTGAAGTGAAATTTTGCAAGAATATTAAAACTTCTCTTGCCCTAGTTTTTGGTATTTATTTTTGTAGAAGTAAAGATACCAGAAGAATCGTTTTCGATAAATATTCGTAAGAAATTTTAAATATTGTTTCAAAACTTTATAACTTCAATTCCGATGATTTGACTATTCTGATGGCATAAAATGTTAACCGAATTTCTTAATCGATTTGGGATATTAGAACTTTTACCAATTCCGATCGATCGAGTTCAGAAACAAGAACCGGCCTGATGAATTTTAAAGAGATTATTTAAGTTTATTAATGTAGCATTATTCATTAGCCAATCTGTATTTTAATTAGCATTTTAGGATATACTATCTAAAATTTTTGTTGGCCATAGTTTAAGATCATATAAATAATTCTTAGAAACTCCAAGGCTAAGCTTAGGCTATTAAATACTTTCAATTGCCCTTTTTTAAAGGCAAAATACAATTAAATAATAGATGCTCTGCCCTTTGTAAAGTTTTCCATACATTTTTTTTTGGCAATTTTCTCACCTTGCTACACAAATCATTTCCAAGTTTGTCTCATTATCACCTACCAAAAATGTATATAACTTACATAACAAAATTTTTGTATACAAACGAATGTTATGCTAAAATGAACCATAACAACAAAAAATAAAAAAAATAAAATCCCTGAATTAATTCAATTCAAAAATGCTTATCGCGTATACAGAGAGCAAAATCTAGTTCTCAGAGGTCAGTGGCTTATCAGACAAGTTTTCAGTGTGTGAGATAGTGTGAGAGAGAGCGAGACTCTCCCGCTGTGTTCAAGCCCAGCTCATTGATATATGTACGTATGCTACATTATGCAGTAATAAAATTTAAAAAAATGTTAATCCCCAACTCACATTTGACTCTGTAGTAAACAAGCTAATTATTTAAGTTAACTTACCAAGCAATAACAATAGTAATTACAGAATGATCATACAAAAACCAAAACCAAAATCAACTTCACCAAGAAACCACGCAC
The DNA here is from genome assembly GCA_018904225.1 of Lordiphosa mommai. NCBI lineage: Eukaryota > Metazoa > Arthropoda > Insecta > Diptera > Drosophilidae > Lordiphosa > Lordiphosa mommai. Next base: position 40,480 of record JAEIFT010000662.1, on the reverse strand, counting down.
TCTATTCACCGTGAATCCAGTACCGCAACTGCCCCAGCCACAGAGACGTACAGAGATACAAAACAAGTGGGTTGCCTTTTGTGGCACAGAGCAGAGACTCAGCAAGTGACTCAGCAGCGTTACACAGTGGGACGAAACTGAATGATGTTGGTTAAGCATATGTTCCTGAAAACTATCGGACAAGTCAAAACTTGTGTCAATCATAAAGAGCTTTAATTTGAAATAATTTGACTTCTTTATGAAAGTCACAACATTTTAAACTTTTGGAAATTGTTGCACAATGTTTTTCTAATCCTTAAAATTACCTTCAAAATTTTAACGTTCCTAGCTTATTTTGAATAGAATTAAACTGGTTCGGATCCAGAACTGTTGAACTATTTATTTTAATTGGTTCGAACCTGGTCCGAATTTTTAAATTGAAACTCAAATAATAAAGCTTAGAACCCACTATAAAACCGGTTCATTCGGGTTCAGAAACGGTCTTGTGCCGGTAAAATGCCTGTCTCCATTTTATTAACCCACTCACCAATTTTCTAGCTCATATCTTTAATAATTTTTGAGATATTTTGAACCGGAACCGGACTTGAACCAGTGAAATGTGTATCTCCATATAGATAACCTACACACCAAATTTTAAGTTCATAGCTGCAATAAGTTCTGAGATATGCCTAGACACTATCGAACCGGTTCATCGGGGTGGGAATCGGTATGGAACATGTAAAATATAGGTCTCCGTATAAAAAACCGACACACAAAATATCAAGTTTATAGCTTCCAAAATTCGGAGATATGGCTCTGAGCTGAGATATGGCTCTGAACTAGAGGTGCGCGCGTGAGCGATTTTTTCTTCACGTAACGCACGATACACGAAATAAAAATCTTTTGACGCACGATTCACGCATACAATTTTTTAAGCGTTTTACGTCACGCACGATTCCTGCACGATTAAAGAAGAGGTCTCGAATGTTCACGCACAATCAAAAACCCCCGAATTTTTGCGTTTAGAGACCTTAATTCTTTCATGGGTGTAATGGTATCACTTCGCCGAATCACGAAGCACTTCACGAAATCAAAAGTAAATCAGGGTTAGGAATAATATTACTAATTAAATGTAATAGAAAAAAGTTCGTGAATACTGCACGACTTATACTCACGAGGTATATCTTTAACACGCACGAATCACGCCCGGACTACGAATCACACGCACGAAAGGCTGTGTTTTCTCACGATCACGTCGTGAAACATCGTGACACACCGTGACACGTTTAAATTCACGTGACGTGCGCAGCTCTACTCTACACCTATTTTGAACCGATTTTAACTGCTTTCGAACCAGTTCACAGACTTGGCACATAGCCTATGATCCTTTCCCAATCTACATGAACTAATATTCTTTGTACCTGAAAAAGTTTGCAAATAAAGGTTTTTTTTAAAACTAAACTTTTAAATGTGGCGCCACATGGTCGTTGAGACCGCTTTTAATTTGTTCATTACTCCATCGATCGTTTCCAAACTTGGCGGATCCATAAATAATGCTGATTAGTATCTATGTATATCTAGGCGGCAAACCAAGTACCTACCTGCAAGATATAACTTCATCTGCTTTTACCATCTTTGAAGTGGACATGGCTTAATCGACACGACTTTTGTTGCAGATCAACAACATATATCCTTTATAGGGTCGGAGATGCTTCCTTTTGACTGTTTCAGACATTTACACAAACAGGAACTTGATAAAACTGAATTTAGTCTTGAAAACGTGTGGATATGCATAAGAAAATCTGTTAGGTGGATTTTCCATTTCTTAATAAAAAAAAGTTTTTAGCTGTAACTCCATTCATGAGCAACCACTGTGCAGGGGGACCGACACAAAGTGAATTTCAGCTTTGCCCCTTTAGAAGGGATTCCCAATTAACCCTAGAAAAATAATCCTATAAATTTTTAAAAATTATGGTTTAGCTTAAGACTCTCTTTAGGCCTAATCAAATGCTTAATTTTTAGTGCAATATTTCCCATCTTCTGCCCACTGTTAAAAACAATGAACCACTGACTGGGCTTTGTTGGCGTTCAATTAAGCCACTAAAAAAAATTTAAATACAGCGAGACAATGATGACAAACCGCAGTAGGGGGTAGACTTACAAATGGTGTTGGGGGAGGGGATCTGAGAGATCTGCTCTTGCGGTTTAGCTACTGTGCACACCGCGAGCGCGTCACTCTTCGAAAGTGTCAAACCAAGCGCTTTCTCTCATTTTGAGAGCGAACATTTTTTTATAATTCTCCCTCGTCTTTTTTTTTTTTTTTGGCAGGTATGGGTAAACTGCTGAATACCGACTTGGAGATCGCTGTGCAATTCTGTTCTCATTTGGTGTACGGCTATGCGGGCATACGTGCGGACAACTATCAGGCACATAGTCTGAACGAAAATCTGGATATCTACAAGCATCAGTACTCGGAGGTAACCGCATTAAAGCGAAAGTATCCGCATCTGAAAATTCTTCTGAGCGTGGGCGGTGATCGTGATGTCGATGTGGAGCATCCGAATAAGTATATTGAATTGCTGGAGGGTGAAAAAGTACGTCAAACTGCATTCATTCAATCGGCCTTTACGCTGGTGAAGAACTATGGTTTTGATGGTCTGGATTTGGCCTATCAGTTTCCACGCAATAAGCCTAGGAAGGTTCATGGTGAGGTTGGTTCTGCCTGGAAATCGATAAAGAAGTTATTTACCGGAGATTTTGTGGTGGATCCAGAGGCATCTTTGCATAAAGAACAATTTACGGCATTTGTAAGGGATGTAAAGGATTCGTTGCGCAACGATGGATTTTTGCTTAGCTTGACGGTGCTTCCCAATGTGAACTCAACTTGTATGTACCTCTGTTTAGGCGAACTTTTCTTTTAAGCTAATATGTCTCACATACTTAGGGTACTTTGATATTCCCGCTTTGAATGGCTTGGTGGACTTTGTCAATTTGGCTGCCTTTGACTTCCTCACGCCCGCTCGCAATCCCCAAGAGGCTGACTATACGGCTCCTCTGTATGCAGCGGAGGGTCAAAACCGTTTGGGTCACTATAATGTCGACTTCCAGGTGCAGTATTGGATACAACAAGGTTTCCCCACTAGCCGCATTAATTTGGGTGTGGCTTCTTATGGCAATGCCTGGAAATTAACACCCGACTCGGGTCGAGAAGGTTTACCTGTGGTGGGCCATACGGAGGGCGAAGCGCCGGAAGGTTTACAATCGCAGAAACCTGGTTTACTCAGCTATCCCGAAATCTGCGGCAAACTTAGCAACCCGCAGAATCAATATCTCAAAGGGAATGAATCACCATTGCATCGTGTCTCTGATCCCAGCAAACGATATGGTAACTATGCTTTCCGTCCGGTAGCTGGTGATATAACTGAAGGCATTTGGGTGAGTTACGATGATCCAGATGCAGCTTCGAATAAGGCGGCCTATGTACGAGCCAAGAATCTGGGCGGTGTGGCACTGTTCGATTTGTCCTATGATGATTTCCGTGGTCAGTGTAGTGGAGATAAGTATCCCATTTTACGTTCCATTAAATATCGCTTGTAAAGTTCATGTTTTAAAGAAGTTAATAAATGTTTATCGATTGTTTTAAATGGAAATGTTGTGTCTTAAATTGTATTTTAATACTTTTAGATTGGAAGGCAGTAAGTACGAATGTTTAGTGAGTGATACTTTCTAAGCGATAAATAAAATAAAAAAGACTTTTATATTGCCGACAAGTAATGATGATTTAAATATATATCTTATAGGTTCGAACAATCTATCCTCAAAATTGTGGGAGATATGGTATTTTTTTTAAATAAATGGGTGGTAACTCTGCTATCGTTCAACTGATCGGCAAATGATGTATGGTAGACCGATAAATAATGTTGAGTAGAATAGATCTCCAGAAGGTTGGAATAATATTACTCTTAAATTGTGGAGGAACCTTACATACAGGGTAGGGTGTCTGACAAAAGATGCTAAATTAGTAAACTTAAATAGACTGTTTTTAAATTTATATAAATTATTTAAAATGCTGAATGCTATAAATTTACATGAAATATCTTTAAGAAATATTTTTTAATCAGTGAAATCAAAATATAGAAAGTAACCGATTAATTATACAGAACAAAAGCAAATACTTTTTTTTTTGGTAGCAGCATTCATCAGCCAGGAAGTAGGGAAGAAATTGGTTGGCGGAACATGATAAGATTAGAGTGGCCAGATGTTAAAAGCTTTAGAAATCTAACAGATCCAACTGCATGATACCTATTCTGTTTAGTGTAAGGAGTTCATAAAAATGATGTATAGAGCTTAGGTTTGGTTCATTTAACTTTAGGGGAAGTTTATTTTAAGTGTTTCCTTTTTGGACTGGCTTCAGGGTGTTTAAAGAGCTTTTGGGAAGTATTTTATGTCTGGGGTCAGAGTTGGTTACATACAAAAAATCTTATAAACTTTGCCTTCTGATGTACAAGGTATGCACAATATTGGGTGCACACAGTATATGAGATTGGGTAAATACCCGCATTGAATATGCATATATTTACATGAGGTGCATATCAACGCAATGGGACTCCCAAAAGACTTTACTTTTCCCCTTCCCAAGTATTGAAGCAAAGTTTAAACTCAGAATTATCAACTAAAATGTATTGCGTGAATTATAGAATCGTCTGCTTTAATAAATTGTGTATATTGAAACATTCTAAACGAACTTAATCTTATGCGGTACTATTTTTCAAGGTTCGTTCAAATGGACCTTTAAATGCTTAATTTTCCCTACATATAAGAGTATTTTATTTTATTTATAAAGAGCTAATTAAACAATTATAAATTTATAAGCTAGCTGAGTGTTTTAGAGCTATGGCAACTGCGGCCTTAAGCTCATGGGTGGTATAATTAGGTTCGTGTTGCTTTACATTATTATCAGTTAGTGTATAGTATAATGGGTAGTGTATGCATTTCTAAAGTATTTTCTAAATAACACTGGTCGACAAATCTTAACGAAGTATCTGCCATATTTCAAATAACCCAACTTTTTTAGTATATTTAGGAACGCTGAGTTAAAAAATGAACACCATCTAGGAATTCGTTCTCCAGATATCCGAAAATATTTTTTTTCTGGATTTTTTTAAAGATAGGTTCACATCAGTTCTCATAACATCTGAATTAATAATCGGAATTACGTTTTCTATCCTTCAAATAAAAGATATAAGATCTCTCCAAATATTCTTCATACATTATAACTTTATTGGACCTATAGTTACGTCAACAAAAATCCAAAAATCGGTAAATGACATATTTTTTCTTTAATCGAACGAAGTCAAAAAAAAAAAGTTTCGGGAAGCGCTGTTTTCTTTCACATTAAGAAATCTGTCGCTGATAGTCATCAAATAGTATTGAATATTCTCAATTGGAATTAACCTGCCAGTCTGGTGGAGTCAGCCTGACGCTTTTCAATATAAGCTGTTCCCAGCTAACAATTTCATTAAAGGTTAGCTTTATTAGTAAAATTTCGATCCCGTCCCTATTCTAAACACAAATTAAAAATTCAAGTCCGTCCCGTCTTGACTCCAATCTTTTTCAACTCAATCCCAAACAGTCCCGATTAAGAACCCTAAACTTTGGTTTCAATCCTTCGGCAGGAATTGCGTACCGCGCGCATTTAAAGTAAGAGATTCTTCTTTTGTGGCTAATTTTTTAATATCCTATGCTAGGGCTCAAAAGTAAGGCCTCAACCAAAGCCAAGCTTCTCTACACTCTTTAGGGTGGTGTGCATATTATTTTAGCTTTATAAGTAGAGTTTGACTGGATGTGAGACTGAATATAATATGATATACATTTGAAAAAAACCCGTTTAAGTTTCTACACTTAGAGAAAAATATAAAATAGAATTTTATACTTGGTTTAAAATTATTTCAAGTCTGAATTTTGTATTCGGATCTTCTGGATCCAAAAGTTTTAAAGTTATTTCTTCTTACTCTTCTCACCTATGTAAACCAAAGTGAGAACAATTTTAGCTCGAATTTGATGGAAATGGTTCATCTAATATCCCAATGATATAAGACATAAGCTCGATTTCTAATACAAAATTTTTAACAATTTAAAAACAAATTAATTATATATTTCGCCCTACTTTAATAATGACTCATTTAACAAAATTCCACTATCAAAATTGGTACAGTCTGTACTAATCCTTAACTAAATTGTTGGCAATAAATTGTCATATTTTACTTATGAGTCGACTTGCTACCTAAAGTTTATGAGATAGACTTATCACTTAATATATTTTTTGAAGATTTGCGTATTTAAACAATGAGCCAGAGCGTGCATTATCGCATACAAACTGTAGGCAGATAAGTTGTTTTTTTTTATTTTGTATATTACCCGGAGACTAAGTGATCTCATTGAACTCGATGTCAGGCTGTCACTTTATACAAACAATTCTGTTGAATTTTGTTGATTACACTTCTCGTCTGCCCCATTGTTTGTCGGGGAATGTACAAAAGCTCCGTAGGTTGCCATTTCCAATGACATTTGGATTCAGTTTCGTTTCGAATCTAGTTGAAGGCAGACGTTTAAGCCAAGTGGTGTTTGTCATTGCTGCTCGCTCTCTCTCTCTCTGTCTCTAATTCTCTTTACAAAAATGCGCTCTCTGTGGCTTGGCTTAGGGCTAAGTCTGGTGCTTTTGGCACCGCTTCAAGTGCTGGCAGCGCCTAATCTGATCTGCTATTACGACTCACGGGGCTTTGAGAGACAAGGTATGTGGCTTTATTTTGTTTGTGTGCAATTAAATTAAGCTATTCTACTTTCCCCTTAAGGTCTTGCTCAATTCAGTTTGACTGATATGGAACTGGCATTGCAATTTTGCACCCATGTGATCTACGGTTATGCAGGCATCAATCCCGATACGTATGAGTTGCAGAGCATCAACAAACGTTTGGATTACGACCTACGTCATTTTGCACAGGTTACTGCATTCAAGGAAAAATATCCGTATATCAAATTCCTATTGAGTGTGGGCGGTGATCATGATGTGGTGCAGGGGGAGGAGAAGTATATTAAGCTATTGGAGGCTGGACGTCAGGGACAAACGCGTTTCATAGACTCAGCACGAGATATTGTGCGTCGTTTTAACTTTGACGGATTGGATTTGGCACTCCAGTTGCCTAGGAATAAGCCAAGGAAGGTGCACGGTGATGTTGGTTCGGCCTGGAAAAGTTTCAAGAAGTTATTCACAGGCGATTTTATTGTGGATAAGGATGCAGAAACACACAAGGGACAGTTGACGGGATTGATTAAGGATTTGAGTGGTGCCTTGAAGGCCAATGATCTATTGCTGAGTCTGACTGTTTTGCCGAATGTTAATTCAAGCTGTAAGTATATTACGAATTTTATAAACCATAAAAAACGAATGAGAAAGGTGTCATGAAGTTGTGCAAATTTTTGTAATAGACAGAAGGTATATAGATTCTTGATCAGCTTCAACAAACGAGTCGATATAGCCATGTCCGTCGGTTTGAATGCGTCGATTTTAGAAACTAGAGATAGAGCCAGGTGCTGTTGCATGTAGGTAGGTGTATACCATTTTCAAATCAAGTTTGTTTCAGATTTGGAAAATGTGTAAGTGTATAAGGTTTTTCACAGTTGGGGCAATCGACTGCAGCGCTCTTTCTTGTTATCATTAGAAAAATTTGGAGAAGAAAAGAGCGTCTTACACCCAGAAAAAAATGTCATTCTAAATTTAAGTATGTCCATGATTGAATCTAGACCGTTTTGTTCTTAAAATTTAAAGACTTTTTTATTATTTTCTGACTTCCATTTTATAACATAAAAATTACAATTATAATAATGCCATAGAAAACATTTGATGTAATTTAAATGGACATTATAATCATAGAAACGAAGTTGTATGAATTGGAAATTCCAAAATTAATCAGCTTTTGAAATCGTTTGTACTTGAACTTCCCCTGTTTAAGTTTGGAATTCTTGAGTCTTTTACTTAAGGTATAAGTATAAAAAGGTTAAATTTGAGGGTCAAGAGAATTGACCTTTTGTAAGACCTGGAATATATAATCGACTTACTTAAATGTCATTCTCAACAACAAGTAGACAGCTTATATTCTCTAAGCGCAAGTATAAATTACCAGCCCAGTTCCGAGTAAATCAAAATAACAAGTGTTAAATCAATTTCAGCTTTTTCTTTTCAACAGAAATTTGATCTGTTCAATGGGATTTTCTATTTAGATTAGTTGTACACTTTTAGGTTGGTGGATTTAAATATCATTTAGGGCCAATTCCCGATCTTGTTACATAAACTAACAAATTACAATAAAAATTTTAAGTTTATCTGGCACATAACAGCTATCTAATAGATGAGAAAACGGACCTTTAATTAAATGAATTTTATAATTTTTACTACTAGAACCGGAACCGCTAACCGAAATAAACCGTTAAAAGACAGGTACCGGTATCGAAATCGGAACCGATATTAAAATTTTTGAGAAACGAATAATAGGAACTAAAAAACCAGAACCATACCGAAACGCTAATACCGGTATTGGTTCGGTTTCTTATTGTTTGTTTCATTGATTTATGATTATTACAAATACACAGAGAAAAAAAAGCTCAAGATCAATTTAATCTTTTAAAAATATCAATTTATTTATACTAAATATATATTGTCTCTTAGACGTTTGCCGATAAGTGTGTGCGATGGCTGACTGCATTGAGACGTCATTCCATTCGTGTTCAGTGCAAGGTCCCGAGTTCGATCCCCAGACAAGGCAGTGTTTTTTTTTGTTTTTTTTTTTATAGAAAAGATTGTATTGATATTTTTATCATATCAAGTTATTCTTCGTCATATCGGAGTAAAATTGATATGAAAAAATGTGGAAATGACTGCCATTTCATATTAATTTGTTTCTCTGTTTATATATTTTAACTGATAAAAGAGCAATATATTTATATACTCAGAAAAGATTCTAACATTTTAGAAATTCGCCCTTAAAGAATATCCAGAATCATATTCTCTTTTTAAGATATATAAGATATTGGATCGTAGTCTTATAGTATGGTTTCAAATCTATCCAAATGACTAAAGATCTATATTTTTATCGGAGATACAGATTAAAAAATTAAAAAATATCGGCATTATTAAGAATTATTTGTCAGCTTTAAAAGAAATGGCCCTAAGTCGAGTTTGTATAGGCGACATAAGAATAGAGAATTCCCTAATTGTATATTTTTTTTCTGAGTGTAGGGATACCACTGGAATCGTGGACAGAAGCGAAATTGTTTGACCAAAAATAAAAAAAAGGCTAAAAATCGGTATATTTACAAAAAAAAAAAACGTTTCTTAAATGACATACTCTAAGAAAAACAATTATTTAATTTAATTATTAATTTTTTGGTTATTTTAAAATAATTAAAATTTTTAATAATAAAAAAAATACTTGTACCGCTACTTTCCGGTATACCGAAAATCTGAGTAACATATCGGATCCAAAATAAACTGAAAACCGAAAAGAACCTTAACCGATATTCTCATTTCAGTACGTACCGGAACCGGTACTGGCACCGATATTCGTTTCGGGATAAACCCTGACTTTTATTGAAAGTTTTTGGTTTGAAAGTTTTATTTAAGTAGAATTACTTACCTTAAAAGATTCCAGTATTTTCTTGGAATATTTTTTATACAAACTTACAGATTCTTCACTAACTTAATTCTTATCTTCCATAGGGTACTTCGATGCCCCGGCCATTGCACCCAGTCTGGACTTTATCAACCTGGGCACCTTTGATTTCGTTACCCCCGCTCGCAATCCCGAGGAGGCCGACTTTAGCGCTCCCTTGTACGAAACCTTTGGTCAGAATCGTCTCTCCCACTACAATGTCAACTTTCAAATGGAACACTGGCTACTCCAACGTGTGCCAGCCCAGAAATTAAATATCGGCATTGGCAGCTATGGCAGAGCTTGGAAACTTACCAGCGATTCGGGAGACTCGGGTGCACCGGTGGTTCCTGCAACTAATGGACCAGCTCCAGCTGGTCGTCAAAGCAAAACCGAGGGTCTACTTAACTGGGCCGAAATCTGTCAATTGATGCCAAATGCAGGTAATAGCAATGCTAAAGGAGATGCCGCCCCAGTGCGTCGTGTTTTGGATCCCACCAAACGTTATGGCAGCTATGCCTACCGTCTGCCCGACTCGAATGGCGATTTTGGCTTGTGGATTAGTTACGATGATCCCGATACTGCGTCCAGCAAGGCTCAGTATGTGCGCGCCAAGAATCTGGGCGGTGTGGCCTTGTTTGATCTGACTTTGGATGATTTTCGTGGTCAGTGCACTGGAGATCGTTTCCCCATGCTGAGAGCGATCAAGTATCGCCTGCTTTGAGCTCCAAGCGCACATGCATGAAGATATCAAAAACAAAAAAAAAAAAAAACAACAAAAACAAATGTCACCCAGTACTGTCCTCTCAGTTGCAAATTAATTACAAAGTTGTAAACTAAAATCCAGCGCAAATTAATTCGAGGGGGCAGCAGGACAGGGCCGGGCAGTAGTCTCTCGATCTTGGCTTTAATTGCCTTTTGCATTGAATTGGCGCCCACGTCTAAAGCGGCTTTATCGCCATTAACCCATCTTGGTCAAATGGCATTTCGGAGGTGGTTTTTTTTTTTGCTTGCAGATTTACAGATTTGTGTGCTGCACAGCACAAACTGCGGTTTGTGTAATTGGCGCTACGACGTAAGGTGAGTGGAACCCGCGATCCCTATGCGTTGGTCTGGGGGCATGTGTCGTCTGTTTACAGAATTGCTGACATACCACCATGCAAACGGTTGCAACTGGTGGTCGGGGCCTAGAGAGGGGGCCAGGCCACTGGCGGGTGTCTGTTGTCTGGAAACTGGCGACGACAACGACACGATGTAAGACAACTAAATTAAGTTATTGTTTCGGATTCGTTAGGCGAATGAGTTTGGTGTCCAGTGAATACTCTTTTTTCTTTATTTTAATTATAGCTAATGGCGACCAATTGGTAAATAAATGTATAGAAAGATTTGATAATATTGTTTTATCACCGAAAGTCCAAACTACGCTAAAATTTCAAAATTATACCAAAAAAACAAGAAAAGACAAAACAAAATACAAGCCAACACTTGCAAATACTCGGTCCAACTGATCTTTTCGAAATGATATATACATATAGGATATTAATTTTAAAAATGTATAAGTTCAAAATCATTAAGAATATGACCTTAAAATTTGAGCAAGTTACCAACAAACACAAGCACACATTTTCCGACAGATCAGCTCTATTGCAGAATTAAGGAATTATTTTTCCGATTCCGAACAAATTTTGAAAATATTTAGGATATACTCATCTGATGTTTACCAAATTTTGTAGAGCAGTTTGAAATCCAATACTATTTATAATTGCTGAGTTTACGAAAGCTACCATGGAAATCAAAAAATTGTATCTCACTAAGACCCATTTTCTATCAGATCGGTTAGATAGCAGCTATAGGATATGGTCTTCCGATTTCTACCCAATTCTGCAGAAATGTTTGACAGCTTATTATATTCATAATTGCTGAGTTTAAGAACGGTATGATGGAAAACAATAACATTTTTTCTCAGACCTTGTTTCTGATCAATCGTTTCTTTGGTAGCTATAAAAAATAGTCACCCGATTCGAAAAGTTTGGATATATTAGTACAAACACTGTGTGCAAAATTTCAGACAAGATGGTATAGAATTAAACAGTCAAACAGACGGATAGAGCTCAATTAACTCAGACCGTCGTCTTAATCAAGAATATACACAGTTTTTCGGATCGAAAATGAACATTACTTCTGGACAAAAATAATATTTGAAAATCCAAAGTAAGAGGTATCGAAATTTGTTTTAAGTAAATCTCAAGAAACAACGATTATTCTTTGACTGAAAAGTAAAAATCGAAAATAAGAGTTAAAAGCAAAAGCAGCAGCTTAAGACCGCGCAAAAACGAAAATAAAGAAAACTTCCACTTCTTGAATAAGTGTTAAGTATAATTAAAAAATTTAGTATTTTAAAAAGCAAATTCACATCAATACCAAAACGATTTCATTTTCGAGTTCTGAATTTTTAATATTGATTCCGAATTACTTTGATAAACCAGTAGTTGTCTACCGATTAATAGTGTATAATAGAGATGGGCGCGGGACGGGATTATCGCGAAAGTCCTGCAGGTCCGGAAATTCCAGAATTTAAATGCTTCCTTAGGCAGGTCAGAAATATTTAATAATAATTAAATATAATAATAATATAATATTATAATATAATTAATTAATATATTTACTCAATTTTAAAATTTCCATGTGATTTTCTACTGAAAATAAACCATTTAAGGTTCAGTATTCGGGATTTTCGGGAAAAGTCCAGCGTTTATCTCTGGTGTGAAATAGCAGCTTTTTATATAAACAACTTCAGTTAAATTTTTATTTCCTTAATAATAAGTACAAGAAATGCCGGAAGATATGACAATCGGATGCATTAGTCGCAATGGTAGAGGCTCGTAGTAATCCACCCTCAGCTGAAAAATACTACAACATTTAGGTTTTGGCGTATTTTATTTTTGAATGTGGTCACACTGATTTATTTTCAATCCACAAAAGAAACGACTTTCAAATTCCCTAAAGGAAAATTCGAACTACCAAGCATAAAGAGCATAACACACCAAATGCTCAAGAGCATCTAACAAAAAATATTGAGTAATGAAAAGTCAGACGTTAACAAAAAAAATGTGCACAATTTAATGAAAGAGGTAAAAACAGAAAATTAAATGATTTGTTCACTAAAGGTTTTGAAATTAAATGTAATACATTTACTCAAAAAATTTGAATCAAATCAAAAAAGAAATCTTTAATGAATGAAAAAGCAGAATAAATGATATCTTTACCCTTTACATATTGCCCATACGGAGTTGACAAAGTTATGGTGCGCTTAACAGCACATAAATGGAATCTATGTTAACCTAACTTTGATCATAACTATTCGGTAGCAATTTTTTCACAGTTTGTTGTTGGGCAGCAACACTTGATCTGAAATTGCCTATTCTTTTCAAGACAACAACAACACAGCTAATCGAGAAAATTGAAAAACACCACTAAGATACATTTTCGTCGTTATTTCATAATAAATCTGGTCACATTAGACTTACGTTCCACTTTGACGTTAAATATGTCGAAGTAAGCAAAATTACTTACTTTGCAGGTCCATATAGGACTTAAGCAAAATAAAACAGTTTTATTTCGGAGAATAAATTGGGCCTAAAAAATATAAAAATCAATTGAATTGTAAATTTAATTTTAAATGATACACAACCCTGTTTTGAAGAAGGATTATCTATCGACTAACAAAAGATAATTTTTTTAGCATTTATATGATCAAATTGGTGCTTCATTCAAGGAAAGAGAAGAGAAATAGTTTTTCAGATTGAAAATGAAAAATGTTTTTAGAGACGACGAGAAAAATGTGACCCTGCTGAAAGCTAAAGTTGACGAAAATTTAAAAAGAAAGCTGCACGAGTTCATGTTCATGCCCAATATTAAAATAAATAAATATTTGCCTAATTAAATCATAACAGTTTATAAATATTAGTAATTCCATAGCCTTTTCAACAGGACATTCTTCATTTATGTTTCTACCCTACCCTTCCCTAGTCGCTATCTAGGCAGCTTATCTGTGAATCGTGATCTTATTAAGTAAACTACACTCTAAAATTATTTGCAATTGGCGCAATGCCTTATTGGAATGCAAAATATGCCATTAGTGGCAGTCGCGACTCTGGCTACTGCTTCTTCCCAGACCTGGACCTCGATCAAGACACTCACTCCCTTTGGGCCCTTAGCACCAAGGGCAAAATCTTCTAAGTAAGTACATGGAACATATGCATGCCTCTGGGGCATAGCGTACAAGTTGTAAACATGGCATTGTTTTGGGCCCAACTCAGCTCAGCTGTGTGCCAAAACCAAAACTCCGCAACCCGCCGCCGAAAAATCGCCGATCGTGAGCCTCCTTGTCGCCTCATCTAATTAAGGCGCACATTCGGTCCATGGCGGCGTCTACAAGATCTGTTCATGATATTTGCCTTGCGATTATTGCCCGTGCAGTCGGCAGCTCCATGCGAATGACAAATATGCTGCTGCTGCTGCTACTGGGCCTATGTACGAGCATGCTGCCTTCTTCCATGGAAGGCTCTCCTCTTGAAAATAAAGATATTTTCGCCCTCATTACGCGCTGTGTCCTTTTGTTTATTTGCCTGGATATTTTTTTTCTGTTCAGTGGGCGATGAAGTGTCGCTGATTGCGCTTTGCATTGTTTTGGTTTTTGGGTTCCGATGATGATGATGATGATGTCCACGATGGCGATAAGAAATGCATGTGCATGGCTCGCCCTGGGACTAGGGATTTGTGGCTAACGTTAGTGGGGATTTTGGTTAACTGCCGGCTGATATGATAAGCTGTTGGTCAGTCCACAGCGATAAAGATTTCTGCGGAAAGTTTGCGAAAAAAAGTGCTACCGTTTTTTAAGTCTTATTTCTATGTATTTAGGGGAGATATACACTTACAGAAGGATGGCATGCGTAAGCCGGCAAAATCCAGTGAACATATTGAAACTAAATAAAAAAGTAAAAATAATAAAGTTAATATTGGTCGTTCACTAAGTATTTTCCTTTGATGACAACAGCTCAACTTATTGAATTTTTTCGCAGCCAACTTCACACTTAACCGCTTATATATTTGAACAGCTGATATCTGTAAAAAAATTTTGTTAAATTTTTTAAAATAGTTTTTGTTTGATGCTCAATCGAAGATGGAAAAAGGGTAAACATGCAGTTGAAAAATGGCTAAAATTATGTGATGTGTACGGAGAAGAAAATTGGTTTGCAAAATTTAGTTCCGGCAATTTCGATCTTGAGGATTGCCCACGTCCTGGAAGGAATCTTGAAGCCGATAAAATAAAGTCGTTGGTCGATGCAATTCGTCTTATAACAACTCGAAAGATTGCTGAAAGATTAAATTTGTCTAACGCGACTGTTCACACACAGCACATGAATCGTCTAGGATTTGAAACCGAAATGACCGAAACCGAAATGACCTTCGGACTATTACTTGTTCCGGTCTCTGCAAAATTTTTTTTGGATGGGAGAAACTTCACCTCAAATCAGGACGTCAAAAACCACTTGGACCAGTTTTTTCCCTGCAAGGATCCAAAATTTTATGAGCCTTGAATCAATCTCTTGCCCGAAAGTTGGCAAAAGGTATTGGATCAAAATGGAGAATATATAATTTCATAAAATGTTTTACACAATTAAAAAAATCGTCTTTAAATTGCACTAAAAAAAACGAAATTACTTAGTGAACGACCCAATAGATGTCATTTACCAAATTACTTTGCTTTTAAAGACACCATTTCATTATTAGAAGTAACTTAATATTTATTGATTAACATACGGTCCCGTTTTATGACATTTTTCGTGTCTTTCCGCTGCTAGGTTCTGGTTCTCTCATTCTCTTTGATGGCTTCAAGACTCTGTAGCTTGTACATATGGTCTTTGAAAAACCCCACAAAAAGAAATCTGGAGCAGTCAGATCGGGTAATCATCCCGGGCAGTGCATGTTGCCATAGCGAGAAATTAGGTGATAAAAAAATGATTTTTTTATCAATTATTTCGTGCTTTTGAGGAGTAATAGTTCCATGGTTTATCTGTATACTTAAGAAATGTAAAATACACCAATTGACATTTGGCTTTAGTGGCAAATATGATCAAATATTCTGATAAGGTTATACATTATACTCCCCGTCGCACACTGGTAGCACGTAGAACAAAGTAGGTTGCGAAAATCAAAAATTTCAAGAGTGCCTAATTTTTAATGAGCCCATCTTATAGGAATTTGTTCAATGATTTCAAATATGCAACCCTTAATAAAATGCGATTTTTACTTTACTAGATACAACCCATCAAAGTGGACATTTTTTTAGATTTAAAAAAAAAAAACACAATTTTTGGGTAATTTGGTCCGCATTCAGGTAGAATATCTCGACTAACATATCGTCATAATTTTTTGTATACTGTTTGATGTATTTATTAAGTGTATATTATAAAAAAATTTGCTGTTTGCTTTTGTTTCTCCAAATAAATCGCTTTTTAAAAACTATCAATTTTTTTACCATTTTTAAACTTTGATGGAAAATAAAAAAAATATATATATATTGTTGTTTAATTGCCATATTTTTAAAATAAGTTCTTTGATTATTTCTTTAAGTAATTTAAAAAGTTTCAGCTGCCTCCGCTGCCTATTTGACTGTAAGAGGTAAAATAGGTAAAATAAAATGTCAAAATGAGGGCCTCTTCAACATGTTGGCCCCATCTCCCGACCCACTTTTATATCTGTGCGGTTTGGTTTCAAATAATTAATCTTCTTCTACCTTGTCTTATGAAAAGTAAAAGTTATTTTGGAAAAAACATTTAAAATTTTTTTTTATTTTTTTAATATATTTTTGAAATTTTTTAAATGTTTTTTCCAAAATAACTTTTACTTTTCATAAGACAAGGTATCTCTCTTTATGGTGACAAACTAAATTTTTTAAAAATTTAGTTTTTATTATATTTTTGTTGTTTCTATGTTTTAAAATTATTACACAAAAAATTAAAAAAAAAAATGTTTATTTTGTTAATATATTTTTGAAATTTTTTTGGGTAATAATTTTAAAACATAGAAACTACAAAAATAAAAAAAAATTTTTTTTTAAATTTAGTTTGTTACCAAAAATGAAATTATGATTTTTGAAACGAAAAACTCAAATGGCGCCACTGTGTCGGCTCGAGTGCTTGAAAACAGTTGATTCGCGGGTCTTGTGGGTTCTACCACATCATATCTAGGTATTGAAAAGTCTTTGTGAGAATGAATATTCTCATATGAGGAAAAGCAAAGTTCACGAAGCTTCATAAAAAATGTAGGAAAAAGATGAAAAATGAAATATTTAAATAAAATGTTAAATAGATTTCAATATTTAAGCTTTCACAGTTGCTGCAAAAACAAAGTGATTTTTATTTTTTTTTTCTCTGACAGCTGTAAAAATAATTTATATGAGTTCAAATATCTAAAAAATCATTAAGAGTATTTCTGTCTTCGTCCGGGCCAAAGTAGTTTATCATTTGGTCTGCCAGCTGCGCTGCTCCTGCTGCTTCTCTTATTATTCTCATTCTTTTGACCTCACCAAAAAACTCCTTTTAGCTGTGCAGCTAACTGGAGGCTATGCATATCCCAGGCTTCTCTCAATCTCATTGTTATCGCTTTTGCTTGCCTTGAGTTTGCATTTTTATTGCTTTGTTAATTTTAAATAAGCCACGCGTCTTTATGTTCACAGTTGTATGTATTTTGGTTACCTCTATGAACCCATAAGTCTGCCCAAGCGTCGTTAAGAAGAATTGAGCTGTCGTCTTCAGGTTGGCTTTCTCATTCAATTGTCAGCGGGTTGTCACACAGATGACGATCTCCTTGGTCTCGATGATGGCGCCAGCGTGCAGAGCCAGGAGAAGATTTCTTTAAAGATTTTTAACGCCCCAAACGTGAATGCCTTTTGTCTGACCACAATTATTTCCAGCTTTTATTCATAAACAAGCGACAATAAAATTGGGCCATAACAAGAGTAAAGTTATTGTTGTTTAACGAAATAAACAACTCATAAAATTATGCTATACAGCTAACTAAAAAAAAGTTTCTTGTTTATTTTTTCTGTAAAATTTTCGCGCCAATTAAATTCAATTAGCTGTCAGCTTGGCTCTCGGAACCATGATGTGCACTATGATGTGTGATAGATAACCATGTTATGCCCGGGACCGCCCTGTACTGATGTGTGTGTGTGTGTGTGTGTGCGGCGAGTCTGTAGCGCCACTGCCTCGTAAAAGGTTAGTTTAAACAAATAAACACGTGGAATTTAATGAAGAAACGTGTGTGGCTATATGGATTACATGGACGGGCATAGTTATTGAAAGAAGAGGAGAGGAGGAGGCACTAGAAGTGCGAATGATGGGCAAATAGCAAAGTGATTGGCCCAGTTAGAGTTTGTTATAAATTTAGTTAAATTCAATTGTACTCTGCTCCATATGGCTCAATGCAAAAATATAAACAACAAACAAACAATTCTCCCCCCCCATAGACTTGTGGTCACCAGAAGAATGTATGTAAACATTTTGCAAAAACTTTTGATTGCTGCACTAAAAACAGACACACATAAACCTGTGAAATCTTCTTAGATTGAGACCAGAAAACTATTGCATCCACAACTGGAATAGTGGCTGGATTGGCTTTCTGGGCGATGACGACGCGCCTAAAACAAACAAATAAACGGCAAGTAAATGGCCAACTAACAGCCTCGACTGGCGGCACGCTTTGGAAATTTAATTAAATCGACAGAGAAAACAATAAAAACTACACACACACACACACCCAATTTTATGACGCCCTGCACCATGAGCCAATAACTCAAAAAATACTTGCCAGCGTATCATTAAAATCAAAAAAATCTTACTTCATCCAGCGTGGGTGTTCGTCGTCGTCCTCGTCCAAATATCAGGGGGAAGAAGCTTATGATTTGCCATTAAAAATGTTTAGATGCACAAATAAACACTACAGAGCCATACCCAAACGCAATCGTTAAATTTTTCGCCCTCCCAAAAAGCAAAAACCATCTCATTGCTCATTTCGTATTGTAAACAGTTTTGTAAATGAAGCGGACAATTCGAAATAAGGGGGTGGGGCCTCGAAAACTGGAACAATTTTCTTTTGAAATTGTTAAGTTAAAGGAGAGGCCCTTAATAGGTGATAACACTTGGAAGGCATTAAAAGGTATTTAACATGAAAAACAAAGTAGATTTAGTTATCTTTCAAGAATGAGATGGGGAGTAACTTAACCTAACCGTTGTCCTTTTATTGAGTATATTAAAGCTGGATAATCTTGTACCTTACCTTTATACTTGATTTCAAAAATCTAACCAAAATAGTAGAATCGGTTCTGTTCGGGTTTCTGCCCCCTTAAACCACACCATAAACCTTCTAAATTCATGATCTTCAGAACCTAAGCATGAACTCTACTAAAATTAAATGATGCTGGAACTTTCCGAGATTATACTAATCTAGATATCCGATCAAAATTCAATCCTAAACGATGTTAGAAGTAGTTTAATCCAAAGAGATTGTGCGGATTTTCTTGTCCCGAAAATACGAAATACGCTAATTTCAACAACTCATGGGATTTATTTTAGAATATACTCAAAATAGAGAGGCGTCGTTATCTAAATGAGAGTTGCGTAATATATTTCCACTCTTTTGCTTTCACATTGGAATTCCGTAATTACTTTAATCTTAAGATTATTCCAAGCCTTTCTTACCTGTCTCAAATACAGTCGAGTTCGACCTGAAATTTCAATCTGAAGGTTAGGATTGAAATAAATGTTGTATACTTATTTTTGAGTAATCTTAGCTTTTTTTTTATCAATTGTGGAAAAGTTAGATAACTTTCTACTTACCTCAACTTTAAAAAAAAAAAAAAAAACTAACCAAAATAATTAAATAATATCACAAGTTTTTTTTAGAAAAAAAAAGCCATCACCACCTTTAATGGTTTTTAGGGATTTCGGGTCCTAGGAATAGAACTGCATCATTAATGATTAGACAGTGGATTTTGCATATTTTCAACCCTGGGCTACTAGAATTGAATTCTGCAAAATCCACTGTCTAATCATTACTTTTATGATTTATTACGATGGTTTCATACAAAAATTTCTAATAAGTTTTTTAAACAGTAAAAAATTTGCTATAAACTGCAGCAAAACCTAATGTACACTAATGGAACTTTTTGATATATAATTTCCTACATTTACATATTTCCAAAATTTTTGCGCAATTAAAAGTAATGGTTCAAAAACTTTACAAAATCACCAGTTTTTTCCATAATATTTATTACCATTATTACATAAACTTAAAAAAAGATTAAATTTTAAATAAACTAATTGTTGGAGAAATAAGGGGTAGACATTTAAAAAATATATTTTGCTGTTCGCAGCTGCTCCATACAAAAGACGCAGTGTGACCATTAAATCTGCAGAAAATAAGGCCATTCTTTGCTGGTTTTATGGAACAAGACTAGTCGAAATTTAAACAGTTCTTGAAATTTTAATTTAAGCCTATATAAGAAGTGAGATTTGAATTAAAGTCAGTAGATTTAAGTTTTAAATCAATTTTAATTCAACAGGAATGTTTTTAAACCATTACCTATTGAATGAAGAGCTATCTAAAATATCACCATATCACGGAATAGGCCAGGGCTTATGTGTCTTCTGTTATGTTTATCCAGTAGAAATTACGTTTCATAAAACAAATTAAATGCAACTTCTTTATTTCACACAATTAAACATTAAAACTATTTACAAAGTGATGTGAAATTCGGCACAGATGTTTAAAGAAATTAAATTAAAATTGAAATAGACCTATAACTGAAACACTAATTACGGGACGTACCAAATCCAAAATTCGTTTCGCTATTAGTCCCTGATTTAAATAGAGATTTGGCAATTGACATCCTGGTTCCCACCAAAAAGTTGGTTAAACACAAAAACATACCCCCAAAAAAATGCTGACTTTATCTTTTGCCCCACACATGCCTTAACATTCACCAAATAGAAATCAAAATCTTTGACAAGAAGACCCAACCCAACCCCTATTTAAATTAGTATGCAACCCTTTTGCCAGCTCAAAAAAAAAAAAAAAAAAAAAAAACGCTAATGTCAAACGTGGTTTAGCGATACGTCATCATGATTTGGCAAATTTGACAGCTGAAAACACACCGAGCAAACTGAGATAGAGAGATTGGGCTGTCATTCAGTTGCTTTTTGCATAAATTGCTTAACAATTGGGCAATGTATTCTGATGTATATATGTTTGTCCCGTGCTCAACTCATTCATTCATTCATTTGGTTGCCTTCTGACAGCAGCTGAGAGATTACAGCGATGATTTGCCAGAACCCGAACCGAACCAATACCAACACTTCTTCTCCTCCTTTTCCCACCGGGTGACGCCTTGCGTGTCACGCACAGATTTCTCATTTTGGTCGCAAATCGAACTGCCAACTTGCCAAATTGTTTGTTGTTATTGATGTGCGTGTTGGCAAACAGTTGGACAAATTGAAAGTTCTGTGTTGCCAACAGAACTAAGCAAGTAAAAAAAAAAACAAAAAATTGAATTATCAGTTGCCGGTGCATCAGGCTTAATTCGTTTTGGCGCTATACGCGTGCGCACGCAAATCCTTGTCCTTTCCCTTATCCGCCACAGGGCCCCCACGCTGTGGCACAAACACAACCGACTGACATAATCGTGATATATTAGCACGCATCAGTACAACATTTGACTCTGTTTTCAAGTAAACTGAAAGTGAATGGATTTGGGTGGGTAAAGGGCGGCGTTGAGATCAGCTTGGGTTTCCCAAAAGTAACTCTAATATAAATCAAGGGGCTAATGTTCTAATTTCCATTGGAAGGTTTGGGATTTTTGACTTAAAACTTACCCACTACTTTTGTGTCATATTGTGAACTTTTTCACTAAGTGCATTAAAAAAATCAAGTGTTTTATAGTTAAAGCTTGTAAAGACGGTGTCAAAAGATCACAAAATAATTCTACCAAGTATAAAAATCTTATTTTTTCTACGAGACTAGCAATTCCAAAGTTCTTGACCCGAAACTGTTTCGAAATACTTTAGATATAGATAGATAATACAATTCGAACTTATCAAAGATTATTTAGATCTTACTTTTAGATCAAAATAGTGTTTAACCAAGCCCGATTAGCGTGCAATATATTATTCTTAATTTTAATCCCGATAAGTTCTTGAAAAACTCAAAATGAATACATCAAATAAACATTCAATTAATGATTAAATCGATTTGCTCTTCCTTTATAGCCACTGTAATTAATCGAAATAGCGTGAAAAGATCCAAACACCTTACAATACCTAAAAACGACGTTACGTACAAACAAATTGACATTTTTGTTGGTTTTCCGTTTACTTCCAAGCTGTTATTAATCCCGAAACGATTTTCGGTTACGGTAGCGGTTTCGATACGTACCGAAATGAGTATATCGATTAAAGATTCTTTTTCGGATTTCAGTTGATTTTGGTTTTCGGTTCCGATATGGTTCCCAGATTTTTATTTCGGTTTATTCAAAAATTTGAATTGATTTAATATCTCCAAAAAATAAATGAAAGTATTAAGGGCTGAACTCAGATGAGATAAATATTTAGTTCGGCACAATACAATAAAACAATAAAAGAATTCTGTTTTCAAATCTACTTAGAGGTGTTTCTGTGAAGTATTGTGAAAGACTAAATTTTCATCTCATCTGAGTATAGGTCTTTAGAATTAAAAAATATTTTTTTGCTCATGTATTCTTATGATTTGATGGCAGTAAAATAATAGCATTCAGGGTATTTGTTTAATTAATTCAGAACGTGACTTAGGATCTTAGAATATGCTGAAAAAAAACCCATTTTCAAAAGTTATTATCTCTAGTCCTTTCTTATTAATAAACGAATGATTTCGCTAAACGCTTTTGTCCGCGTTTCCAGTATTATCCCTACACTCAGAAAGAAACGAACTAGAATTAAGGAATGCTATATTATGTTGTCACCCAAGCAATTGTTTTTATCTGTCACATAAACTATAAAATTTCAGAGTAAATAGTAAGTTTTAATTTCTTATCTTATATTAAATCTATCTAGAAATACTAAAAAATATATTTCTTTATTTTGTTTCGTAATAAACGGCCCTAAAATCTGTCTTGGCCCCGCAAAAAGGGATATCTTTCGTGTTTTTGGACAGATTAGAATTTAGAACTTCGTTCCAAATTGACCCTAAATACGCTGGTAATATAATCAAACACTATTTACATTAACATGTTTCTAAAATTAAAACAAAACTTTCTTTAAAGAGAAAATTATACCTATTAATAAATTTGAGTGCGAAATTTGATTCAAATTAATAAATGTGATTTCTTATACTTATATTAACATTTCCATATTTAAGGGAGAATTTTTCTAAGACTTAAAAAATCCTTTTCATTTAATGCAAATGTTTTACCGTTTTTTATGTATGTATGTTGATATGTTTTTATAAGTTTTAATAAGCGGTTTTCGGTTCTCAAAAAATGTTTAATAACGGTTTCGGTTCCGATACCGGAACGTGCCTTGAAACGGTTGTTTTAAGTTAACGGTTCCGGTTCCAGTTCCGGTATTATTCCCTGCTCTAAATCATCTGTATTTAAACAATTTCCCAATATTCTTTACATTCGTTAATAAGCCAAACAAAATTTACAAAAATTTAATTTAATCACTTACCTTTGACAACGAAAAAATATTTTGTACCGAGGTAAGGTAAAAGGTATTTAAAATTTCCGTCTTGGGTAAAATTGCCAAGGTAGTCCTTAAAACTGTTTCAGGCAAAAGAGAAACAGATTCACAATTTAACAGCGTCAATTTCAAAGGCTGTTATGTACGACAATTGCTCACAGCTGCTTTATTTATCCATAGATATTCCTAACCAATGCCTTATTTTCTTGTAGATATATTCGTAAAACAAAAGAAAAAAACAATTTATTTTTTATCAGTTTTAACCTTTTACAGATTTTAGGAAAACAAAATTTGTACGTTTTTGAGAAAAATCGATTTTTCGAAATATTTTTGCTTGTTGCATTCAAACTACTAAACCGATTGGAAAATGATCTTCAACTATATTATTGAAAATTGCATACCCTTTAGATTAATACCTTGGAAGACCTAAAGTTTCTATCTCGAGATATGTCAAAAAATGTAAGGGTACCTACCGAAAAAAACTGAAAAAATTCTAACTCAAAAACATATCCATACAAAAATTTTTGAATTTCATTTTGAGTTCAGCATTCCAAAGTACATCATAAAAAATAAGCTTCATGGGTATTTATTTTTTTATTTTTTGTAAACTAGTGTTATTAATCCTTTGCGGTAGTCGCTGTAGTCGCTTTTGGGTCGCGAGCCATTGAAATGCCCCTCATCAGTACACATTCATATTTTAGTATCTTAAAAATAAAAACAATTCCACTACCAGTATAGTGTATCGGTAGTTATATTGGTATCGTCACATGATATGGCGGTTTTATTTTCCCCTATATACAACACTTTCAATTTAAATTAAATTTTTCACAGCGGCGCTTATGGAAATGCGTTTGCTACCCCCAATTTCAATAAAAATAAAAATCAAAAAAAAAAACCATCCATCACACACACACGCACACACTCGTTCACTTTTGGACCAAATAAAAACCTCATCGATCAGGCCAAGCGCCCAATGCTATGCAATACAAAAAAGCGCTGACAAATTAAAATGCACAACCCAAAACTTGCTCAATAGATTTTTTTTTTCCAAACTGATGACGAATGTTGAAAGAATTAAGATGGATGGATCACAGGGAATGACGGAGAGAAAACAAAAAACACATAATATTACACAATCAAAGGAGTTGGAATTCATATGTACAAAAGGAAATCAATGAAGACACCGAAAGAACAACAACATCTTGTGCCATTTGGCACAGCGAGTCGTCGGTAACTCTTAAAGCCGAGCGATGATGCAGCAATTTGGCTACCTATCGTCATGGTCATGTCACTCAGTCGAAAGAAACACAAAAAAGAGTTTTGAATTCCAAAATTGAATTGAAACGAAGTAAATGACGTTGAAAACTTACAAGAGAAGCAGAACAACTGGAAGCCAGGCCAATTCTCTCTCTGTGTCTGTTTGCTTAAATGCCTTAATGGTTAATATCTTTGGAAAGTGTCCAGTCATGGCGCCACAAGACATCAACAGATGAGATGTAGAAAAAAAGGCAGGATATGAGAGACCATGTGGCAAATCATTTATAATGTTTAAATTTTTTAATAAATATTCCTAGCACTCACCCATCCCTTGCATTGCTCGTACCTCCCCGTCGGGTGCTTCTTTAATCAGCACAGGAATCTGATACTCGTACAAAAGGCTTTTCTTTGTAAACACACTTCCTGAACTTTGCCAAGCCATAACAACGGGAGCGGCAAAAGGGTGAAAGGGGAAAGGGAGGAGATCCTTGTATTGTATGGATTTTGGCATATTTACACATATGAAAAACATGTTAACCAGAAAATTAATTATAAAATTTTCAAAAACCTTAACAATGTCTACAATATGGCGTTGATTTTACTCAAACAAAAACTAACTAACTGTTACTTCACAATGTGTGAGTGGGTGCGCATGTGTGTGTGTGTGAGTGTGTGGGTGGCACAAGGCAACTTTTATACAGGGCTCATCGATTGAAATGTTGCTTAACAAGCTGCATTTTCCACTCAAAAAAACTTTTGAAATTGTGCACAGTTGAAACAATCACTAAATGGCAAAGTTTTATTTTGAATTGCTCTAAAAAAAAAAAAGTTTATATTAATTATATTAAATTGAAATTGTTTGTGAGTTTGATTGAAATTGTGGGACAAGCTTTTCAAAATGCAAATTGACTCACGTAAGCAAACAAAAATTATTTAATTTAGTTTTAGTTTTTACTTTAAATATGCACACCTAAAACACTTGATTTTAGTTCGTTTAAGGATTTTATTTAGTAAATTCATTTCAAACTATTTTAAATTTTTTTGATCATACCTTAAGGTCGGAATAGTTTAAAGTCAATCCCGAAAGATGGGCGCGTGCCGAATATTTTCAACACGACTTAAACACTCACCACACACACGGTCAAAAATTTTCTAAACATTAACATATCTATTTAAAATAATAAAATATATTTATTTATATCCATATATATTATGTCAATTCGCACTTACATATATAAATATATGTTTATTATATTATATGTACAAATTTACAGTTGCTCCATAAGGATTATAGAATTTTTAAAACAAGATTGAAGTTCGGGGAAAAAACTTGTGTAGAATCAATCATTCATTTACCAAAACTGTCAAAGCGTAATGCATTTGGTTACGTTCATCTGCACACTGGCACTCAGAACTATATAGAATCAGCACAAAAAATAAACAAATTTAAACACTAAGCTAATATAATTGTTTTGCAAATTAAGTGGGGAAAAGCTTGTTTTTTTTTGTCAAAACGCTTTCTAGACCTTCTGTATTTATTTAGTTCTATTATTCCGACTAGTCGATTCAAATAGTGTTGGATTGTGTTCTTCGTGTTTGGGCAGTGTTAAGTCGTGCTAATTTTGCAACACGAACAAGTCGTGTTGAGTCGTGCGTGTTAGTGTCACGAAGAAAAGCACGAAACGCGCAAAACTCTAGTTCCGACTACCTCAAGAAACATAAATTTAAATTTTTAAAATAAAAACAAAATATACTTTGTTGAAGTCTAATAAATTCTAAAGTATGTACATTAGTGAAACAATATAAGAGCACATTAAGGGAGTCTTGGACCTTTAAACAGGGTTTCTTTTAAGTGTTTTTAAAAAATTCTGAAGAGAAAACCATAAAAGCCTAAGACCTGTACCTAAATATTAAAAAGAATTTGGTTTGTGAAAAGCTGGCAGCCATTTTAAAAAAAATCGATTTTCACGATTTTAAAAAAATGTTTTAAAAAATTGTTTCCTTCATAATTGAGGTACGGGCCAGGATTACATCAATTCTGCGTCGATTACAACATTGCTGATCAAAATCGGTTTAGTAGAACTGAGCAACTTATACAATATTTATTTAGAACAGACGTTGTCGTCCAAGACGCAGGCGGCCGAACACATTCGGCAAATTCACACAGACACGAGCCGAACACATGCCGAGCCCTTCGCAAAGAGAGTAAAAATCAAGCAAAGCCAATCAGTGCACGCCTAGCCTTCAACAAGGTAGGTTCGAGCAGCTTTGCGTCGCATTATATCAGGGCCGGCCAAATGGAGAGGACTGAAATATGAGCATGTGTTGGTGACTGCCACTGTAGAGCCAACTCATGAAAATTTTTCTGTGCTCACCGATTCACACAGACATGACTTCGGCTCGCGTCTGTGTGAAAAACACGAATGCGCTCGGCCCCCAGTGGCTATGAGCTGGCCGGGCCTGCATTATATTCGCACACCAATACACTCTCACTTTTTTGCCTCGCTCTTTGTGACTAAGGCTGATTTAGAACATAATGTTCTTGGTTTCAACCCATAAAACTCTTGAGCTATTCCGCACTTTTCCTTGAAACTGAGATAATTGGTATTAAATCAAATAAGGCTGCAAAGATGCAAAGGCCATGATTTCAACAAATACCAAAAAGGTATGAGAAGAACAGACCAGATTTGTGTTAAAATAATTCGCACTTTCTATTGCATACTTTTTAGCTTGGGCATTGTAAGACTATTTTGTACTTAATCCAATATAAAATGTAATTGAATGAAGAACACGTTTTCTAGAGATTTTTGTTTCGCTGTAAGTATGCAAAATTCTTGATATAAAATTAATTGATCTTATAAATTCAATCCCGATCGTACAAGAACTCTGCCACTCGATTTTGAAGTTTTCTTTAAATTTCGAAATTTTGTTGGGTTAGATACCAGAAAACGACTTTCCGTATGATCGAACAGATTTCAGAGATGGTAAAAGTTCGAGATTTGAAGTGTATGGAACATTGACTCCTTATACTTGCAGGCAGATCAAGTTTATTTTGAATTTTTACTAGTTGAATGAATTGAATTTTTTTGGAATTTAATAAAAAATATTCTCATATATTCCACAATTTTATAGATACAACCTTCAGGATATATATGGTAATCAGCATTAGTCATAGATTCCTATTTGTAAACTTTTCCACGCCACCTGCATCTGCCACAATTTTGAAGATGGATTATTCCCATGTGTTCCACAAATCGCTTTCGACCCAAATCGTATGGGAAATCGATTTGTGGAACACCTGGGATTAAGACCTTCTAGACAAATATATTTATCAGCATTATTTATCGATCCACCATACAGTCGAGCTACACAACACTGAAGTCTTATACAGTTTGTGTGGTCCCACACTTGAAATTGATCAGTTATATACAAACTTTGGCAGTTACAGAATATATTACAGTCGGGCTTGACCGACTTTATCACTTGTTTGGATGAGTAGTAGATCCCATGGTCTTATACTTAACTGTCTGAACATCCATAAAGGAGTAAAAGGCTTTTCTTACTCAAAAAAAATATGAAAACCAATTCATTCTATAGTAAGTACACATATGATGCTCCGATTCGATGAAACCAAAAACAAAATTTTTAAAACAGATTATGCTGATTTTTCTAATATATTTTCAAGTAACATCATATATATATAAATATCGTACATTGTCTAACATAAACATTGATATAACGACAATCCGTATTTCTAGAAGAAATTTCTTAAAAATTCAAGGACGAATTTTCAAGAGCGATCGTACTGAAATTATAGAGAGATATCAGGAATATTTAAACATTTATTTAAATTTGTGACTTTGACAGTTTTTTGCGGTTTGTGGGGAAGGGGGATTAATTTTCAAACGGTAATGTTTCCATCAGTCTGTAACATACATTTGCTCAGCTTCATAATACTCTTTTTAGCCATTTTTAATGTGATTTATAAAGGAGCAATTTCTCGGAACTTTGAAGGATATACAATGAAAATTTAACTTTACAAGTATTCCTACACATGATTAAAGTTTTTTGAAATTTTTGGAAATTAATACTTTTTCCTCTACAAAATTGAAGCACCCTGTATACGTCAAGGCACACTTACGCTGCATACCTATAAGAGTCCAACAGGCAAGAAAAAAAAGAACCCCACCATCATACTACACATTTCACATATAGACATTGTTTAAGAAGCAGAACCAAGACGTCGGAACTAAAGCCACAGCCCACTGCAGAGAAGCAGTGGCAGAAGGAAGGGGCAACTGGAGCAGGAGGTGGTACACAGCAGCAGCAGCAGCAACAAAGACGTAATTCATACTTCCTATAAGAAATTTACAATTTCTTTTCTTTGTCAAAACCTACCACCCCCAAACCGCCCAGCTCAAGTCAAACCCCTACCCACATGCCAGCGGCTAAGCAGGAAGGATATGGATATTGTGCTGCTGTGAAATTAAACACAAGCACCAAGGACCAAGGAAGGAGGCAGCAAACGCAAGAAACGTGATCAAGTTGCGGTTTTTTTATTTTTGGCTTGAAACGGAACAAGAGTTTAGCGGATGCAAATCTTGGAATGGTTAAGCAGCCAGCACATGCGGGCGGGGGGTGGGCATAATAATCCCACGCTCCTGTGGATGTGGCCAATTGACAGCTGTTGTCACCTGTAAATCACGCCAGCAAGCAGCCAAAACCAAAAATAATGTTAATGTGTGGTCCAGCGCAGCCCCACATAACGGTGAATATTCCTCTCCAGCACGAAGTGCCCGCAGACATATAAATAACGGATCAGATTGCATTCACATAAAAATTTTTCACAAATTTATGATAATAAGAAAAATTATGAAAAATTATGCAAAAAAAAAAAAAAAATAAAAAGGAAGAACACAAAAGAGAGCTGAGCTGAGCAGACCCGTTGCTTGAAATAAAAGTATCGAATTAGCGAAATAATATCAGATGTCCTCAAGACAGAATACAAAAAAATTCCACTTGAATTGCCAGCCGGCATGCTGGCGCTTCTGCTTCTCCAAGAAATATCCTTCCAGCAATACATTGTTGTAAACACAATTAGGGATATGTGTACTTGATTGTCTGCGTATGTGTCAGCTGCCCGTACCAAAATCAAACCACACTCGACATATGTAAGCCTTTCGCTAATCCCAAAAAGATAGTTGCATGTTGTTGCCATATTTGTCCGTTCTCGTTTTTTTTTTTCTCTTTCGATTTCAATAACACAAAGCCCCTCAGTTTGCCTGAGTGCATTAGAATCGTATCCACTCGTACTCAAGGATTTATGAAATAATGGCCACAAAATATGTTTTCTTGTTTTTTTTTTTGCAGTTCTTTCTTGTTCTTATGCTTTGGCATATTGGAACAAAGAGGGGCCCACTAGCGCGGCATATTGTGAGAAGGTTTCCTTTTTTTATACATTTTTTTTTTTTATTGCTGAGCGGATTTGGTTGCGGCTTCTGCGGGTTGTTTGCTGTTAATTGCATTCGAATTGACAAAGAATTTGCCAAGTAGAAGGGAATATTACATACATATGTGGAGTATGTGGTAGCACCTGTCGCAGAGCAGCAGTTGATCGGTGGTAAGAAAGAGGGAAAACTAAGTATTAACAACCTTTGAAATACTCTTCTGAAATATTAAAATGAAGCTGAACCCAGCGCGAGATTATAGAAAACATTTTAAATTACTGTTTTCTTAGCAAAACTCATTAAATTTGTGTAGGTTTCTGGACATGTTATTAGTGGGAGTATGACCAGACTTCTTGAAAAGCTCATCCTTGAAAACGCTACATATATTTGACCGTGGGAAATCAGTACTCCCTTTAAATAATTTATATTAATTAAATTGTATAAATTGTTTTGAATCTTTAATTTATTCTTAAACGAAAAATGTCGTTTGTAATTTGATTGCTAAGTATTCGCAAGTGATTGCACGAACAACTCAGAATAAACTAAGAGGTTAATATTGGAAAAATGTTAGGAAAGAATTAATTTCGGTGAGTTACATGCGTTGGCACGTATCAAAAGATCGTCGCGGAAAAAAATTTAATAATTTATAAATTCTATCCTGTCTACAATAAAGTTTTCGGGACTAGCGGGAATCCTTTCGTTCAGAAGGGTTTACCTTTCAATCACAAGTTTATGTGGAAACTATCAGAAATTATTATCAAACTTCAATTTCATAATAAAAGCTCCAGGGACTACCAATAAGAACGACCCAAAATTCTATCAAAAACTTATGTTTAATAAATAATTCTATGCAATGGAAGATTTAAACAAGATATATGTTGCTTTTAGCCGGCTCGATGTCAAGAAAAACAGAGTTGTATTTTTGTTGTTTTTGGTTCCAATATATTTCGGCTGCACTTCGGCAACCGTCTTTAGGGACAATGGTTTTACACGCCTGTACCGCCTGACGTGGAGTTCGATACTGCTATAGATATATATAGATATAGAAGATATATATATTTAGAAGTCTGGTCAACACATCTCGACTTCAATAATAGGTTCGAACATTCCCAAACCTTCTGGGAGCGTAAATTTGTTTAAGATTGAATGATAAACGCTTCTGAAGGCAATCGATAAAATACAATAATTATCGATAAACAATTATGGCAGCAATGTAATGTCAAAGTTCGGAAGATTTGAGCAAAATAACACAAAAGCGAGTACCATTAAGTAAGTCATATTTGTACACAGAATAAAATCAATCCAAACGGGCTTAAATCAATCCGAAACGGTAATGACCACAGGGAATCTCGAATATTTTTAAGCAGAGCTGAAAAAGATTTATTCGATCTCACTTTTATTATTCCTGAAGAGATTTTGTTTA
Source organism: Lordiphosa mommai (assembly GCA_018904225.1). Taxonomy (NCBI): domain Eukaryota; kingdom Metazoa; phylum Arthropoda; class Insecta; order Diptera; family Drosophilidae; genus Lordiphosa; species Lordiphosa mommai. The sequence continues at coordinate 8,895 of JAEIFT010000662.1, read as the reverse complement.
TCTCGAGGTAATCTCATAAAGATTGATTTAAGCCCAATATTGGAACTTTATTTAATCCCAAACGGGATTGAAAAAAAATTCATCTGGGAACTACATCTTATTGACAGAAGGCAGAAGTCTGTCTAAATTGTAGAATATTCGGAATACGCCACACATATCGTTGGATTGAGACTGGATAACCCCACCACCCCCTTAGATATTCAGTTTGCCGGAAAAATTTGAAAACAGAAAGGTTCGGTTGAAAAGCAATTTTAAATAATTTTGTTGAATGGAAATGAAACACTTCCAGCAAATGCTTAATTTTTTTCTTCTATTGACGTATGAATGTACAATAACGTTCATTAAGTGCAACTGCTTCCAATTGATTTCTGAAGATACAAATATTTTGCAAGGTACAGGAAAGGACTTTTAAATTTGTCCCAACTGCCAATCCTATAACTTTAGAGGGTTCTGACCATGTTATTCGAACAAAAGAACGCGCTGAACGTCAGACGAGGCACATTTCTTGTCGATTTTATGCACCCGAACCTCCTTACGGCCAAAAATTACAGTTATGATCATCGGATCGTATTTTTCTGAAGACGATGTTGGAGCCACGACAACCGTCAATGGTGAGCGTTTTCGAGCGTTCGTGAAAATTACATGGATAACATCTGGTTTGAACAGGACAGGGCTATATGCCATACAGCTTAAACAACAATCATTTTATTGCGACCATTGTTCCCCTGGCGGATTTTGACTGGCCACCGAGATTACCAGATTTGACACCACCAGACTAAAGTCATATCGTCCACCAGAAAAATAGCCGCCATATCGTCCGAAACATTGGCCAAAGTCATGGAAAATACCGAAAAAAAGAGTGCATTATGCTGTAAATTGTCCCTTGACGCGATATCAATTTTAAAATTTAGCTGGAACAAATCTCCTCAGATCAAAAAAAATTATTATTCAAATAGACAACAGAAAAGTTTTTTTTATACTTTTCTGCAGAAACAAATGGGTCAAACTAAGGCGTAAGATGCTATGGCATTCCAATTGGACACTATTTGTAATTATGTGTTAAATAATAATAAATGGCCTACCCTGTACAACTATTCTTCATTAAAGTCCTGTAAAACAATCTTCTTTTTAATTAAAACTTTCTATATTATATATTTTTTGTTTCTGGATCTGAAAAAACAAATATTTTTTTTTTTAAACTTTCAATATTAAATATATAAACTTTAAAAAGTTCCAATGCTTCTATTCTATATTTATATTATTCTGGCGAAGAAGTAGTAAAAAAAATATTAAAAATGGAACGGAGTCTTTAAGGACGAATGAGTAGTCTATTGACAGATTATAACTGACTTATCAAACTGCCATCGTTATAGATAAAATACTAGATATATCATTAAAACTACTTATAAAATTTTGAAAACTTTTTGAACTCAACCATGACACTTCGCACTGACTCACTTAACCAACAGAACCCAACAATCCATCCCCAGCCACATAAAATATGTCTGGCATTTAACCACTGACTATTTGACTGACCCATAACCCAACCTACAAGCATATTTGTACATACACCTGCTCCTCCATCCCCAGCTACTTACCCAACCACCTACAAAAACAGAAATTAAAAGCAGAAAAATGATAAGCCATAAATTGCCCGCCCCCAAAAGTCAAAACAAATACAAGTTCTCCACTCGCAAAGCAATTAAAGAAGCGATGCGAAATTGTTTGGGAATCCTCTCCTATGGCAGATACAATTAAAATTACAATTTTTCATATGCGAGTGCGAGAACACTTATACATATCTGCGATTGGGCTTTTCTATCTGGTTAATTCATATCTTGGCCATCGATGGCCAAAGGAAAACTTTCAATTAGAAAAGTTGGCAATTGGAATCAGCACACAAAGCGGCCTAACGATTTTCACAGAGAGGAAGGTGTGGCAGCTCATCATCGTTATGAAATTAATTTTTTGATACCCTGCGTGAAGGGGAGTTTAACTGAATGGAAATCGAGGTGAAAATGAAGGTACTTGAATTTTTTTGTGATTTCCAATCTTGAATAAAAAAATCTTTATTCGTTTAAACTTATCATACATTTTTCGAAATTTCCTATGATAAATAGTTTTAAAATTCTATCCAAGAGTATCTGTTTAATCGCTCTTAGCAAACCACCTAACCATTATTTTATCTTGATATTATTTTACCATTTATACGAGTTTGCGTGTTTGGTATCGTTTGCCAATTTCGCGTTTGCCAACTAATTCGATTTGTTTTGTGTTTCGGCCATTAAACGGCTTCAAGGATCCCACAAAAGAGATCTTTCTCCACAGTTCAAACATATGTTGCATTAATTGTTCATGTTGCTTCAAAAGCAACTCATGTTCAATGAGTTTTATTGCTGCTCGACACACAAACAACAAACAAACAACAACAAATGCAGGGCGAAACACGAAACAAATGAAAAGAAAAATTGCGCACAAAACATTTTTCATTACGTGATTTTCAAGCAGGCCAATGGAATAGGGAAGCAGGAGGAGAGAGAGACGAGTCCCGTACCCGAAGTGGCGACAGCCGGCAAAGTGCCATGTATACAACAGCCACAACTACACGATGGCTAAGAGAGGGGGGTTTCTTTTTTTTTAAGGGCCGTCAGGCCATAAGGATCGGCTGTTTCTCCTTTGGCTCTGACTCTGCATTCCCACACGCGATCACAATCGCGCAGCCTAGAGTCGTTGAGTCCGAGGAGCAGCTAACAAAATACAAAAACAAAAAAAAACAGCATCGACAACAACAACAACAACAGCCAGATACAAATGTATCTATGAGCTACAGTCGCGACTCGCGACTCAATTACAATTTATTAAAAGACGCGCAAACTGATTTATAACCAAAAGCCTCGAGAGAGTCTAGAGGAGAGCAGAGAAAGGAAGAAGAAGCTAAGCCTTTTAAGCAAATGTACGGTGGGTTGAAGAGGGAAATTTAAGAAGAATTCAATAATTGCAAAAATTGAAAGAGTTTTACGAAAATTCTCAAGTACTAAATTTATTTTAAAATTGTGAGAAAATGAGATGGGCAAACCTATAGTGTGCGTTAAGCTTTAAAAAAAAAATTTTAAAATAATGAGATCTGTTCTATTCGGAAAATCGCGCATAAGACAGAGTCAGACAGACACAAACGAAACATGAGAAAAATACAACAACAAAGCACACAGCTTTTGTACCTATGACTTCTGCTGGTGTTGCAGTCGTACCTATTCAGTTAAGCTACCGGAGTACCCATCAGAGATTAAAGGTAATAACTCCGTAACCATATCAATATCGAAGAATATCAAGTGGACCAATCGGAAACTACATTACTCCCTATTATTTATTATTATTTAGCGTACTCTTAAGGAGTCGTGTTAAATTGACATTTGGAAAAGCTTCATGTAAATATAATATAAAACATTAGAGGAAGAGTAGGCTGCGTAAATGACCAAGAAATACATCATTGATGAGGGAGCATGTTCTTCTGCTGAACACGACCAATGAGAAAACTGAGCATGAGTAGGTGTTTTTCCTTGGTAAAGCTCTGTTCGCATTTTCTATCTTTTCTAAGGTGGTATTATACATGGAGAGGCGGCGACAGAAAGTTGTGAATCTAGAGCTTTTGCCAAATGCGCAAGAGTGAGCGCGAGAGTGCAAGAGACTTACAATATGTGAAGTATGAAGTGGAAGTTATAATTTAACCATGATCCAAGCAAATTCTTAAGAGGTCTCTCAACGCATAAATTCGGACTTGGTTGATCGTGCGTGATCATTCGTGACCTCTCCTTTAATCGTGCAAGAATCGTGCGTGACGCAAAACGCTTAACAATTTGCGTGCGTAAATCGTGCGTTAAGAGATTTTTATTTCGTGAGTCGTGCGTTCCGTGAAGGAAAAATCGGTCATGCGTGCACCTCTATTTCATGCCTAACATATTGTTAGTGTGCAAGATAGACTTGACCTGGAAGGTTTTCCTATGCACATACACTCAGAAAATAACGACTGGCAGAATTTTGGTCGGCATGGAATTTATACCGTTTTGTACCTTAAAATTTCAAGTATATTTTGTTCTTGGGTTAAGTTCAAAATCTACCGTAAATTTGATGTAAATGAGAATAATCATTCTTAAATCAAGAATTTGTCGTACCTGTTAGCAAAAATTCTAGAAAACGCATTCTTAATTCAAGTACAAAAATTTCTTAGATTCAGTACGAAATAATCTTAATGCCAAGCCAAAAAGTATGCAATGGAAAACTCAAACTATTTTAACACGAATCTGTCCTTAAAATTCCCAACTGTTTCTATCATTTGTACCTGGCTTGCAGTTAGACCTTCTTGGACTTTGATAGGCTCAAGGCAATAAGATCTTTGCAGCCTGATTTAATACGATACTAAGATATCGTTTCAAGCACAAATTAGAAACAGCTGAAGGACTTAATGGACTTAATCCAAGAACATTTTGAACTTATTTTCTGGAATAATTTAGAATTTATTAAACTTCAAGGAAAAATATTTTGTTATTATTTTAAGTAAGCAAATTCTTGTTTTAAGAGTTAATAGGGATTGACTTAAGACTTTTACAACCTGAAAGTATGATCAATAAGATCTTAATATAGTTCGAAATGTACTTAATATATCGGAACGATCAAGAATCAAGTATTTCGGGATTGAAAAAATCGTACTTGATATAAGATTTTTGTGCTTGAATCAAATATTTTCGTACTTGGCGTACTTTTGACACCGTTTGCACTTGATTTTTTTTTTCTGAGTGTACGACTCACAAATACAAATATACAGACATACAACGACAAAATGTGTGTACTTCTCAATTGAGCCTTTTAATTGTGTCGTCTGTCTCGCTCTAGCGCATTTAGCAAAAGCTCTGAACTTACACATTTGAGTCACCGCCACACCATGTATTATTCCACCTTGGTCGCTTCTGCTGTAGATGAAAGTGAGATCAAAAGCTTTGTATGATCTCAATTTTAAATCTATGTGTTATTTACAAACCCTCTTTTTGTAGAATTTGTAGAATTTTTTAAAAATTGCCCTTCAATTTCATTTTCACTCCCACAGTATCTCCTTTGGTTCACGTGTCTTCTAAGTTGACGTAGTGTCTGGTGGGTTACTCTTGCTTGTTCGCTTGTCTGAGCTGGTGGGGGCAAATTGGCGGCTTATTTGTGTGGAAATTGCCTGCCATGCCTGCTGCTGCTGCTGCTGCAGCCTCATGGGAGCTGCAAAACGAGAGTGCAGCTTCAACGAGTTTGGAAGTTGGTAGAGCTTCAACACAATATGGCGCCTGGGCCGCTGGTGGTGACAGTTGCTTGTCAACAAGTTACACGGGAAGCTGGTAAGAGAGAGAGAGAGAAAAGAAACATACTTAGGTATACGAGCATGTGTATGATCGTGATCTATGGAGCCTTAAAAGCGGCTGTTAGATAGTCAATTAGGTGATCTATGAACGTAGATAAAGGTGTTGCCCAGCAGAGAGTTTATTGGAAATTCTTGTAGTTTTTTCTTAGTTTAAAAATAACTTTTAATATAGAATTGATGTTGATCAATAAAATTATACATGTTCAGGAACCCAAAAACTCGAACCGAACTGGTTCACCAGGGTTGGGTTCAGGACCAATTTGCAGCCTTGATAACCTCAGTAAATAATTGGCAACAAGAATTCAACGGATTCAGTAATCAGTATTCCATAAACTACCACAAACTCGTCCACATTTTGCTCATTCCCATGATTAACCCAGTTTCTTTAACCCCTTTTTCATATCCTACCAAATGATTTATTGTCAACCAAGTCCGAGAACTCAGTTAAATGCCCAGCCAAACCAATAACAGTTATATGACCAATAAAAAAAAGGACCCCAAATTAATGCATTTAACACAAAATATGATTGCCACAATTTTTGGGTTCTTTTTCTTTGGACCACAACGGGAAACCCACAATCAGCTAAACGTTGCACGTTGCCCAGTGAGAAATTAACGAGAATTAAGCGACCTGCCCACCTAATACACCGGTCGCCATGTGTCGCTCCTTTCTTTCGTTTTATTTTGCTCGAAACTAGCAATCAACAGCATTCCATTTAATTTCAACTTTTTGCATTTTTCGGGGATCTGCGATGTGCGATGCGCCCGAAAAATCAAAAAGTCCAAATCAAAACCAATAATAAAGTTAAATCGATAATTGAGGTCAAGTCGCAAGACAAAAGGCAAAACATAAAATTTCGTGTCTCGCGGGGCCTTTGGCGTACATACGTGATCGTTTAACTGTAAATTAAATATAATTTACCAATAATCATAATCACAATATATGTAGTTTCTGTTTCTGTTCCTTGGCGTTGGAAGATGGAAGATGCGAGATGGTGATTGAGTGCTGATCTTGATCCCTTAAGCTAGTCCAGACGCATAAATCATCAAAGTTGTGTTTTTTTTTATGTTGTAGCTGTTGGATCGATAACTGTCCAAGTCTGAAGTGTGCGCCACGCAGCTGATGCGAACATTTTTTTTTTTTGGTTTGATTTAGTTTTGGCAAATCTCACGGTATTTTTTGCTCTATAATTAAATGCTAATTCGTTATGAAGGGACGTCTGACTCTGGCATATGTTAGATGAACAGAAAACCTAAAACAAAATGTCTGGATTGTTTAATATTAGAGAACAGCCACAGTGCTTTATGCTCAGCCCGGGTGAGTAGTTAATCTGTGTCTGGGGAGGGAAATGTTATTCCTACCTTTTGTTCAAAAAACTAATTGAAGATATTTATATAGTGTCATTTAATGTGAAATTCTTTTTTAATAAAACTACTTTTAATTCTATATGCCGTAATTGAAACACTCCGTTAACTACCAAATTTGACACTGATTCATTAGCTTCTCTTTTTTGGCAGGCTTTTCGCTCAAGTGCAGGGCCGGCCAAATGGAGAGGACTGAAATATGAGCATGTGTTGGTGGCTGCCACAGTAGAGAGCCAACTCACTTGCAAAATCAAGTTTTTCTGTGCTCACCGATTCTCACAGACATGACTTCGGTTCGCGTCTGTGTGAAAAACACGAATGCGCTCGGCCCCCAGTGGCTATGAGCTTGCCGGGCCTGCTCATGTGTGATTCGCTTTTATCGATGTGAACTTGCAATCCGCAACATATGTTTTTTGGACGGAAAACATGAGACAATTTATCAGCGATAATAGTAAACGAGTTTAAAACATAGCTCTACAACTGCATTTAATGAGCAGTGGGCAGGAATTCCTAAAAAAGTGTTCACCGAAGAAAAGGCCTTGATTTAATACTTGCTGATCGGTGAACCGAAGATACCAGAGGCCGTACGCGTGTCGTTCGTAATAGCTATAAATATTTTACAAAACTCGCTCAGCCTTAAAAAGTTATCGGCTCGATAGGTGCCGCGATTGCTAAGAGACAACTCATTTAAAGCACCTATAAAAGTGAATTCCCGATAAGCAATCTATGGACAATTCTAAGAACATTTTACCTAGAAACTATAGGTATAAAATAGAAACTAAGCAAACTAAGCGACAGAGCAAATAAATGCAATATTATTATAGCCGAAAGAGTCAGAATTGCCCTTAATAGCCGGACCATTCGCGATTTATAGCAATTTTTCAAAATGTCGGCAGCAAAGTTTTTATTTAAGACCTATAGTTGCTTGGGAAATTGTTCTTAGAATTGTCCATAAATTACGATTGTGCCTATTCAAAAAAAAAAAAAACCGCCCTATCGCATCCAGTTGTTCGTAAAGCATAGAAGTAATCGACTTCGTCTTTAGTTCGCGGGCAGTCCAATAACAACAAAAGAAAAACAACCCTTATCATCGAGCTTTAAATCGAGCAGCCGTCTGTTTGCCCAGATCGCGGTCTCGCATACCACCTGTATTTTGTTTTTGCTGCCGATTTTCTTTTCGTAACGTAGCAAATTGCCAGTGAGTGACGGAATCAAATTAAAGAAATAACTTATTGGGCTGGCTGACCGAAAAGGGCTAAGGGCAAAACGAGAAAAACGCAATTTCAATCCTAAATTTTTAGATATACTTTCTAACACCATATTTTCCTTGGTTCAGCATAATATTACAGTTCGGGTCTGTAAAGAAAACCTTGCGAGCTAAAGAGGGACATTTTTCTTACCAATTTTCGGCATTTTGCTAGAGCTTAAATATACCAATTATAGTTTGGAGGATTCGATTCGGTTCGAGGGATGCAAAAAACTTGAACCGAACTGGATCCACGGGGTTCGGTTCCGAACAGTTTTACAGTCTTGCTATACAGACAACCTGCCCATTATATGTGTGTAGACTGTGTGTTGTTGTAATAACAACACAATACTAGGTGGGGGTAAAAACTAACATTCTAGGAAATAACAAAATGTTAGAAACAAAATTTTTTTTATATTCAATGAAATCCTCTCTTTTAGGTCGATACACAATTAAAACGATTTTCCAACTTTTTGATCCCGTCCGAAAAGTAATGTTCCAAAGGGTCTACAAAATACTAGGTGGGGTCAAAAGTAACCTCCTTGACCGTCAGAGTGCGCTGCTATCGCTAAAAAGATTATGGTGCCTTATAGTCCATTTATATTTAGGCAGACATGCTGCCCTTAATTTTAGTTTGACAGCTGATTGTTGTTGATAATAGTTTTTTTCAAACTCAACACGATGCCAATCACGTCAACAACAATCAGCTGTCAAAACGAAACTAAATGAATTCGAAAGGCACCATAATACTTTTTTGCGTTAGCAGTGCACTCTGGCGGTCAATAAGGTTATTTTTATCCCACCTAGTACTTACATAAATTCACTTCGTAATGTGATAAAATGAATAATAAACGTGTCAACCATTTAATAAATAAACATAAATGTTTGA
>JAEIFT010000661.1:0-122611 GCA_018904225.1 Lordiphosa mommai | reverse complement strand
CATTACAATTACGATTAATGGAGTAATTAAAATAATACTACCATTACAATAACGATTTGATGGGGAAATAAAAATCAAAACCATTACAATTACGATTTGTTGGATAATTAAATAATTAAATTACTCTTACATTTACGATTTTTTTGTTGTAATTAAAAATTGTATTACCATTACAATTAAATTTTTTGAGTAATTAAAATTTGTATTTCCATTACAATTACAATATTTTGAGTATTTAAAAAAAAATTACCATTACGATTACGATTTTTAGATAATTTAACATTAAATTACCATTTCAATTACGAATTTTTGAGTAATTGAAAAATAATTACCATTACCAATTTTTTGAATAATTAAAGTTTTAATTACCATTATAATTACGACATTTTCGTAATGAAAATTTTTATACAATGTCGATTTCTTTCAATAAATTAACATTTAATTACCATTGCAATTAAAAATTGCATTACCATTACAATTGAAACTTTTTGAGTAAAAAAATTTGTATTACCATTTAATTAAAATATTTTGGGTAATTTAAAATATTACCATAACGATTACGATTTTTTGAATAATTTAACATTTAATTACCATTTCTATTACGATTTTTGGAGTAATTAAAAATAATTACCATTACAATACGTTTTAAACATTTTATTACCATTTTAATTACGATTTTTTTGTGTAATTAACAATATGATTACACATTACAATTAAAAGTACGAATACACACAGTGATTTGTGCAAAATTCGTGAAGAAAAAGCATGGAGCAATGAGTATTAGATATAAAATTTGAGCTGCCTCTCAATATTGATTGATAAAACAAATGAAGATACTTTACTCAAAATAATAGATCGCATCGTAAAACACGGTGGTTAGAGCGATACGGAAATTGTAAAAAAAAGTTGCGTGTATCGTGGAACACACGGTACTAGCGAAGCTCTTTACGAAGAAAAATCAAAATCAAAATAGTATATCTGTACCAGTCCCAGATCCCTGATCTCCCAGATACCAGATCCCTGATCCAAGATCCCTGATCCCAGACCCCTTATTCCAAATCCCTTATCCGAGATCCCAGATCCCTGATCCCAGATCCCTGATCCCAGATACCTGATCCCAGATACCTGATCCCAAATCCCAGATCCGAGATCCCTCATCCCAAATACCTGATCCCAGATCTCTGATTCCATATACCAGATCCCTGATCCTTGATCCAAATTCCAGATCCCTGATCCAAGTTCCCTGATCCTAAATCCCTTATCCGAGATCTCAGATAACCTGATCCCAGATCCCTTATTCTAGATCACATATCTCTGATCCCAGATCCGTGATTCCACATCCCAGATCTCTGGATGTGTGTGCATGGTTGCGCTTGCTTGTGCTTATTCAATGCTATCGAATATCAGCACAAATAAAAACAAAACACCTGAACAAAGAAAATCTCACGCAAAAAAGCTGTCGCAATGAAAAATTTTCTCGTTTTACACCCCTCGTTTCATCGTGTAAGTCCCGACTTAGTAACTAGGTCGAGATTTACACGATGCAGCAAACTTCATGAAGTTTCTTAAAAAGCTTTTGTTTGTGGGAAAGAGGTGTGGTGGGATAGCTTGCCCCTCTACGCCTCTTTCCTACAAGCAAGAGCTTTTTTTAAAACTGCATGAAGAAAACTTAATCGTGTAAATGCGGTCTAGTAACTAAGATGTTTGGAATCGGATGCAATTTAATAGATTTTTTCCATATTTTTTTATGGTTGTCTGTAGCAAGCAATTATAAATAATTAAATTATATTAAAAAGATTTTATTTAGCTTACCCCGTTGACTGATTAATCTGAAAAGACAATAAAATAATGTTCAATCAGTATATCATTGTTAATCCAAGATGGCAGCCGCAACAAAATGGCGGATTATAGAGTTTGGTCAGTCAATTCATTAAAACTGAGATCTAGTTATCTAAAGAATGGTTTTCTGTACCAAGCAATTATAAATTATTATAAATTTTTTAAATCTAAAATTTTCAAAAAATTCTTTGACCGTGAATTAGTAATGTTTCGGGAAAACCCTGAAAATACGTATTCCCAATTTTTCCAGAAAGACAGAAAAAAAAAATTATTTTAACCCAAAAAAAATCCGAGTGGTAAATTTTTTAGGGAATTACCCATATAAAGTTTTTCGATATCATTCAAAAGTAAAAGATCAAAATCTAAGCAAAATTATAAAGTTTCAAAAAATACTGCTCCAATTTTATTTCCAACACATTTACTGATTTGGAACATACTCAATGAAATTCGATCTAGAGTGAAGTTTTTTAATAAATAAACTCAAAGTCAAATTATTCATGCTGGGCTAATTCCTCCTTTCATTGAACACTAGAAAAAAATGTGTGATTTTTTCATAGACAAGTTTGATAATAAGCAAATCTCTATTTACAAATCCAAATCTATATAACTAATGGCTCTATGCAAAATGTATTATGCTACTGTGACTCATCCATGTATGCATTGGGATATTTTGCTGCTGCACATTTTGCATTGTATTATTTGTTGTTGAAAATTTGATGCCTCCCGGCTGCTGCTCTCATCGACCGAAGAGCCATAATTCGTTTGAATGCGGATCACAAAGGAAAGCGATGTCATCTGCGAAAATGCGGTAAGAGCTTACAACGAACGGGGGCAATCGGGAGAGAGACAGTTGGCCCTAAATCTAAACAATGCCGACAAATTTCGGAAAACAATGTCAGCGTGCGCAATTTTAATGATTGCAGATACTTTAATGCGGCACCAAGTTATTGTTCGCCTGCTGCTGTCGACAAAATGTATCGCCACGTCAGCGCTGTTGGGTGGGCCTGCGAAAATCGTTTTCTGCTCAATTATATCCATTTCCATCTTCTACTTGGTCTTTTTTTCTTGTTTTTTTTTTTGTTAGTGTCGCATCGCCTTGAGATGCGATGGACTTGGCGTGTAAGTGTTTTGCACTTTGAAACTAAACTTCTTGTTTTCTTTTTGGCCAAATGCAAAATGATTGATTGATTTTAACAATCATTATTATTTCTCTTAACATCGCTGGTCCCCGTTTTGCCTGCGTTTTCTGTTTGGGGTAATTAACAAACCCGGGAGACGGTTCATTCAACTCTGGCGCTGACGAGTGAAGTACAAACCGTTGGACGTGCGGCAAACGCTCACTAATTGTAGCCAAAAAATTAACAAAAAAAAAAAAAAAGAATTACTAAATAATTTTAATGTGTTACGGTAGCGCGCAACATTAGCACAACCGATTTCCAATTTCTATTCAATCATTATACACCAAAGATGTAGATGTTTGTATGAACGTTTTGGACTCCCCTTTGTTTTATTAGAAGTAAGGAATGGCCAGTGATTTGCAGCGAGCGAAATATTCTTGGTTCTTGTTACTATTAAGCCTTCCACCGGAACAAGTGGGCCAATATCGGTTAAGACATCCCAGTAAAGGGTTTCCAATTGATTTTGGACTACCCTAGGAATGTCAAGACAAAAAATCACTTTTATGATCCTTTTCTTACTGTGTTAATTTTTCCTTATAATGATTTAGTTGGATTGGAACAGACCATATGGGACAGTGCTTAGCTAATCCCATTCCCGATGGTTGTCTTGAATACTCTGTACCCTTGATTTTCAGTACTTTATATTAGCGCTCGTAGAACAAATGAAATTTTACGAAATTTTAACCCATCATATAGGAAATTGTTCAACGATTTCAAATATGCAACCCTTAATAAAATGCGATTTTTATTTTAGAAGATATATCCCATCAAAGGTTACCGATTTGTAGTTTTTTTTTTGATTTTTCTAAATATTTGTAAATTTTTGTAATAAATTTCATAAAATAAAAAACTTATTTTTTTTAGTTTTGGAACCATAACTGATGATATCGAATATCTGCAAATTAAGTAAAATAAAGAACATTATAATCTATTTATTTAGATTTAACGAGAATCATAAATCATAATTTTAACAATTTACAAAAAATTTTAACTTAATAAAAACTTAAGAAAAATTGTTTCCAAGATGGTATTGGAACGTACAAGATTTCGCACATCTTTATCGCTCGAGTGGAAATGCCAGCTCAACTACAGACATCATAATCAAAGCGAACATAGTGCAATATGAGAGAACGTGAGGACACACAGCACTTTCTGGGCAATACTACAGGTGAGAATGGCTTCCTGGGGGAACCAAGGAAGGAGGAGGAAAGTCACTCGATTCTTAATGAAAGAATCTGGATGGATTTTGCTCCTGTATATAATCCACGCTTTGAAAATTATAGAGTCAAATTATGCATGAATCGTTTTAAATCTAAAACTTATGTGTAAAGTCTGCTATAATTTGTCTATTTTTATACACTTGAAAAGTGTATATTAATTTTGCCCAGAAGTTTGTAACGCATAGAAATATTCATTTCCGACCCCATAAACTATTTATATTCTTGATCAGGACGACGAGCTGAGTTCAATTCCGCCTGTCCGTCTGTCTGTCCGTCTGTCCGTCTGTCTGTCCGTCTGTCTGTCCGTCTGTCTGTCCGTCTGTCTGTCCGTCTGTCCGTCTGTCTGTTTCTACGCGAACTAGTCTCTCAGTTTTAAAGCTATCGAGCTGAAATTTTGCACATAGTCTTCTTTTTACTGCACGCAACTAATATGTCGGAACCGGCCGGATCGGGTGACTATATCTTATAGCTGCCATAGGAACGATCGGTCGAAAAATAAGTCTTAGTGAGAAAAACTTTTTTATTTTCCATTGTAGCGTCACCAATATTGGTATATATTAATTTTAGATGATTTTACATATTTGTGGAAAAATGTATCAAAATCGGATGAATATAGTATATAGCTGCCATATTAACGGTTGGTCGAAAAACTAGTTCTAGTGGGAAAAACTTTTTTATTTTCCATCGTAGCATCACCAATCTTGGTATATATTAGTTTTATATGTGTCAACACAATTCTGGAAGATTTTATCAATATCGGATGACTATAGCATATAGCTGCCATAGGAACGATCTGTCGGAAAATAAGTTTTAGTGAGAAAACTTATTTTTTTTTTCATCGTAGCGTCACTAATCTTGGTATATATTAGTTTTAGATGTTTCCACATAATTCTGGAAAAATGTATGAAAATCGGATCACTATAGCATATAGCTGCCATAGAAACGGTCGGTTAAAATCTAGTTCTAATGAGAAAACTTTTTGGTGTTTTTCGTCGTAGCGGCACTAATCTTGGTATATGTAAGTTTCATATGCTTTCATATAATACAGAAAAAAATGTATGAAAATCGGATCACTATAGCATATAGCCCCATAGAAAAGGTCGGTCAAAAAACTACTTCTAGTGAGAAAACTTTTTTGTTTTCTATCGTAGCGTCCCCAATCTTGGTATATTTAGTTTTATATGCTTTCACATAATTTTGAAAAAATTTATCAAAATCGGATGACTATAGCATCAAGCAAAATTGCCGTATTTACGCCACTGAAAATCCTCAGGAGATTCAAGAAGTGCCTCTTTATGACGAAAAAGTCACAGTTTGGTGCGGCGTTAGTGCGAAAACGGTCATTGGGCCGTTTTTCTTCCAAAATGAAAATGGCCATGCTGTTACCATCAACAAGGAGCGTTATCGCGACATGATGACCAATTTTGTGATGCCAATTATTCGTCGAAAGCGTATGAGGCAGTTCTGGTTTCAACAAGACGGCGCTCCACCGCACACAAGTCGCACATAACAATCGATTTTCTGAAGAAATTGTTTCCGGGCCGTTTGATGTCGAAAGTGGTGATTTGGACTGGCCACCGCGTTCGCCCGATTTGACGCCGCCTGACTTCTTCTTGTGGGGATATTTGAAGTCAAAGGTTTACGTTAACAAGCCAAGGACCGTAGAAGAGCTCAAGGACAACATTCGTGAACAAATGGCCGCTATTCCGGCCGAAATGTTGGAACGAAAACGATGGAAAATTCCGGCTCGAATATGGGTAACCCTGTATACATGTGCTACTCATCATCACAGGTATGGGGATGTTACCAAAACGAAGATGTTGAACGTAGTCTTAGGTTTTTTATTAAAAGGATTTTCCAACTCGCACAAAACACACCCAACTATGCGATACATCTAGAACTCTTAACTCTGATTTTAACAGGGCATCATCAGGTTTTAGGGTGGATTATTTCGAACTAAAATCAAGATATATGTCAGCTATTATGTTACTGCGATGAAATAATAAGCAAGATACAAGATAAGAATGGGATAGTACCCCCATGAAAAATATTTTCTAATCTAATTAATTTTTGGTATAACTTAAAGCAATTTAATTTTTTAGATATTTCAAAAATTGTGCTTTTACCGGTACGTACCGGTATACCGAAATAAAAATTCGGATACCGTATCGGAACCGAAAACCGAAATAAGTTAAAAACCGAAATAGAAAATTTACTAGAAATGCTCATTTCGGAACGTACCGGAACCGTTACCGGAACCGAAATTCGTTGCGGGATTAATCCCTGGGTAGGGTTCAATTTACACTTTTTGAACTAATTTACAAAATTTACATAAATGCCTTTAAATGCCTTTGTAGAAACTTTATTATTTACACAAGAGCGAGGGAATTCTTGCGTATAAGCTAGTATAAGGTATAAGGTAAAATTTTTAAGTCAATTTATGGACTCAGTGTCCCAAAATATAATACTTTCAAAAAGGTGAAAATTCATTTAGCTTAAAAGGTCAAGGAATTATTTCATGGAATTTGTTGACGATTTTTTCAAAGATCACAAATGTAATCCCATGTATTCTAGAAATCGCTTTCTACCCCAAAAACAACACAAATCGTATGGAAATGGGAATACCACATCTTGTCACGGTTGTCAAAGAAAAAGAGAGCAACCAACATCGATTTTTTCCTATGCTCTAAATTTTTCTGTCCGCTCGAAAATGTTTTTCCTATGAACTGATATCATAAATTTTTCTACAAAAAAAGCCGTTAAAGTCCAGCTCGATATTTTCGATCATACATTTGTTTGTGTATTTTTTAACTATTATTTATATAGATAGAGAATCTGATTTTATCAACATTTTAGCGCTAGTTGAATAAATCTTTTGTGAAACAATATTGTGATCGGAACTGACTTAAGTATGAAATCCAGGTGAAAAGTGAGGGATATTTTATTTTTCTCGGTGGCCCCCCCTCAGTTTATTTATTATCTTATCAATTTGATATTAGACGATTAATTAAATATATTTATCACAAAACGATATGAAAAATGAAGATTGATAAAATATCATATGATCGACAAGATTAAATTGAATGTCTTTTCAAGCAATCTCTTCTGTTGATCCAAAAAGCAATCTTATCCCTTGAAATCATTCAAACTAGAGTAATTCTCAGATGTTTCTGTACTTATAAGCAAAAAAAGTACAGTTTCGTCAGTATGTTTATGGGCACAACTGTACCCACTATTGCAATATCTATGATCGACACCATTTTGGATTGCTCGAGGCACTTAATTCGTTGGTAGTTTCATGCAATACACACACACATGCACACAGCCAAGCGAGTACTCATTTGTATCTAACAAACATCTTTCCAGTCGCTTCGCAAGATATATATTTTACATAATAAGCACATATGTTGATATATGTACATGCGCAACTACTAAACGGGCACACACACACACACACACACGTACCACACTAATACATTTATTAGTGTCTATTTGCGTGCGTTTGTTGGAAATAAAATTTAATCATAATTAAATTCATGGTTCGTGTATCATCTTATGAACGCAAATAAAAAAAATCCAAATGCCTTTTCTCTCTCTTTTTCGTTTCTATAGTTTGTGAGTGTGTGAGAGAGAGTACATACAATGTAGTAGTACATACGCGGTGATCGCCGCAAGGTGAGTTGCCCTCGTCTTTTGAGATACAGAGATACATTCAGATACACACACGTACGAACGAGTATTTCATTTCTATTGTCCACACACGCACAGTAACCAGCCATAGAAATGGACAGGTTGGATAGGTGGGTATGGTAAATGAAGAGGTAAATAAAGGGTAGATCCATCGTGTGTGTGGAACTTAATTGCGCCTCCGTTGGCTGATCGCTCGTTTACACGAGCATTTTTATTCCATCCAATCTAATGCCGTGGGGTAATTTCACTTTTTGTCGAAAGCGCCACCCATTTGCAATGGCTTTTCTCTCTCTCTCTCGCTCTCTCTCGCATCTCCTCTAATGTTTTTCTTGTGGATAATTTCATAATCATGTTTCTATTTTTCACATTGATAACTCTCAGCCACACCGGAACTGAAAGCTTTATGCCCTACTCCTTCTCCTTCAGTCCAAAACATGGCCCGTTGCGGGCTCCAATAACTCATCGGTGACACAGATGCTGGCCCGCCTCCGCCCAAGATAAATGAAATGTCATTTGCCTTTCGCTGTGAGTTTGTGTACCTACAGATCGTCGTCTTTATCATCTATCCCAGATATCCCCTATTAGGCGCTAAAATGTGTACAACAAAACAAACGTCTCCATTTCAATTTAGACACTTTAGATGGGAAATATAGGGAAATGGAATTGTTGGCACTAATTAACCTAGATTCAAATTGGAAAATTTTTTATTTCACATTTTTTACTGGACGTTAACGGCTCCAGTGGCCCAAAACCTGACAAAATAGCAGTCCACCACCCGCCCAACTGACCCAAAATTACAAAATAAGTATTCCGTGCGAAAATCCCAGGTCATTTGAGTTAGATTGGAACCTTATTTATAAGACCACTTTCCAAAATGACCCCAAAACAACAATCCAGTTTACGACGTTAACGGCCAGGGCCCAAAACCTAGCAAATAGCAGTCCACCACCCGCCCAACTGACCCAAAATTACAAAATAAGAATTCGTGCGAATATCCCAGGTCACTTCCAATATGACCCCAAAAATACGGTCAAAGAGGTTTGACAGTCCTTAAAACGCTCCAAAACAATTACAAACATAAAATTCCAATATTCAATTTCTCTAAATAAGAACAAAACTTTCTAGAAATTGGAAACAAAATTTGAATAATAAAAAATAATGAATTTCTTAATTTCTTAAATTTGTATTAACATTTTTCAAACATTTCTTATAAGGGACGGAATATAATAGTTATTTTTATAAAACTCTTATAGAAATAAAG
Organism: Lordiphosa mommai; assembly: GCA_018904225.1. NCBI lineage: Eukaryota > Metazoa > Arthropoda > Insecta > Diptera > Drosophilidae > Lordiphosa > Lordiphosa mommai. The sequence continues at coordinate 113,423 of JAEIFT010000661.1, read as the reverse complement.
CAATGAAGCTCATTTGGTAAAATTATTCAAAATACAACAAAACGTATATTTTCCAGGGACCGAAAATAACAGTTATGGAAGTGAAAAAAATTACTACGATATATGGATCTCCTGATAAAATGGAGTACATGAATCTTCATAATTTTGAATGGCGAGTCCTTAAATGTGATAAATTTTTATTTGCAATTTTTATCACAAAAAAATTTTGAAATTGTTATATTATAATTTTTAAATAAAAATTTTGTTTTAACCGTTAAATGGTAATTTTATATAAAAATTTTTGAATAACAGTTAAAACTAATTTTTATTATAAAAATTTAATTTCATTTTTATTTTGTAATTTTTATAATAAAAATTAATTTTTAATTTTCATGAACAATTTTTTTTATTATAAAATTTTTATAAAAATTACTAATCTAGTAGGTTTAAGTAAATCTTGTATCCTTCTATCAAAGATATTCTATAATTTACAAACGCTTACTAGATAAGTAATTTTTATAAAAATTTTTATAATTAAAATTTTTCATAACAATTAAAAAGTAATTTTTATTATAAAAATTACAAAATAAAAATTAATTAAAATTTTTATAATAAAAATTAGTTTTAACTGTTATTCAAAAATTTTTATATAAAAATTACCATTTAACTGTTAAAACAAAATTTGTATTTTAAAATCATAGAATAACGATTATTTTAAAATTTTTATGTAAAAATTAGAAAATAATTGTTATTTCAAAATTTTTATCCAAAAAGTTATAACAGTTACGGTCCCTGATATTTTCCTTTCCGCTAATAACGATAACCACAATAAACTTTTTTTGCTGACTTTTATTGTAATGGTCAAAAAAAAAAAAGTTATAATAGTTGATAATAGTTATTAAAAACTTTTCTGAATTACACAGTTAATAACAGTTATTGGAAGACTTGTTTAATTAAGACTTTTTAAGACTTTTATTAAAAAGTTGTTAAATAACAGTTACTAAAGACTACAACATAATTATTATGAAAGACTTTTATTTTATTACTCAGAAATAAGAGTTATCGAAAGACTTTTATTATCAAATTCTGTAAATAAAACACATTCAAAGACTTTTTATTTTTTAATAAAAATCTTTCAATTTTTTTATTACAGCTTCAGCGGTTTGCTCTCCCCTTAAATGATCCATTCTTATCATTAACTCAAGAAATAAAGAAGACTTTTATATTGTGATTTAAAAATATATAAGTCACTGATTGAGTTTTATTTACTGAGTTAAATAATAAAAGGCTTTAGATAACTCTTATTTTCAGAGGAATAAAATAAAAGTCATTAATAACACTAGTTTACAAAAATAAAAAAAAATAAAGACCCATTGAAGCTGTTATTTTTTTATGATGTACTTTGAATGCTGAGCTCAAAAAATTATATTCAAAAATTTTTGTATGGAAACGATTTTGAGTTAGAATTTTTTCAGTTTTTTCGGTAGGTACCCTTACATTTTATGACATATCTCGAGCTAGAAACTTTAGATGTCGTCAAGCAAGGTATTAATCTAAAGGGTATGCAATTTTCAATAATCTAGTTGAAGATAATTTTTCAATCGGTTTAGTAGTTAAAATGCTACAAGCAAAAATATTTCGAAAAAATCTATTTTTTTCTCAAAAACGTGGAAATTTGGTTTTACTAAAATCTGTAAAAGGTTGAAACTGATAAAAAATAAATTGTTTTTTTGTTTTGTTCTTACGAATAGCACTTCTACGAAGAAAATAAGGCATTGGTAAAGAATATCTATGGATAAATAAAGGAGCTGTGAGCAATTGTACAAATACTAACAGTCAAATTTCTGTGTTTTATGTATTTATTAGAAAATATTTTTATTTTTCTTCTTTTTTGGCCTTGCTCTCAATTTTTTTCTGTGATTTGGATTCTATTGGAACTCTTACATTGAGCAAAAAGCAAAGTAAAAAAAAAATTTTTTTTAATGAACACGTAAAATAGTCAAATTTGACCCCTAGTTGTTTCACACAATTCCTTACAACTTCGCTATTTATCCACAGATTTTTGTCATCAACGCCTTATTTTCTTCGTAATAGGCAATTTGTAAGAATAAAAGTAAAAACAATTTTTTGATTTTTGTTTTCAACCTTTACAGATTTTAGAAAATCAAATTTTTCACGTTTTTGAGAAAAAAATCATTTTTTTCGAAATATTTGTGCGTCTTACTTTTAAACTACTAAACCGATTGAAAAATGTTCTTTGACTAGATTATTGGGAATTGCAAAACCTTTTGATTAATCCCTTGCTTGACTTCATCTAAAGTTTGTAACTCGAGATATGGCTTAAAAGGTATTGGTACATACCGAAAAACTAAAAAAAAATTCTAACTCAAAAACATATCCATACAAAATTTTTTGAAATTCATTTTTGAGTTCAGCATTCCAAAAACATCATTAAAAAATAATGGCTTCAATGGGTCTTTTTCGCTGTAAACTAGTGTAATTTGTATTTAATATATGTTAATATATGTTATAACTGTTACCGTCCCTGATTTCTATATTAAAGAAAAAAAAAATTATTTAAGACTAAGAAAGCCTTTTAATTTTATTAGAGTTTTTTTTCAGAATCATCTTCTCTAAGCATTTCATATTTAATAAGAACGTTTATTTTTAACTAGCTGTTAAAACTTAAAAATTCTGTTGATATATAAGAGATAAGAGATTTTACCGTTTTAAAAACAAATTTGAACTGGTGGGGAATCGCTTTCCTTTGTTGATCTTCTTAATGTTAGTGGGTTGGGAATATTGTTAAGCTATAAAAAAATATCTACGTCGATATAACCCACGGTTTCAGGTTAAAGTTTCAAAAACTTCGGAGATATGGCTCTGAACCAATCCTAAATCGGTTCAGCGGTTTCGGAACCTGTCTTGAATCTTGTTCATAGTTCATAGCTTCAATCATTCTTAAGATATGGCTCATCGAGGTGAAGAATTGGGCATGACAGATGTTTGGATTTCCTGGAATAATACGGTAGATCCGTCTGCCTGTAATACCAATCCAAGCATTTATGAGCAATTTACAGGTGATGCTGAACGTACACCTTTCTAAAGAAGCAGGTTAAGGCCTGGCTCAAGAGGTGCTCTATCTAAGTTCTTGTAAAGTTCTCACGTTCAATTGTTAATTAATTAAACTCTTTCCTGATCAACATGAACATACTATGAAAATTTCATGAAGATCGGTTTAGGATCAAACAAAAACATACAAATATACATACATATTATCATTTTTATATAAATATATAGATCTCTACCAATTGAAATAAATATTTAGAATTATCAAAAATCGGTAAGATTAAACACAGAAAACCGAAACAATACCGGTATTAGCGTTTCAGTATTCTATTTCGGATTCTATTAAAACGATATACTGTTGTCGCTACTCAAAAATATTTTTTAGTTTCGGTTCTAGTCTCGATATTGATACGTGCCTAAATACGGCTTATTCGGGTTAACGGTACTGGTTAAGGTATTGTTCCTATATTAAATGGAATATGGATATTAGATATTTATAAATTTAAAATCATTGAGAATCAAAATTTGATCACTCTACCATAAAAAAAAGCTTTTCTTAGAAAATCACATTTTCCGACCGATCCGACCTATATATAGTCATCCGATTTTAACCAAATTTTGTAGAACAGTTAAAAAACATATATAATTCATAATTTCAGAGTTTAAGAACCCCATCATAAAAAAAAGGTTTTTCTCACAAAGACATATTTTACGACCAATCTTAACTATGGCAGCTATAAGATATAGTCATCCGACTTAAACCAACTTTTGCAGAACTGTGTGACAGCATATAATATTCATAATTCCTGAGTTAAAGAACGTAATCATGGATACAGAAATAAATATAAAAAAAAATATTCCTTAATTATTTTTATACTTAAAGGGGCATTTATCATAATCAATTTTCTGGGTATAAACGAGTTAATACCTGACCAAAGGCATACAAACTAAGTAGGCTCTGTAATACAACTTCAATTGAGCGCCCTTCCCTGCGATTCTTATATTTTGTACTTCGTTCATATTGTGTACATTTTTCTCAGTCAGTTGTTCGCTTTCGAACAGCACGGACTGCATTCGATTTTTCTTTATTTAATTTAATTTCAACCTTGGGCTTTCACACACTTCTGTGTCATCGATCTTCTACTTTCATTATTCATTATTTCATTATTTGGACTTTCTCCAATTCAACATTATCCGTCACTGGGCCATATTCTTTATTTCTTTATTATTCAGCTAATAGTTTTCATACATAACCTGCTTAATGGTTGATTTTTTGAAAATTTAAGAAAATATACATAACACTACCCATTGAAGCCATTATTTTTATAATGATGTATTTTGAAGTGATGAATTCAAAAATTAATTTCAAAATTTTTTGAAATTTCCTTTAAGCCATATCTCGGGATATAAACTTTAGATGGAGTCAAGCAAGGGATTAATCAAAAGGGCATGCAATTTCGAATAATCTAGTTAAAGAACATTTTCCAATCGGTTTAGTAGTTTGATAGTTAGAAGCAAAAATATTTCGAAAACAAATTATTTTTTTCTCAAAATCGTGAAAAATTTGATTTCCTTAAATCTGTAAATGGTTGAAAGTTAAAATTTGAAAATTATTTTTCTTTTTCACTTGCGAATTGTAATTTTACAAAAAAAATAAGTTATTGATGACGAAAACCTGTAAAAAAATAATCAATTGCTCACCACTCCTTTATTTATCCATAGATATTATTTATCAATACCTTATTTTCTTTGTAGAAGTGCTATTCGCACAGAACAAGAGAAAAAAAGAATATATTTTGATCAGTTTCAACCTTTAACAGATTTTAGGAAAAAAAAATTTTTGTACGTTTTTGAGAAAAAAATCGATTTTTCGAAATGTTTTTGCTTGTAGCATTCATATTACTCAACCGATTGGAAAATGATCTACAACTAGATTATACAGATATATATTTATATATAGAGAATAGTGTACCTGTGCCAGTCCCAGATCCCTGACCCCAAAATCCGATCCCTAATCAATGATCCCAGGCCCCTGATCCCAGATCCCAGTATTCTTATCCCAGATCACAGATCGGAGATCCATCGCAGATCCCAGATCCCCGACCCCAAAAACCATTATCCCTTATCCCAGTTTCCTAATCAATGATCCCAGATACCTGATCCCAGTTCCCTTATCCTAGATCACAGATCCAAGATCCATCCCAGATCCCTGACCAGATTTCTAATCAATGATCCCAGGCCCCTGATCCCATATACCTGATCTCAGTTCCCTTATTCCAGATCCTAGATCACGGATCCGAGATCCATCCCAGACCCCTGATCCAAAATACCTGATCCCAGTTTCCTTATCCTAGATCACAGATTCGAGATCCATCCCAGATCCCTGACCCCAAATACCAGATACCTAATCAATGATCCCAGGCCCCTGATCCCAGATCTCAGATCCGAAATCCATCCCAGACCCCTGATCCCAGTTCCCTTATCCTAGATCACAGATCCGCGATCCATCCCAGATCCCTGACTGCAAAACCAAATACCTGATCTCAGTTCCCTGATCCCAGATCCGAAATCCATCCCAGATAACAGATCCCAGATCCGAGATCCATCACAGACCCCTGATCCTAGACCCCAGATACCTGATCCCAGTTCCCTTTTCCTAGATCACAGATCCGAGATCCATCCCAGATTCCTGAGCCCAAAAACCAGATCCCTAATCAATGATTTCAGATCCCTAATCAATGATCCCAGATACCTGATCTCAGTTCCCTTGTCCCAGATCATAGATCACAGATCTGAGATCCATCCCAGATAACAGATCACAGATCCGAGATCCATCCCAGATCCTAGATCACAGATCCAAAATCCATCCCAGTCCCTGACCCCAAATACCAGATCCCTAATCAATGATCCCAGGCCCCTGATCCCAGATCTCAGATCACAGATCCGAAATCCATCCCAGACCCCTGATCCCAGATATCTGATCCCAGTTCCCTTATCCTAGATCACAGATCCGAGATCCATCCCAGATCCCTGACCGCAAAAAGCAGATCCCTGATCAATGATCCCAGGCCCCTGATCCCAGATACCTGATCTCAGTTCCCTGATCCCAGATCCTAGATCACAGATCCGAAATCCATCCCAGACCCCTGATCCCAGATACCTGATCCCATTTCCCTTATCCTAGATCACAGATCCAAGATCCATTCCAGATCCCTGACCGCAAAAACCAGATCCCAGATCCCTAATCAATGATCCCAGAAAACTGATCTCAGCTCCCTCGACCCAGATCCTAGATCACAGATCCGAGATTCATCCCAGACCCCTGATCCCAGATACCTGATCCCAATTCCCTTATTCTAGAACACAGATCCCAGTTTCCTGACCCCAAATACCAGATCCCTAATTAATGATACCAGACCTCTGATCCCAGATCCCTGATCCCAGATCTCAGATCCCTTATCCCAGATCACAGATCCGATATCCATCCCAGATTCTAGCTCAAAAACGAATCCATACAAAAAATATTCAAATTCATTTTTGAGTTTTGAGCATTTCAAAGATCATAAGAGAAAAATACTGTTTTTATGTTGTTTTTTTTTCGTAAACTAGTGTTATATGAAATAGTGAGTGAAATATTTAGCAATGCCTGCCATTTAAAGATTATTTTCTTTAAATCTTGTCCGTGGGCTACACAGAATGAGAAATTAAATAGTGCGGCTATATAAGTGTGCACCAAGCATAAAACGAAAATTTAAATATAACGGTTAATTTATTTTGTTTCTTGGCTTATCTTATTTTTGATTCTCTTTTTATTGTTGCTCTCCCCTCTCTGAGTAATAGTACACTGAAAAAATTGCGTGCGGCTATAAATAAGCACCAGAGTTTATAGAAAAATGAGTTTTCTACATGTCTGTCTTCATGAATTCGCTCATACTTTTCCCAGGAAACGAAACATTTTCATTCTTTTTAGAAAATTTTTGCCCTATATACTTTCACAATTCTTTTGAATAATTTCCCAAATCTATCTATACATATTCCTTGTCAAGCTTTATTGCCCCCACTTTCGCCTCACTGCAGCAGGAAGTCATTAAGCTCCCTTGGCTGAGGCATAAATAAAGTTCAACTTCTTAGCAAGAAGGCAGAACAACTGCAACAATTCACCCCCAGAAGGTGGCAGCCAAATGCAAACGCATCTCTTTATTAAACGCGACAAACCAACTCAAATTTACGTGTAAAAACACTCGAAACAAAAACATCAAATTGTCGCCGACACCGCCGATGGCGGCTATAAACACGTCGATGGGGCCCCCGAGCTGAAATGCATGGACATACGACGCATTGTACGCATGCAGCGGCTAATGTATCTAATAGATACACGACAGCATGTCAAACGCTTCCAGCCGAGCAGAAAGCGTGCTTGTGTGAGTGGGTCGCTGTTCCGGAATGCCGCCAGCAGCCTCCACCTCGTGAGTTTCTAATTAACATTGGGATTGTAGTACACATTTAATTTATATCTTATTGATGCCGGCGACATTTGTATTTATTTTTACCAACAATCCCGCCCCTCTCGCTCGATCGCTAGTGGCGCGTTTCGCCGTTGGTTATTTTTATCAAAAATTGTGAAAATCGGAAAAAATTTATATGGAATAGGTGTCGTCTTGATATAATTATTGTTGTTGTTGTTTTTTATCTATACTCTAATTAAAATATTCGTGTGTTTCGTTGTATTTGCCTATATACATACATGCTTTGTTGTTGGCTTCTTGTACACATTTTTTTGTTTTTCTTTCATTTGCTCAACTGAAATTGTCGGGTGGGTGGATTTTTGGTTTATTTTTATTTATAAAAACAAAAAAAAAAAGTATTTAAACATTTTTCCGCATTTTATCATTTTCTTTTGCTTTCTGCGTAATATTGTTTAAGTGGATTCCCAAATATTCAATAATTTGTATCATTCCTCAAGGCCAAGTGCAATATTTATTTAAACGGTGTAAGAACAAGCAGTGAGAGTGAGAGAAGCTTAAGGGCCACAAATGATTCAGTGAAAGATAAACCAGCAGTTTACATATAATTTAATCGATTTGAAAAGTAAAGCAATTGGCAACTTATATAAATAAAACCTTAACTTTTAGCAGAGCTGTAAATTGAAATTACCATTACCATTACAATTTTTTTAGGTATTTAAAAACCTAATTACTATTACAAGTACGATTTTGTCGTAATTATCAATTCCTTACCTTTACAATATTTTACAAACTTTTGTACAATTTTTTAAAGAATTAAAATTTCCATCGAAATTACTACAAATATTTATAATTTATTTTTTGAACACAATTATTGATAATGGCAATTTTCAATTACTTAAAAATCGTAATTGTAAGTATAACTTTATTATCTGTACATTTTAATATAAATAATGAATACAGAATTTTTTCTTTTCATGCCAGAATTCGATATACGGAATTTAAAACTAGCTTACACTTTTCCTGAATATCAAATTAGGGAAACAGATATCCAAAAGATAAGATTTTCGTAAAGAATACTAGTAATTATTACCAAAATAGATGCCAAAACGTTTGGGAAATAAAAGAGGGGGTGGAAAATAAAAGGATAATGATCATAAAAAAACTTTTCTTAGTAAAACACATCGACGATGCGTGGGCTTAGCTATAGTCACGATTTTGATAATTTTTCGAAATGAACCTAAATATACAGGGACCTACGATAAAAACAAAAGAAGTTTTCCACTAGAAGTAGTTTTGAGATCGCTAGGCGCTATAGGTAAGCCCGGGGGGGGGGGGAGTTGTAGGTGGGGATGGGTTGAAACAAAAACGTCAATTATTTTATAGGAACGATATTCAAGCAAATGGTTGACACCTACTGAACCTAATAATGGACAACATATTATAGAGAGTATCAACCTCTCCTTATTGGGGTATTATCGAAAAAAGACCGAGCATCGAAGAACATGAAATATTAGAGATATAGGATATAGTAATCGAGCACTAGCAAGTTTTTTTGTAGGCGACAAAACAAAGATCTGTTTAACATGCTATTTATTTGCAGGGATTCAAACCACTTGGGTTCAGTGGTTCATGGAGGATTTAAACAGATGGTTCGGTTTATAACATAGTTTTTTGAGCAAAACATACCGTGGTTTTGGTTCGGTTCATTGGTTCACTCTCAATTCTCGAGCAATGTACTATCTAAAATGACTTTAAGATATTAATTTCGAAATAAAAGTCGTTAAAAACCTTAAAATCACTTCAAAATATTAATATTAATTCTCAGAATTATATATGGGGGTGTCCTGGAAATCACTAGTGATTTTCCTATAAACAATTGTACTTCGAAAAAACTTTTTGGGAAGAAGAACTTTTTGTAAAGAGTTTTTTTTTTTACTGCACGCAACTAATATGGCGGAACCGGCCGGATCGGTTGACTATATCTTATAGCTGCCATAGGAACGATCGAAAAATAAGTCTTTGTGAGAAGAACTTTTTGATTTCCATCGTAGCGTCTCCAATCGTAGTATATATATTTTTAAAATGTTTCCACATAATTCTGATAAAATTTATCAAAATCGGATGACTATAGCATATAGCTGCCATATAAACGGTCGATCAAAAAACTACTTCTAGTGAGAAAACTTTTTGTTTTCTATCGTAGCGTCCCCAATCTTGGAATATTTAGTTTTATATGCTTTCACATAATTTGAAAAAATTTATCAAAATCGGATGACTATAGCCTAACTATATACCATAGGACTGATCGGTCGGAAAATGTGTTTTACTAAGAAAAGTTTTTTATGGTATCAAATTTTTATTATGAATGATTTAAAAATTTTTTAAATATTTGAGTTCTATATCCTATATATATTTAACCGGTTAAATCAGTTGGAGTAAACTTTTTAAGTAACAGTCGAAGTTAGCTTTGCCTTCTCGATTTTATATAATTAATAAATAACACAAAACAAAAAACCATATGGAAAAAGCTCTTATTGTTGTCCCTCCAGAATTTATAAAAAAAAAAACCCTTAAAAATCCCTATTCAAAGCTAGAAGACCACCTTAAACGGAAAAAAGAAATATTTCCCATGTGTTCTACAAATCGCTTTTGATCCAATAACGACCCAATTTACATACGATTTCGGTCGTTTTTACACACCGAATTTTATGATCATAAGTTAAAGAATTTCTGAGATATCAACTTGGAATATACCTAACTCCATATTGTCAATACACACCAAATTTTAGGTACAGTTCATGCAGCAGTAAAATGTTTAACTCCTTATTACTCACCTACACCCTAAATTTAAAGATCCCAGCTGAAATAATGTCTCGGGTACGGCTCTGAACCATTTTTGAAGCACTTTTAAGAACTGGTTCACAACCGGATATTATCCGAGAAAATAAATAACTTGATACTATTAACCCAAACCCCAAGTTGTAAGTTCATAGCTTAAATAATTTCCTAGCTATGGCTCTCTGACACTTTTGAACTGGATCAATCTGGTTCGGAACCGGTTTTAAAGCAGTGAAATGTTTAATTCCAAATTACGCAAGTACACACCAAATTCAAGTTCGTAGCTTAAATAATTTCTGAGTTAAGGCTCCGAACCACATTTAAACCACTCTTTTGAAATGGTTCAGAACCGGTATATATGCGGGTGTAAAAAACTTCACATGATCTACCCAAGCACCAAATTTTAAGTTCATTGGTGAAATATTCTCTAAGATATGGCTTAATGTTATTTTTGAAGCGGTTCGGAACCGGTTTTGAAACGGTAAAATGTTAAGCTCTATATTATTCACCTTACACACTAAATTTTAAGTTTATAGCTTTAATATTTTCATATAAATGACTCTGAAATACAATTTGAATTGGTTTTAAGCCGATTGCAGCTCCATCTATCGAGTTTAATTGTTAACCTAAACCATTTACGGACCCACAAATATATTCACAGAAAATTTTACCCAAATCAGTTCAGCCTTTTAGGAGGATTTCTGTGACAAACGCTGGGACAGAAGAAATAAATATTTATATTTAGAAAAGAGTGCCCCAGGGACTCCTCAACTAGGTAAGTTTGGCGACCAAGAGTGCTCAGTCGCATAGACTTTATGCAGACTCCTCTGTTTGCTTGTGATTTTTTTGATAAGGACTCCTTCAATCATCCTAAAATAATTCAGACGGAGTGCTTGTGGTTCTGCTTTTGGGCTCCAATAATATTCCGAAGAGGAGGCCTGTTCAATCCTATTAAAAGCGCTTTAGAAACGCTCCTATAGTATCTAAGTTAATGTAGCAATATTCATTAGCCACCCTGTATGCTTGCAATTGAATTTAAATGAATCAATCTTACATTTTTGAACATAAAAGAAGGAATAATGTCGCAAGATACATATTATATTAAATTCAAGGGGGATTATAAAACTAAAATTTTGTTCTTTGATTTAAAAATTCTTTTCGCTTGTTTCAGTACGGAATTCTTGATTTTTGTTGAGTCTTTGAGTAACAATTAATTCGTCTGGTTATGTTTAATGCACAAATCGTGAACAATTATTGATGTCTAATAAGTAAAATGACTTCTTTTCTGTTCCAAAATTATAGTTCTTATGAATTTCAACCAAAAATTGCTAACCTGTTTCGTAGGCTTAGGAAAATGGCACCCAATCTGATGATGGTATTAGCAGATTTGTACACCTCGTTTCGTGACTTTTGACCATAAGCAGGCGGGGGCGTCTCTGTTTTCATGTGTGTGTGAGAGTGCAAGTGTGTTTGTGTTTGCCCTAAGCCAGGGGCTAAAAGAAAAAAAAAACAAATGTCGAACATGTTCGAACCAAACACACAGGCACAACCACTTTTCGAATCGAACCACCCAAACGGTCATCGTTTGCAACGCAACCGAAACGAATACTTTGGATTGTCGGAACAAGAATTCTTATTACACGTTCGGGGACTCAGTACATTTTCAGCAATCAGGCGGGCAGCAAGTGTCGTGGTTCAAGTGCGGCTAATCACTGATTGTCATTTTATTGTGATTTGTTTTGGTTTTTTGGGGGGAAGACACAAACAAACAAAAAATGCATCGAGTGCAAAAAATGAATTAAAGAAATTAAAGCAAAACCAAAACCAAAATGCCAGTGCTCCAAAAGGCAACAACAATCAAATTTATTATTATTAATAATAAACCAACAAAAACAAACAAACTTAAATCAGTGACAATTTGTCTCCTGTGGCGACAACAACAAAAACAAATAAATAAATAAATAAATGAAATCAGTTTGGCTTTTCCTTCTTTTTTTTTTACAACCTGATTTTTATGAATGAATGCAGCAGAAGCAGCAGCAGCAGCAGCAGCAGCAGCCGACAGCAGCGGCTAGAGAGTCGCGTGCACAGGAGCGAAATCTGAGGCTTCCCCCGCCAATTTGAATTCGATTTCCACTGTTGTTGTTGTTGTTGTTGTTGCTGTTGTCAGCGACTGTCAGCAACTCACAGACAACACACACACATTTGCACAGCCACAACAATTGTTGTTGTCGTTGCAAAATTAATAACGGAAGTTGTGCATTTTATTAATAAAAAACGAAATTCACACACACAGACAGACAGACAGACAGAATCAGAACCATAAAATCAGACAAAATCACCGCACAACAAAGTGCAAGTTTTTGCTTTTGCTTTTTTTGCATTTGTTATTGTTGTCGTTGTCTGTTGTTGTTGTTGACAAATTGCTGAAGCTTCTCCCTGTTTGCCTTACTTTTCGTTAGTTTCCTTGCCGATTTTTGTGCGCTGAAATAAATATACAAAAATTTACTCTAAATTCTAAAATTACGACAAATTGTGCAGCAAACCCTTAAACAAAAATTTACAACCTCCAACCCCTTACACACACACACAAAAATTTAAAATATATTTAAAAATCTCAAACGCTTGTGTTTCCAAAAAAAAAAAGTGCTCAAAAGTTGGATAATTGTGTAATTGAATGCTAAATTGAACTCGCAACGTTTTTGAGAGAAAGCATCACAGAAATTTAATCACCCAGAAGAAGGACATCAACATTTCAAACAGCCAGCGGTAAGTTACATTTTATTTTTAACAAATGAATTTTAAGTGAAGACTTTTTAACAAATTCATTTTAAATAAAGTTTGTGAGCATTTTTAAGAAAGTATGAGATTTGTTAAGAATTTTCTTTTTAAAATTCAGCTTAAGTCGTTCTATTAGGTAATATTGCTGTCTCAGAACGATTTAAGCTGAATTTTAATTAAAAAATTCATAACAATTCTCAGTCTTTCTTAATTTCTCTATTTAGTTTTTATAGGCAAGAAGAGTAAGAAGAAAACCAGAAAAGTTGGATAGTTTAATGTTCATTACTTTTGGATCAAGAAGAAAGAAAAGAAAAAAAATTTTGGGGTTTTCTTCAGACTGAACTTAATCGTAGTAGGCCAGGGTAAATTTTTATTAAAACACGTTTTTGTGATTTGAAAACTGCATTGAGCAGGCCACGATGTGTTTTTTTATTACCTTTTCAACACATTTATCCTAGCCTTCTAGGATTAAAATCAATCTGAAACGAAAAGGAAAAGCTAACTTCGACTGTGCCGAAGTTTTAATACACTTGAAAAACTTTACTCCAGCTGATTTAACCGGTAAAATATATATAGGATATAGATATCAGATATTTAAAATTTTTAAATCATTGATAATAAAAATTTGATACCATAAAAAAAACTTTTCTTAGTAAAACACATTTTCCGACCGATCGGTCCTATGGCAGCTATATGCTATAGTCATCCGATTTTGATAATTTTTTTCAAAATTATGTGAAAGCATATAAAACTAATATATACCAAGATTGGGGACGCTACGATAAAAAACAAAAAGTTTTTCTCACTAGAAGTAGTTTTTTGACCGACCGTTTATATGGCAGCTATATGCTATAGTCATCCGATTTTGATAAATTTTTTCAGAATTGTGTGGAAACATATAAAACAAATAATACTTGGAGACGCTCGATGGAAATCAAAAAGTTTTTCCACAAAGACTTATTTTTCGACCGATCGTTATCGCTATTAAGGATCGTTTGATACATTTTTCCAGAATTATGTGGAAGCATATAAAACTAACATATACCAAGATTAGTGACGCTACGATGGAAAACAAAAAAGTTTTTCTAACTAGAACTAGTTCTTAGACCGATCGTTCCTATGGCAGCTATATGATATAGTAATCCGATCTGGCCGGTTCCGACATATTAGTTGCGTGCAGTAAAAAGAAGACTCTGTGCAAAATTTCAGCTCGATAGCTTTAAAACTGAGAGACTAGTTCGCGTAGAAACAGACAGACGGACAGACGGACGGACGGACAAGCGGAAACTCAGCTCGTCGTCCTGATCAAGAATATATATGTTTATGGGGTCGGAAATGAATATTTCTATGCGTTACAAACTTCTGGGCAAAATTAATATACACTTTTCAAGTGTATAATGAAGAATTTACTTTCTTAACGTTCTTTGGTCAACAAAAATAATGGATACAAACCATTTCTAAACCGAAACGAACCAAACTGTACCGAACAGCGAATTGGCGCTCGTAAACCGAACCCAAATCGGTTGGAAAACATTAAACCGAACCTTAAATAGCAAATGAAAATGGTTCGGTGCGGTTCGGTTCATTTTATCAACGACTTTGATGACTTAAATCCTCCACCTTAAGACAAAGATTTAAATTTCAATTGAATTTGAATTTTAACCGATCTAATTCTTTAAAATTACTTTTTAAAGACAAGGGAGGCCATTAATACACCTAATTAAACTGTAGTGAAGTCGATTTTTGCAAACTATGTCTTAAAGGTCAGCAAGCTATTGGGTTGCATTCAGTTTTCAGTGTTTCCAAAACATCTCATATTGTCCATTATCTCTGCAATTAATGTCTGTTTTCTGAGGCATATTATACGGAATATTCTTCAGCACGAAAAGATTCTTCAACTTAATCTTACAAAAAGAAGGAATGTATTTTTTCTGCCCTATTTACCGTTTTACTGTTTGTATTCCTGCTCGTCAAGTTAATTCCGAAACTTTTGGATGGCGTCTGCATATTCTACGTTGTATACACTCAGATAAAAATCCCTTCTAAATGTACCGAAAACCGTGTTTTTCGTTCTCAATAGTAGGGTAAAAGTTCGTTTTTTCTTATAATGGGAACCGCGGGCTTAAGGTTAGAACGCTTTTATTGAGACCGAACGTTTCGCGTTTCAAGAACGCAAAAAATAAGAACGGATTGGGTATAAAAGTAAGAAATTTGTGCTGTACTTGTTAAGATTTTGGTATGCGATGAATATAAAACTTTAAATTTATTTATGGACTTAAATCTCAATAACAGCCATCAAAAATTTAAAACAACTATTGATTTATGATTGCAAATATAACTATTAAAATTTAAGCAAAGTGCACAAATTTAAATTCGAAAATGCCGGCGGCTGCATTGATAGAAAAAATTCGTCGAAAGAATTTTCGAAATGTATATAATCCACTTTTATTTTTCACCGCTGATTACTTATCTTCTTCTACTTAGTTTGGCAATCTTGCAACTAAAATTGGTGTTTTGTTCAATATATCATTAAATTTATCCTTAACTAGAACCCAATCCGAAATCGTATACCGAAAATATCAATTAAAACTCAGAAAGTCATACCCATTATTTTACGATTCTTGAGAATTGTGTTATTTTATAAACCGTACCAGTACAATTTTGGTTCTGAGTATTTTTAATTTTTGAGATTTATTTCTTTTTGTTAAAATTGTGTTTTAATGGTGATTGAACTGTAAAAAAAAATATTTGAAAAAAAGCAAAAGTTCTTCTTCTAAATTTTACCGATATATACCGTACCGGTATACCGAAATAAAAACCTATGTGCCAATACGGAACCAAATACCGTAATAAACTTCAACCTTAACGTAACTTCCTAACAAAATACATGTTAAGGTACATACCAGAACCGGAACCGAAATACTATTCGCAGCATTGCGTATATTTTGTTTTTCCTTCCGTCTGCTTGATTGAGCTGGCGACGTTAATACATGCATTTTGTTTTTGTTATTCATTTCGAAGCGACGCAAATGCTTGTGCGACAAAATGAGACGCCATAAAATAACTCTCGAAGCAATTGGAGCAGTTGGACTTTTATTATTTATTCATTTAACTTAATTAAAGCGTATAAAAGCATTAAAGGTAAAAGTTGGACGATGAAAAACAGGAATACTTTTTTCGTTTTTAATTTAGGCGCTCCTAAACTCTGCAAATATGAGTATTATATGCTGTCCCACAGTTCTTTAAAATATGTTCAAAATCGGACAACTATATCTTATAGCTAGCAAAGAACCGATCGGTCGTAAAATAGTTGTTAGTGAAAAAACTTCTTTGTTTTTCTTAATAGCGTTCTTAAACTCAGGAATCATGAATATTATATGTTTTCAGACAATCGGATGACTATATCCCATAGAACCGATAGGTCAGAAAATGCGTTTAAGTAGGCATAACTATTTTGTTTTTAATGAATGCTTTCTTAAAATCAGGAATTATGAATACTAAACGCTTACCAATAGTCCTGCAAAATTTGGTCAATATTGGATAACATATACTATAGAACCTATTTGTCTAAAAATGTGTCTAACTGAGAAATCTTATATGTTTTTGATGGTAGCGTGATGAAATTTAAAAGTCAACAACCAGATTCTTAATGATTTTGAATATATAAATATTTGAAATCTACAAGGCAGATGAAATCTGCTTCAATTTAGTTTTTTCGTCTTGAATTTTCAAGAAGAAATCTGCTGAAATCGAGAAAACTTTGTGGTGCAAGGTGAGAAAAAAAATGAGCTGAAAATTCATGCCAGATGCTTATCTATTTTGAATATATAAATATTTGAAATCTATATCCTAAATATATTCTATAGCATAAACAATGGAGTGTATTAAAACTTCGGCACAGTCGAACTTAACTTTGCCTTCTCGTTAAATACGTTGTCAGTTTTACTTATTGTTGCTTTCATAATGCAATTCGATTAGTTAAAAAAAAAGTCAAGCGATTTGAAGAGAAAAACAAAAACAAACTACATGCAATGTTGGAGAGTCGGAAGCAAAAACAAAATACAGGCGGTGTGCGAGACAACGACTTGGGCAATTAGACGGCTGCTTGATTCGAGGCTCGCTCATAAGGGTTGGTTTTTTATTTCTGTTGTTGTTGGACTGCTCCCAAACTCAAATTTCATTGGATGCCTAAGCGATTAGGTAAAATGTTTGTATCTTTCGGAAAGAGATGCTCCCGCTATAGAATGAAGGAATTTTTTCAGCTAATAATTGTCAAGGTTAAAACGCATAAAGCATGAATCACATGCCCTAAGACCTAAAACAAGTATCAGAGACTTTCGTCTCGGTGTCTTAAAAAAAAGCTTGATTTCCATAAAGTTTTGAATTGCACGAATATGAATGTGTTTAGGCCAACACTTAAATGGTGTGTCCCCGTTTTTTTTTTTTAGTTTCCAAATTCATAAATCATAATCTTCATGGTTACAAGAAGCATTTCAAATTTGTTGTTGTCAGTAATTGTCTACAAATAGCCAAAAAAAAAAAAAAAAAATGTACCAAAGATAATAATGGCGGCTAATGAATGTGCGGAATAGTGCGTAAGTGTAGTTTCCTCACCCCTGTCGACTCTCCAGCATCCAAAACAAACATGAAGAAAAAAAAAGGGCTAAAGAATGCAGAGGAGTTGAACAATTAACGCGTTGCTGTAATTACTAAGGCAAATGGGAAACACCAAAAAAAAAAAAAAAAAAAAAAATATTAATAATCAATAACCCGCTAAAAGGCGAAGTTTCTGTGAGAGACTGAGGCAATTTTATCGGTCATTGAACGAGAAGATTTCCTATGCCAAAACTTGCTGCTAGACATGATCGGGTATTTTTTTGTTTTTGTTTTTTTTTTTTTGGTTAATTACCAATCTTAAACCGTTGCCATAAGCTAATTACACATGGTCGAAACAAGTGATTTGCGTGTGCGCCCTCCAGCTTTTGACTTCAACTCGCCAAGTTGCGGGCTCTGCCCATTTGCCCGGGCTAATTAGCTAGGCAAATCTTCTAAAAAAATTTCTCCCTGTTATTTGCATTGATTTTCTTTTGCCATAAATGTGGTAGATAGATATGTGTTGGCCCACTGTGTGACCTTTAACTGGCGCCTTGCTCGCACAATTTATCATACAAAAAAAAAAAAAAAAAAAAAAAAAAAGTTTTTGAACGAAACCTTTTCATTGCCCTACTCCCCCCTGTGGTTACACAGAGAGAGAGGACGACTTGCTTGGACAGTTGGCGCCGCTATGCGTTCTAGATAAATAAGCATTCTTAATTATCCCTTTGCCTCCTTTTTGGTCCGTTATAAACAATGGAAACCGCGCACTTAATGCGTTTTCTGTTTCAAAAAAAAAAAAAAAAAAAAAAGCGACAACAACAAGGCAAGTATTTTTCTTCATATTATTCATTATTTCACGAAACGAAAATGTTTTTATTGCCTGCGAAAAAGGGTATAAATGGGGTTCACCCCGAAAGACTCTAAAATGGAAATCAAATATGAAAAAGTTGCTGAATGCCGTCGGTAAATGACAATTGCTTGACAGGGCAGTGACTTTTCAGTTTTCCTAAATTGTACATGTGTAATTGCACTAAAAAAAAAAACAGCACTATTTTGCTTCAATTGTTTCCTTTTGTTGAAATTTTCTTACTTGGCGCCTGCTTTAAGGTAACATCATGAGTTGACACAAAAATTTCATAATCCTCATGTCCTTTGCAAATAGTACAAAATTTTACTTATGTGTGTGTGTGTGTGTGTGTACAATTTATATAAGTGCATGCTTGCATTTGCACACTATATTTCTTGGGTATGACTCGACAGTTTTCTTTATGGAAGTATACCTGCTCCTTTTTTGAGGATCCCTCTAAATTAAAGGATTAGTTTGATGAACTTTGAAATGAGCGATAAAAAGGCAAAAGGATTCTTAAAAAAAAAATAACGTTATTTTTCTACTTTTAAGATTTCCCAAGATCGAACGAAGAGATGCACGCGTGTCCAATATTTTAAACGCGACACGAATGTAACACGACTGGCATATTTCAAACATGCACAAACGTTTCAAAATTTTCGTCACGACACGCACGACTTTATTAATAGTGATAAAATAGAGTATCGACGAATAGCCCCCTGAATTTCGTATTTAATTGTGCTTAAACGATTCGACTTCAAATAATTCTAACCAACAGTTTCACAGCTCCACGATATCTAAACAGTATCTTTGACTTAGACCGCATTTACACGATGAAGCAAACTTCTTGAAGTTTCTCGAACAGCATTTGTTTGAGGAAAAGAGGTGTGATGGGGTAGCTTGCCCCTCTACTACTCTTTCAAACAAGCAAGAGCTTTTAAAAAAGCGGTCTTAGTCCGTGTTCATCGTGTAAAAGCAAGAGTTTTTCGAACACATTCAAATAGCTCACAAATCATCCCTGCATCAGTTCAATCGGAACAAAGCAAAGGAGGATTATCAAAAAGCTTCACGCCACGGTAGGTCTTTCCCACAAAAAAAAACTTCATGAAGGAAACTTCATCGTGTAAATGCTGACTTAGATAGGATTTAATCGATAAAGAACTTCAGAAGTTTCAGCTTTTATTTGTGGGAAAAGAGTTGTGTTGGAGTAGCTTGCCCCTCTAAACATCTCGTTCCTACAAGTAAGAGCTTTTTTAAAAACTTTATGAAGTTTGCTTCACCGTTTAAGTCCGCATTTACACGATGAAGTTTCCTTCATTAGTTGAGTTATTTTTCTTATCGAACCGGTGCAACGATGAAATAGAACTTCACAAAGCGAACGAAAATGCGCATGAAGTTTTAAAGATGCTTCAAAACAAAATCGGAGAGAGCTTAATGAAGCAAACTTCATCGTGTAAACACGGAATAAATTTCGACTTAGTATTTTTGCACTAGTTAAGGTCAAGTAATGTTGTGTCTTGTTTGTCGTTTTATGTCGTGTTTAATCGTGTTATAAGGGCATAAAACTGACATGCACGTGCACTTATGAAATCTCACGAACACATCGTGTTGAGTCGGTTGTATTTGTGATACGGTGAAAAACGCGACACGCTCTCTTCTCTATTCAAAAGTATCAACCTTATTACAAATAAGTATAAAATTGGCATTCACTTACCTGTAAATTTCAAAAGGTTGCACAATATTGGCGTTATCCTGTGAAATTCATTTATCGAAAGAAAAAAATAAATACAATTTGAGAAAAATAATACATCAAGCTGGTCAAAAAACATTAACATGGCATGCATTAACACGTTAAAAGAGAAGTTGAGCCTAAAACAACACCAGGCAGAGGTCTCGTCTATTAGAACAGTTCCAGCGAGTTTCGCCTCTGTACAAAAACGAATGAAAGGTTGCATGTTAAAAACTACATCTTAGTGGAAAAAGAACTAGGCGAGATGTGCCTTTTGCATACAGTTAAGTCCAACTGGGCTGAAGGACGGCACTTCACACAGACACGAGCCGAACATATCAGCAAAACCATCCAGTCGCCGGTTAGCGTTCAATGAAGTAGGTCAGACCGCTCGTCGCTTATATCACACCAATACACTTTAACTTTTGCCTTGTCTTGCAAACGCTTTAAAGATTCCCCATAGCACTACGCCGACAACGGCAATTGACTTGCTATGAGGCGATTGCAGCCAATCCAGCTGTTGGCAGAGAGACGAACTCAACGTAAGCTTCATGGGAGCACATCGACGTCGGTCTCCTCTCTTCTGGGCTAAGCCTGCTCTTAACCCAGGGCCGGCCAAATGGAGAGGACTGAAATATGAGCTGGTGTGGGTAACTGTCACAGTAGACAGCCAACTCACAAGTATTTCTGTGCTCACCTCTGTCTCATGTGTGAACTTGCTCGTCTGTGTTCGGACGAAGCTGGGCCCCATGGCATGAGCGACGTCTGTCTTAAGCACACAAAGTGAACTGCAGCATCTATTACGTGGGTTTATGACGTTATGCGAGATTCTCAACTTTACGGGGAAAATCCCAAACATAGGACTCAAGGAGCACATCTTCCCAAAAACAGTGTAAGAACGAAATCTCATATGTAAGTACATTTTGTGAGAAGAAAACTTGAATTGAGTTTTTTTGTTCGTTTTCAAGAACACTTTTTACTTTATATGAGAACAAACAATACTCATTTAAGTAATTTCGTTATTTGAGCAGATCAAAGGTAAATTTTCTCTCCGCGTTCTCGTTTTTCAACCCGTATGGAAAAATAACCCAAAGCCAATGTGGAATGGCTCACTGAATGAAAGTCAAAAATATACTCGATTGAGTTGATTTTGCTCATCAAAATATTCTGAACATTTGTTCTCAAAAATTTTGAGAAAAATCTGTTATTGTTTTGAGTTGCACAATTATGATCTGAACAGGTTTTCCCTCTGGAATTTAAGATAATTTCGATTTTACTTTTAGTAAGGAGCTAACAAGAACTTTCAGTCATAGGTAAAATTGTTTACTTTAGATGGTTAAACCGTGGGGTATTTGGAATATATCATGTTGATAAAAATTCTTGAGTCTATTCACATGACTTCAAGGAAAGTTTTAAAAGAGACTTGAATAAAATGATGATATACACAACTTTCAGGAAATGCAAGATGGTTAAAACTTCCTGGTCTCAACTAAGAATGGTTTTTAAAAGGAAGTCTATTAAAATTATTAATAATGCAGTCGATTTTCAAAAAAAATTTCTTGAGTCTATTCACATGACTTCAAGGAAAGTTTTAAAAGAGACTTGAATAAAATGATATCCTATATTGGTGTGATTTTTCTATCCCTTCCACAAATTTTATCAAATGCAATATTCTAACGCAGTCGCACTTTCAACATTCAACGTCAGCAGCAATGTCCAAACAATTGCAATTTTAAGTGAAAATAAAACGCCTGACAACAACAACAACAACAGCGACTACAATAAAAGCCTAAAACCTAATAAAAATTCAAATTAACATTTGAAAGAGCGAGCCAGCGAATGGGCCCAAACAACAAGCGAGGCGAGAGAGCCAGAGGCCAGAAATGCAAGTGTAAGAGAGAGAGAAAGAGAGCAAAATTCAAAAATCAAAAGAGAGAGCGACAAAGCACATGAATGGGACAGACAGAGGGGTCGCCGAAAAAGCTTATGAAATTCTATTAATTTTTGAACTGCAAACTGCATGTAATCCCCCAGAACGGTTTTCTAATCGGGTGGGGAGAGGGGAGGGGGGCCGATTGTTTTTGTTGTATAGTGCAGATTGCAGACACTGGCATAATAATGCAATTTGCCAGCTGCCAGAGTGAATGTGTGTGTGTCGACGTCACGCGCCAAAAAGACGTCGTTGATGTTGCTGTTTGTCTGGCCCCCCGCCCTCTCCCTGTGTCTGACTGTCTGTCTGTCTGTGCTGCTGCCACCTGCAGGCTCTCTACCCACACACACACACACACACACTTTTGCTCTCTCTCTTTGCATTTAACTTGCAAGTTGCACTTCAAGAAGCTGAGGTCAGTTAAGCAGTTAGCTCTCTTTGAAGAGGTGCCAATTGTCTTTTTTTCCTCCCCCCACAATTGCAGTTTGAAGGCCTTGCCTTCGGCTGTCATCGTGCTCACACACACTCGCCTTGTTGTTGTTCTTTTTGCGCTCATTTGCGATTTTTGTTTTTGTCCTTTTTTTCGCGCAGTTTTTCCCCCCACACACACACACACAAAACAGCTGAAAAAAGCACGTGTCATTGTCGATGTCTGCGTTTTATCCCTGCCCCCCCAGCGGGTGCCCTTTTTTCATGGTCGGAGGAGGAAAAGAGTTAGTTCGCTTTTTAGCCAACTCTTCAGCACAAAAATTATTGATTAGAATCGTTGATTTGGCCAAATGCCAAGCGGAAGAAGACACAGCAAGTAGACGGAAAAACTTCTTAAGATTGCACTTACTCACACACACACACACAGTTATAGCCGCCCTCTGGCTCTCTTAAGTCTGCGGCTATTGGCTCTTTTCTCAGCTGAGGTTTGTTATTGTTTTTTTTTTTTTTTTGCCGGTTTGAATGAATATGAATATGAACACATTCTCCCCCGCAGCTGAAACTTGCACACATTTTGGGGTTTCGGGTTGGATACGAGGGCAAATGCACTTCGTGTTTGCTTCGAACCTGTTCGATGGGTCCAATAACCGGAAACGGAAATCATATTTGGTTAAGTTCTATGTGGGGGGGGGTATGTGGTAATGGTGATTCTTACAGTTCTCCTTCTCAAGATCGTAAATCGCCAAAGCGAAGGTGTGTCATTGCGCGCGACTTATAAATAAAATTAACAGCAACAACAACAACAACAACAGCGGAAATATTTGCTGTAATTAATGGCAAACAATTACAAAGAACTTCAGTAAAGAAAGACCCCAAAGTGGAATTACAAAAAAAAAAAAAAAAAAAAAAAAAATGTGAAGAGCAAGTTGAAAAGTGAATTACCTGATAAAGGACACAAAACGCGATTTGAGGTGTGTTTGCTTGCGTTTACCTTCAGACTCTCTGACTCTGACTCTTTTGCCAATAAGTACAATGCGTGTGTGTGTGTGTGTGTGTCTCAATGTGTTTTGTTGGACAGGTTAAAAGCCCCGGCCCAGCAGGAGATTTAACTGGGCACAGTGGGGCATTTAGCCAAATATAAACATAAATGAAACTAAAGAAATAAAAAGAAATCAAATAAAGTAGCTGCCTTAGAAGTCATGGTGAGAAGCATACATACTCATATATATATTTTTTTTAGAAATTCTTATCTAAAGCTTACTGCGTCAAACTCTTACTTCGAAATGATCATTTTCTAAAAAGTTTCCCGTCAATAAAGAACTATAGCTAGCTAAAACTTCCGATTTATGTTCTTCTTTCTCGAAACAAAATTCACTTTATATGAAACAATACGTTTCCACAATATCTTTCATTTTTGTTTGAAACATTTAAGATATGTGTAGAAAACCAAAATTTTATGGGTTTAAAAAAAACATGATGCCCCAAAGTAGAAGTTTATGATGAATAGTTAAAGAAATATGATAAAGACTAATAAAAGGGCAAAAATATGGTTATTTTCGGTATAACGGTAAACCGACGCTAAACAAAGTGGTGGTTCTGTTTGTTTGGTTTTATTCGGTTCGGTCCGTCGGTCTGCGGTTTAAAATTTAGGTAGAGAGATACAAAAATATAGTTATAAAGAAAGAAAATTAAACATAATAAACTTACCCGGAAAGAAATGTCCTAATAAACTTGTGTACTGAAATCAAAAGAGAACCTCTTTTCTGTAGAAGATAATGTAGCGAGCCTTACGCTTAGGCGTCCAATTAATAATCGGTTACTTTGTAAAGTGCAAAAAAAAAAGAAAAGTCGCCACTAGTTTAACTTAACTGTTTGATAAAGGATAAAAATGATAAGAATAAAATGAATTTTGTATTCTTAATAAAATTTTAAATATTTCCTAACTAAATTTGTAAGTTTTTACTACCTAACAGAAGATTTTTAATTTTGTAAGCGTTTAAGGGCTTGGTTTGTGATTTAGGGCGGTTTAACAGTTGTGGGGCGAACGGGACCGTCAAACATTTATCGGGGAAAATATGCAATGAAAATGCTTAATTTTATAGCTTTTAATTAGCACCATAATTAGCTTTTAGTGCTAAAGTAAATTTGAGCAATTTTTACATTTCAAGATAATTGCAAAAAAACAAGGCATTCGCACGGGACAAAAGCATAAGTGGTGTTTGCGATCCAGAATTCAAAAGCTTATTTCAGCGAATCCTGGGGCAATATTTCAATGTGTTTAATTTTAGAATGTTGTGCATTGATGTCAATTTAAAATGGTTTAATTTTACCCAAAAAGACCGTATACTTTAATTTATAATTCAATATTAAGCACTTTCGCACGGGACATGTCGCACGGGACATTTTTTTTTCTATTATGATAATTATGTTATTTAAGTTGCTCTCTTTACGAGTCAATAGAAGATTTTAAGTTATTTATCAGGCTTCTTATATTGCATTAAAAAATTATTTTCACGCCATGATAAATAACATCAATGTAAAAAATAATTATTTTCAGACATGAAAATAAAAAAAATTTACATATGGAAAAATTTATTTTCATGTAACTAACACGAGCATTTTTGACACGATTGTTTTTTACAGGCATGTCAATAATTTGTGCTGCTTTCTTGACGCCTGTAAGGAACAGTTGTGTCAAAAATGTTCGTGTCGAGTTACCATGAAAATATTAATTTAATTAAAATTACTTTTTTAAGTCTTTCGAATGAATCTCTCACAAGTTTTACGAACAGCAATATATTGGGTTTCAGTCGGGTTTCAGTGTTTCCACAAAATCTTTTTAACTACATCTCATGCAATTGTCGGATCTTTTCTAAATATATTTGTCATAATTTTATATTCTTTCCTTGGAAGTTTTAGATCGTGTACGAGTTTCCAGCTGCGTTTATGGCACATTATTCTGAATATGCTTCAGTTAGCAGTGTTTCTCCACGTAATAGTATACATCATTTAGATAAAGTTCCTATTCCTCTCGGTTGAGAAACTTTAATATGATATCCGACATTTTGCTACCGCGGATGATCTGGTGGCTAAGAATCCAATATATACTTGGCGTTCTTGATGTGATTACGATCTACTGCATTCATAAAGGCGGTCTTCTACCTTTGAAAATAATTTTTTTTTCGTTTTTTTTAGTTTTGCATTATTACCATAGCTTGGACATTCCCCTTTCATCCCCTTCAAACCATTTAAAGAAATTCGAAAATAGTTTAGCAGATATAGCCATGTTAGTGGAGCAATGTTCTTGCTAAAGTGCGTATATTTTACGTTGCTCAAAACCTTAAGCGCGATTTTCGTAAAACCACGTTTTTCGACCTGGTAGCCATGATTGCGCCAGTTCTTCTGAATCGATTTTGATAAGCCATGTTGCAATCGACGCAGAATTGATGTATTTCTGGCTCGTACTTCAATCAAGAGGAAAAACACTTTTTTACTATTTTTTTTTTTACACATTCAAAAACTTGAAAAATCGTTTATTTTTTTAAATTATCGCCAATTTTTCAAAAAAAAATATTGAAAAATATGATTGAGGTACGGGCCAGAACTACATCAATTCTGATGATAACCTCATTTACCGATTTTAATTCCGATAACCTGGAGTCCCGGAATCTACATCATTTTTTTGAGGCCTTAATTGGCAAGCCAATAACTTGTTAAACTGCCCTAGAATTTTCAAATATTTTTTAATTTATTTAATAAATAACATAAAACAAAAAAAAAAATTTAAAAAGCTCTTATAGTATCTTATCCCGAAATTTTTATAAAAACACTCAAAAACCCCTTCATTCGTGGTCATTCGGTATATTCAAAGTTTAGTAGGCTTTCTACGATATTTTCCGATTTGGTCTATACTTTTGAACTGAATCATGTAGTTATTAACTACGATTCTGAACACAGGAGATTAATCTTTGCTGGTTAAAATGATCTTTTTTAAAATATCATTTTTCATACTTAATATAATAGTTCTTAGATGTCTTCCTGGCGTGCCTTGGCTGACTGGGTTGAGACGTCACGCAACGTCTCGGTTCGTCCCCAGACAAGTCATTTTTTTTTTTTAGAGATCGTATTGATATTGTTTTCTACGTAATCTATGTCATATCGGAGTGAAATTGATATAAAAAAATGTGGAAATGACTGCCATTTAATATCAATTTTTTTCTCTGTGTATGTTCCTTCTTTGGTCTTGACAGTTTAGAATCCTCTGATTTAGAATCCTGAGATCATCGGTTCTTTTCTTGATCTGTATAGTGTACGATAAATAGTTTTTTGTTTTTAAAAAGACTTCCTTGGCTTTTGTTATAGTATAAAGTATAAACCTAGCACTTGGAGTCTTCTTATTGGTCCTCTACAGGACCACTACCTTACAATATAAATTAGTGAGTTCGGCATCGGCGTTAAACTGAGGGTTTTTTTCTTTGGAGCAAAATTTAAAGACACACGAGCCAAGAGATTGAGAAAAGCTCGGCTTAACC
Source organism: Lordiphosa mommai (assembly GCA_018904225.1). Classification (NCBI taxonomy): domain Eukaryota; kingdom Metazoa; phylum Arthropoda; class Insecta; order Diptera; family Drosophilidae; genus Lordiphosa; species Lordiphosa mommai. The sequence goes on along the minus strand of JAEIFT010000661.1, from coordinate 86,227 downwards.
CTCTTTTGGGGCTGCAATATTATAAAGTGCTAATAATGTAAGCAGCTTTCGGTCCTTCGAGCCGGATCATAATTCGAACTTAGTAATTAATTCACCAGCAGTGATTACGACTTCGTTAAGCATTCGGTTCGTGGAAGGAAAAATTTAAAAAAAAAATGTTCCTCTTTTGAATCAAATTCACAAAAGTATCCCAAACATTATGCTTGCTTAACTTCGTTTGGTTCCCACTGTGCCTATCCTTTTTATTGGAGCCTAACAGCGGTCAGTGTCCAGCTGGCGCGCACAATTAATTACGCGATTGTACATATATGTGACTCCTCCCTCCCCCCTCCCCACCCAGACTGGAGCTTGCTTCCCCCCATTTCTTTCTTTTACTGGCCAGGTTGGGGTCTTTCGCTTACACACAAAAAGTTGCGTATCGATGAGAAGCGCAAAAGTTTTGTGGTAATGCAATCGCTGCTTTTGGCCTGGGTGTGGGTTGTGTGTGTGTGTGGGGGGCAGACGCGTCACTGGGGAGAAATTAATACCTACTTAAGCTTAACTGGACAGTTGGCTCGCTGCTGCTCCTTGCTTCAAGGTGATTCACGATACGCATAAATAAAACAAAAGGAAGGAAAACAACGAACTTTTGGGTCAACGCTTGAATATTCAAATGTGTGTGTGTGCAATTATCACACTAACTAGAGCCTGCTAGAGCCAAATTATTAAGTAAAGAAGAAATTTTTATTACCAAAAATTATAATGTGCGATGCATCATAAACGGAAGGGCTGATGGGGTCAACGACAGGCTTCGTGGACAGTCGCGATCCGTCGACAAATAAACACCCTCCTAGCCACGAACTCGGTGGGGGTCATTACGGTTAATTTCATTAGAAATTCATAATTTTTGCATATGTATTTTTGGCGTTGGGCGTTACCTCGGCTGCATGTGTAAATGTGAGCAATAAAAAACAAATTTGGTTCTGTTGTATCCTTTTGTTTAGTTATGACGGTATTTATGAAATGGTCACAAGTCAACGCTTGGCAATGTCCAGTGACACGCACTGGCCTCCACCCTCTCTTCCTTCCTCTCTGTCTCGACGGGAGTCGGTATCACCAATTATTCTTATTACGCCTATTACTTTTTAACCACTTTTCGTTGTTGTTGTTGTTCCTGTTTTGGTTGCTGCCCTTTTATGTTAATCGCACGCTGTTTGGTTGGAAAACTCTTGTAACTGTAATTGATATGCGTCCTTATCATGCAATCCTTTGTTACCAGGTTAAACTAACTCCCTCCCTTCCCTTCCCCCCTAACAAAAGTCAAACAAGTTTAGTTTTGGCTTAGTTACTTTCATTTTACTTTTAGATGGAGCAATTAAATGAACTTACATGAAGGGTACTGAACTGATATACGAATGTATAAACTTTGGGGGAAATATGCTTTCTTTTGGTCGTGTAGAAGTTGACTTATGGGCCACAGCAGGAGCTCAGGCTTAAGGCAAGATATCTTTGAGATATTGCCTTAAAAAATAATCCTAATGATATGTGCTATCCTTTTATATCAGACTTCAGACTGTTAAATGACCCGGCGTGCTTCGCTTTGCTAGTTTATTCCCAAAAATTGATATCTCTTTGGGAGTTGGAAGTTATTTTTCAATTCATTTCCTCCCGTAAAGCTTGCAAACCGATTTTCATAAACATTTACTCAATTAAGGGGTTATACTAGGTTAACATTGGGTCATAAAATGACAAATAACTTGAAAATGACAAAAAAACTCAACTCAACTCAAAATGACACAAAATGACATTTAAATTTTTTTAATTTTTTTAAAAAAAAAAAATTTTTTTCCATTTTCGGAATATTTTTATATTTATATATGACAAGAATTTGACTCAAAATGACAAAAAATGACATTAAAATTGTTTTAAAAATTCAAAAAAAATTTGTTTTCCCATTTTTGGAATGTTTTTATATTTATATATGACAAGAATTTGACTCAAAATGACACAAAATGACATTAAAAATTTTTAAAAAAGTAAAAAAAAATTTGTTTCACTATTTTTATACACCTGCAAAGTGTATATTAATTTTTGCTCAGAAGTTTATAACGAGCATAGAAATATTCATTCCGTCCGTCTGTCATAAACTAGATACCTTCAGTTTTAAAGATATCGAGCTGAAATTTTGCACAGTCTTTTTTTTTGCTGCACGCAACTAATATGTCGGAACCGGCCGAATCGGATGACTATATCTTATAGCTGCCATAGAAACGATCGGTCGTAAAATAAGTCTTAGTGAATAAAACTTTTTTTCTTCTTTAATTTCGGTATGAAAGGTTTTTTGTTAGGGGTAAAATTCAATTTTAAAATAACGCATAACGCGTAATGCATAACACTGACGCGGATAATTCACAATTAAACTTAGTATCTAGTTGTTTAAGATCGCATAGGTCAAGCGATCCCTTCGGGTCTTTTCCAACACTGTATTTGAGCACTGTTTTCCAGCACTATGTAACAACACTGTTTTCTAACACTGTTTTTAAACACTTTTTCCCAACACTGTTTCTAACAGGGCAGCAAACCGGTTTTGAACCGAACCCATTCGAACCCGGAATTCCGACTTTTCTTTTACTGTGATACGAACCTTGAACCGAACCTCTTGCATAAAAATATTTGAACCTGAACCTGTTCCGAACCAAAACTTTCGGTTCGGGAAAGTTACAAGTCTTAGTTATGCGGGATTTTCAAATATAAAATTTATTTTGTCTGACCAAAAACAGAAAATACATCAACAATTACTCGATGAAATACTAATAAATAATTTAAATCGAAAAAATAACAAAAATACAGATATTCAGTATTTTTTTCCATATAATTTCTTTACAATAAAAAACTTGGTAAAACTTGGGACGAATCAAGGATCGAACCAAAACCTTAACACAAAAACCTTGCACCTTAAATTTCTGAACCTTAACCAGTGCAAAATTATGGTTCGAGTCCGCGAACCGGACCTCCGCATAAAATATACGGTTTCTTGGGCATATCCGCCCTGGTTTCTTATACGGTTGTCCAACACTATTTTCCAACATTGTTTTTCAACCCAACTTTCAACAGTGTTTTAAAACACTCTTTTTTGAACATTGTTTTCCAAAATTTTTCGCTATCACTGTTTTTCAACATTGTTTTTAAAATTTCTTGATCTTCTTGAATATTGTTTACCAACACTGTTCTCTAACACAGTTTTCCAACACTGTTTTCTAGCCCTCTTTCCAAACAATATTTCCTAACACTGTTTCTAATACTATTTTACAACACTATTTTCCAATCAACAACAAAATAACATAAAACACACTAAAACTTAGTTAAATAAGCTATTTGTTAAAAACCCTACAAGTAGCAACACCCATTATTTTCTTACCATAACCATAACACAAAATTAATTCAATTATACACTTCACTACATTATAAGTTGCTTAAAAGTAACAGTAAATGTAAAAAATTTTGTATTAGGGTTACATTATTTAAAAATCAAACTAATTAAAATTTAAAATAAAAACTATTTTCCAACATTGTTTTTCAACCCAATTTTCAAAAGTTTTTTCCAACACTCTTTTTTTTAAGATTGTTTACCAACACTTTTTTTTCCTACACTGTTTTACAACATTGATTTTTAAAATTGTTGATCAACATTGTTTACCAACGTTGTTTTTAACACTGTTTTCCAACACTTTCGACCGATCGTTCCTAAGGCAGCTATTACGAGAAGGCAAAACTAACTTCGACTGTGCAAATGATCACTCCAACGGAGTTAACCGGTAATCGTTTCCAAGGGATTGGAAAATGACACAGTTCGAAAAGGACATTAAACAGTGGGCATAAAAGAGAAGCTGTTAACCAACACTCACACTTTTATGTTTTTGAGCCAATTAAAGCATGAAGATGCGCACCTTCATAAGAATATGTTGTGCAGAGGTACTCGATATATTTTAATTCTGTTCACAATGCTTAAAATAATATTTTTAAAGGTCAAATTGAGTATACCTAAATTTTGTACAGTTAAAAAAGTCTTCCCAAAAAGTCTTTAAAACTGTAGTGGTCAAAAAACCAAGAGCTTTGTTGATGTAGCTTTTGTGTGTTGCCTTGATGCAAAATCATGAGCTTGTTAAGTCAAGTTTACTCTTACATTCTTATGCCTTAAAGAAATGCTCTTAAACTGTAATAACTTCAGCTTGAAGTCGTAAACCAAAAATAAACCCATTGAGGGTGAAATTAGGTAAGAAGGAGACAGGAGAAAACAATAAGCCAACTAATTACTAATACGCATGGAAATTTCGAAAATCTTGCCAGAGACAAGACAGCCAAAAAAAAAAAGGGTTAACCTTGCGTATGGCCCACATTTATGCTTGCTTGCTTGCTTGCTCTGGTGGGGAGTTGAGGGTAAAAATTATGCGCTGCAATTTTTATTGCTTCATTGTTCTTTGCAGCAATTCGTGCCATGTTTCGGCGGGTGCTCCTCCTGGACTGACCGTAATTGTTGTTGTCGGCGGGTTCTTTGCATTGTTTTCGCTTTGTTTGGACGTTTTCGGGGTTAATGTTAATTACCAAAAAAAAAAAAAAAAACCCAAAGCAATTAAAATTTTTATGACGCACTGAGTTATTACTTCAAATCCACAAACTTGAGTAATGCCAACGCCCCAAAGAACCAAAAAAGGACGTGAGAAATTCTGAAACTGAAAGGGAAAATGTACGCCCACGAAATGGCCAAAAAGAAAATGTGGAAATATTAAAAAGATTTATTGGTTTTGGGCAAAAAGATCTGCCACTGTTTCTACCTGTGGGTCACAGCATTGAACTTGTGATCATACACACGCTCTTCTGCACTTTCTCTCAGTGTGGCCAGTAATTAAAATCGAACTGTCAAAATGCAATAAATTATACAAAAATAAATCGACAGAGCATCAGTCCATTTAATTGATCATTGATTTTTTTCTCGTCTTCGTTTGCTTTTTCTGTCGACATTTTTTCCCCCTTGAAAATTTACATAAACCGAAAACAACGACTTGATGGTGTATGTATGTATGTGTATATGCAAGTGAAAAGGTTTTACGAAATTAGATATGTGAAAGTTTATTAATTAGACAAAAGCGAATTAAGAGCTGCTGCAAGCTACGCGAGTTGTGGTAACCCACTGATCGTAGGTAAAAATCTCAGCACAATAGCGAGAGAGATGGAGAGAGATCGTTTTTTAAGATATGCATGAAACAAAGTTTTGTGTCAAGTTGTTACATCATTTGTCTGAATTCTTAAGTTTGTTTTCAGAGACTGGAAATGTGAAATTCAGAAAAGGATAGCTTAAAGTATTGGGATTTACTTGGAACAGATTAGGTCTCTTGATCACTTTTAAAACTTGACTGAGTGATTGGGCGCGTTCAGCAGAAGAACTTGCTCCCTGATCAATGATATATTTATTGGTAATTTAAGTAGCTTTCCTCTTGTGTTTAATATGATATTTAAATGAAATGTAATTTTAACAAGACGCCCTAAAAGTAGGCTAAATAATAAGAGCAGTTTTATTAAGCTGATCAGTGATCAAGTGTCTCTGCTGAACGCGCCCATTGCCTTTATTTCTGCTCTCTCTCTGTCTTAATTTGTTTTTGTAAAGGCACATTTTTTGGTAGAGAGTATGTAGAGAGTAAATGCGTGCTCATCTGTAGTGCTTTCATATTGTCAAAAGCTTAAAAAAGCATTGGGATGCATGCAATTATGCAGTAAGATACAACGCCCGAGTGCTACATTTTTGTGTGAAACTTGATTTGATACTTGGATGTCTTCTGAGTTAAGGCCACTTTCCAGATGACATAGAAATTTATTTCGGCACTATACTTCATATGAATAGAAACACCTATGAAAGCTCTGAAAGCTACATGCTTTTGAAAAGCTGTCTTATTTATATAAAGCATAGTGCCGAAATAAATTGTTTTATGTTATCTGGAATGAGGCCTATATCTGCAAAACAAACTAATAATTTTTCCGGTTTCAATCAGAAAGTGAATTTTCGACAATTTTGACCAGGTTTTTCGTAATCGGCACTCAAAATACATAAATACATACTGAAAGTTTTAAACAAGATTATTACAGTGAGGTTTGTATTAATTCGTATGAATTTAATCCGAATATTTTCATTTCGTAGATAACTTATCCTAGTGTTAAAAAGTCCACAAAAAATGACTTAAAGTTCGTTGGGCGTTATGACACTTTTGAAAGGGACGTAAAACACGCGGGCGTTATACCACCGGACGTTTACATGCCTTACCTTAGAATACCCACAGAATGTGACTTAAAGCCCAGCGGTCGTTATGACTCTTATGAAAGTGATACAAAGCCTGGCGGGCGTTATGACACTTTTAGAAGTGATACAAAGTGCGTCGCTCGTTCTGACACTTTTGAAAGGGACATAAAGCCCCGGGCGTTATGTCACCGGGCGTTGTATCATGCCACATTTCAAAGCCCACAAAAAGTGAATTAAAGCACGCGGGCGTTATATCACCGTGATTTAAGATCTGATGGGCGTTATGACACTTTTGAAAGGGACATAAAGTCCAGCGGTCGTTACATCACCGGGCGTTATAACATGCCTTGCCTTATAATACCCAGAAAAAATTAATTAAAGCTCGGTGGGCGTTGTGACACTTTCGAAAGTGATACAAAGCACGACGGGCGATATGACACATTCGAAAGTAATACAAAGCCCTGTATTATGACACCGGACGTTATTACATGCTACCTTATAAAGCCCAAAAAAGTGACTTAAAGCCCGGCGGGCGTTATGACACTTATGAAAGTGATACAAAGCCTGGCGGGCGTTATGACACGCCGCTCCTTCCGACACTTTTGAAACTTTTTGCCTTATAATACCCACAAAATGTGAATTAAAACTCGGTGGGCGTTGTGACACTTTCGAAAGTGATACAAAGCCCAACGGGCGATATGACACATTTGGAAGTGATGCAAAGCCCTGCATTATGACACCGGGCGTTATTACATGCCACCTTATAAAGCGCATATAAAGTGACTTAAAGCCCGGCGAGCGTTATGACACTTTTGAAAGGGACATAAAGCTTATGGGCGTTATGTCACCGGGCGTTAGTACATGCCCTACCTTAATAAAACCCACAAAAAGTGACTCAAAGCCTTTGAACGTGATACAAATCCCGGCGAGCGTTAGGTTACCGTGCGTTATTACATGCCACCATATAAAGCCCACAAAAAAGGGACTTAAAACCGGCGGGCGTTATGACACATTTGAAGGGACATAACGCTCGTGGGCGTTTGGTCTCCAGGCGTTATTACATGCCCTTCCTTAATAATACCCACAATAAGTGACTCAAAGCTTTTGAAAGTGATACAAAACCCGGCGGGCGTGATGTCCCCGCCGGGCGTTACAACATGCCCCAAAACGATTGTGCTTGAAATTAGGAACTTTTTTAAGCTCTTTAGAGTATATAGTTTAGTTGATCGATTTTTTAAAAGGTTTACATTCTGGCAATACGAATCTCACGAATCAGAAGGAAAAGGTCAATCCTACCTGATTATTTTGAGCAATTAAAAGTGGACAACCTATAAAGTCAAACGAAGGTTTGAATGTGGAAAATTCGCCCATAAGATTAGTGGTTTCAAAACGCTCAGAAAAGTATGCAAATTTATTAAAATAAAAATTTCCATCGATTCGCTAGTCCTTGCTTTAGCAGGTTGTCTATATAGCTATTTAAAAAGATGCGGACTCGGACTAAAACTCTATATTTTTTTTATAACCTTCATCAATTAATAACTAGAACCCAGGATTGGTCTAAAAAGGCACTAAGGACTTCAATCAATAATTTGATTAAATATAACATTAATATCGTGCTTTTTCGAACCCTTTCGTGCTCTTTTCGTGCCTCGACTTTCGGCTAGCAGTCACAGTGCGAAACTCGCAAAGTTGTGTACACGAAAGAAATAGTAACTGTAAAATGCAAGTCAAATCCAGGAGGCCACATCAAAGTCCTTTATTCGTTTCCCTTTAAGCCTTACAATAACAACCAAGTCAAAATAATTGCAATGCTTGAGAATTGTTTCGTTTTGCTTGAAGATCAGACAGAACTGCCCCACCTTACAACAACAAAAAAAAAGGCCGCTGTCATGCACAAGAATTTATATTTTGGGATCGGTGAAAATCTTTTAGAAAAATCAACACCAATTGTTGTGCACTTTTTGATATGGTGGCTGGTTGCTGGTCAGTTAGTTTGTTGCAGATGCTCGCCGCTGAGTGCTAAGTGGGTGCAATTAGAAAAGAAGCTGAAAGAGAACAGGTACACACAGGTAGAGGTATGTAGGGTAGGTTAGGTAGAGAGGGATACGTTACGAATTGAAACGATTGAAGGGGCGGCAATAAATTGTTGGTTAGTCGACACTTTTATCACAGGGTCAACTAATGTTTCTTCTTTTTTTTGTTTTTGTAATCTCTTTCCAGAGCCCGTTGAAGCCAGAGAGACGTCAGCCCAACAAGTGAGTAAAGCAGCAAAAGTAGCACCCCCCCATGGTTTAACTTATTTAATATGTAGAGAATGAACAAAATTTTAATTTGGCATAATTGTTCACATGGTCGTGAAGCTGAGATTTGATCATACAATTGGAGAACTGATGAAATCAATTAACCAAATGGCGCAAGTACCCGGTTTCGCTTGTTAACCATTTGCAAAAATAGAAAATCAAACAAAAACAAAAAATTGAAATCACAATCAAAAAATATATATGTATATGTATATATTTTTTGCGTCGGCATATGGCAGCACTTTGCTTCAAAGGGGTGCGTCAGTTTATCGTTTCAGACCCCCAAGCTCCGCAATCCGAGGAGCTTCAATTGTCTGCACTTGAGTTCAATTTCGACTACCCATGGGTAAAAATGCTTTTAAAGCTCTCGCACAAATACACACAAACACACACACACACATAGAAGAATTGTTGTTGTTGTTTGTTTTATTTTTGAGGGGGGAAAATGTCATAACTATAAATTTTATTAAGATTCAAATGTTCTGCGTACAAATTTAGATACAATTATTACTTACTTCAATGAAGCGACGAGATTGTCTCCCCATGTTTCCCCCGGCGGGAAGCTGTTTTGATAACGCGACATGAGGTCTCATAACACTTACTAGGATTCTTATTAGAAAATATCAATAATCTAATAATAACGAGGGTTGGCTTAAAAAATAGTGTTATATATATATATTACACAATATCTTCTACAATTTTGTGGATAGCTTGTTTGTACCTTCTAGACTTATATAATTATCAGTATTATTTAGCGCTTCTCCAAATTTGGGAAGGATCAGATGTACAATAGTCGAGTTATACGCAAATCAAATAAGTGTTATCTATATATTACACAATATCTTCCACAATTTTATGAATAGCTTGTTCGTACCTTCTAGACTTATATAATTATCAGTATTATTTAGCGCTTCTCCAAATTTGGGAAGGATCAGATGTACAATAGTCGAGTTATACGCAAATCAAATAAGTGTAATATCTATATATTACACAATATCTTCCACAATTTTGTGGATAGCTTGTTTGTACCTTCTAGACTTATATAGTTATCAGTATTATTTAGCGCTTCTCCAAATTTGGGAAGGATCAGATGTACAATAGTCGAGTTATACGCAAATCAAATAACAAAGCTGGGCAGCACCAATGTGATGGGCAGCACTGACATAATTCGTGAAAACTTTAAATACAAGTTCTCAGTTATATACAAACTTTAGCAGGTACAGAGTATATTATAGTCGGTCTTAAGCTACTTTTTTACTTATTTGTGGTTGTTGTTGTTTGACAATTTATTTTTTTTAACTAGCCTTGCATTCAACATGGCATATCTTTGATTTAAAAAATCGCAGAAATGCTTGGGACAATTTATTTTGAAGCTAAGGAAAAGTACTTAACGATAATAACGAGAAAAATCTAAAACATGGCTAAAAATGGTCATAAAGTGAATTTTTAACCAACTCTTAAATTTGCCAAAATGAAATCGAACAACAAGTAAGATAACCGCAAGGCCACGACACGTTACCCATTGTCCTTCTTGTGGGACACACAGAAAAAAATCCGCGTTCTAAATGTTCCGAAAATTGTGTTTTTTCTTTTTCTTATACTGTTCCGCGTTTAAGAACCATCCGGTCTTTATCATTGTTTTTAACTGGTAACGGTTTCGGTTTTAAGTTGTTAACGGTTCTTTTTGGTATAAAGTTCCGTTACGGGTTCTGATATGACTTGGATAAAATATTTTTTACCACTCCCCAAAAATCACCACCCTACTAATAGAACTTTTGAAGGCCGAACAAAACAGAGGACACCGAGCATATTACACAAAATATGCGCACTATTTACCAAAAAAACAGTGTAAGAATTGGAAATCTCATATGTAGTAGAATGTTCTACTCAAGCACTTCTAGAACGTTTACTAAAAATTTAATTGAGTTGTTTTTGTTCCGTTTTCAAGAACACTTTTTACTTTATATGAGAACAAACAATACTCATTTTAAGTAATTCTTTCATTCTCACTTTGAGCAGATCAAAGAGAGCTAAATTTCTCTCTCTCGCTCGCTCCTTCTCTGTTTTTCAACCCCCGTATAGTTGCGAAATACCATAACCCAAAGCCAATGTGGCACCGCGCTCACGGAATTGGGAAGTCAAAAAGGCAATTATACTCCGTGAGTGTCGAATTTTGCTTTTCAAGAACATTCTGAACATTTTTTTCAAAAATTTGAGAAAAATCTGTTTATGTTTTGAGTTGCCGGCAACTTATTTTCTGAATTGGTTTTTTCCCTCTGTGCATTTTATCTGATATCAAAAACGTTGAGTTTTCGGGTACAAAAAAAAATGTCATAAGGTATCAAGTCAGGATTATAAAATTTCAAATTTATTTAAAATTGAGTGCCCAAAAATCTTTATGTAAGCCAATGTATTAGAACAGACGGTGGGCAGCCAATATAATTTCCAAAAAAAAGTGGGGTCTGTCCCATCCCAATTAAAATTAGGAGGCTTTGTTCTTTTCTTAGATCAACAAAAACTTCAAAGATTTGTAGGGACAAAGTAAACTTTTCTGTGCATATTTTACACACTTGAAAAGTGTATATTAATTTGCTTAGAAGTTTGTAACATAAAATATTCTTTCCCGACCCCATAAACTATATATATTCTTGATCAGGACGACGAGCTGAGTTCAATTCCGTCTGTCCGTCCGTCTGTCTGTCCGTCTGTCTGTTTCTATGGAACTAGTCTCTCAGTTTTAAAGCTATCGAGCTGAAATTTTGCAAGAGAGTCTTCTTTTTTACTGCACGCCACTAATATGTCGGAACCGGCTGATCGGATGACTATATCTTATAGCTGCCATAGGAACGATCGGTCTAAGAACAAGTTCCTTAGTTAGAAAAACTTTTTGTTTTAAATCGTAGTGATCTCCAATCTTGGTATATGTTAGTTTTATATGCTCCACATAATTCTGGAAAAATGAATCAAAATCGGATCACTATAGCATATAGCTGCCATAGGAACGATCGGTCGAAAAATAAGTCGTTGTGAGAAAAAGCTTTTTCATTTTCATCGTAGCGGCTCCAATCGTAGTATATATTTTGTTTTATATGTTTCCCACACAATTCTGAAAAAATTGATCAAAATCGGATGACTATAGCATATGGCACCATATAAACGGTCGGTCAAAAAACCACTTCCAAGTCAAAAACTTTGTTTTTTATCGTAGCGTCCCCAATCTTCGTATATATTAGTTTTATATGCTTTCACATAATTTTGAAAAAAATTATCAAAATCGGATGACTATAGCATATAGCTGCCATTGGACCGATCGGTCGGTCGGAAAATGTGTTTTACTATGAAAAGTTATTTTTGTATGGTATACAATTTTTATTATCAATGATTTCACAATTTTAAATATCTGATATCTATATCCTATATATATTTTACCGGTTAAATCAGTTGAAGTAAAGTTTTTCAAGTGTATTAAAACTTCCGGCACAGTCGAAGTTAGCCTTGCTCTCGTTTTTCTTTCCCAAGGGGATTTAGATAAAACTTGAAACTTCCAGCAAATATCAATCAATTGATGTATAATATTTAGACTTCTATGGGACATCTGTTCAATGACATTTTCAATCGATTTTGTTGTTGTTTTTGTTTAGATGTCCAGGTAGTGGGTTAATTTTAACATTAACCGAGTGAAAACTGGTCAGCGGCGTTCAGTCACATGCGCTGATTTGTGAAGCGGAAGGTGTTTGCCGCATCCAAATATACATTTTTGTCCCCCGGATTGGCGGTACTCGTTGGACGGGCGGGGTACGATAAATTTCATATGACATTATTAGGTGATGTTGTTGTTGTTGCTTGCTGCTGTTGCCGTTATTATGTCATAATTTTAGGAAAATAAAGCGCTCAACCAAAATAAATTAAAAATTGCTTTCATGCTTGAATTGTTTGCGGGCCAACGCGAACAAACAGACACAGACCCGAGTACCAAGTACGCTGCGAATCTTGGGCATGTGGGAGCCAACTTCATTTACCCCAGTAGTATCCAAATATAAAGTCGATCGGTGTGTGCCCCCTGCCCCTTTCCCTTTTCCCCATCATGCATGTGCGCTTCCAAGTGTTTATGGTCGATTGGAAGTTCATAATGGATAAATATGCTTGCCCCCCTTTTTCAAATTTTCAAATTTAGAACGGGGCATGAATGAAGTGCGCAATACAACCAATATTCAATTAAAGTCATTATTATTATTAGTAATTTCCTTGAGATCCCATCCAACAACTGATTGCCATTGATCGATAATCGTCGCTCCCCCAACTAATTGATATACGAAAGCCCCGAGAGACAGACACCGGAAAAATTCATCAATTTTCAATTTGTATGTATTAAGGCAATCCATACGCGCAGCTCCTCCACCCCGTGCCACATTTGACCGTCGCGATGGCATAATGAGGCATTATGCAAAAAAGTATTTTTTTTTTTTTTTTTGCTAATGAAGAAGAAAAAATTTGCAACTACATACGACGCTGTCGTCTTTATTAAAAGTAATTAAGTGACTGTAATTTTCATTTGTCGTTTAAGGTGGGTGGGGGTAACATAGGTGGACCAGGGGGGAGGGGTGTGGGTCATTGGTGGTGCTTGCCTTTTCAAAGTTTGCCCTTTTTTGGGGTTAAACTTACTTTGAACTATTTTTCGAACGGTCACTCTAACTATTGTTTAGATTGACCTAAAAAAATGCATCTAAAATAAACTACTTCCTGAACTTAAATCTAAGTTTGGGATCTGTCCAACAACAAACGTAAAAAAAATAACTACCCTTATAAGCGAGGCTTGAGTTGAGCAAGTCTTCATCGCGCACACCTCATTGGATATCTGAAATCCTTATGCATCAAGCTACGGATCAAAAGATAGAGTGTAGCTAGAGTGTAGCCCAAGTGTGAGACTATATGACTCGACTCTTCAGTAAAATCTGGCCTGAATATTGTACGTGTGACCGTACTTCATACAACCTTCGTTCACCTAAACCGAACAGGCCTACTTTCGAAAATACTAAACCGAACCAAAAACCGCATATGAAAACAGATCGGTTCGATTTATTTTATCAACGAGTTATCTGATATGAAAGTATGGGAATTTATATCAAGAAAACTGTTTCAAGGGTTTTCTTTTAAACCGGATTAAGTGATGCCGTTTATGTATCTATGTATTTGATGATACCTCTAGCAACCCTGCTCGCCTAGGCAATGCTGAAAATTATTTCGAAATTAAAACCCTTTAAGGACCTGTGAAGTAGAGTTGGGTAAGGGAACAATGTGCCGTTTTCGCTTTTATAATAAAAATTTAAGTGGAATTGAATGAATCCTAAATAACTAATACTTATTTATTTGATTACGTTAAATACCTAGTTACTAGCTAATCGACTATATGACCTAGTGTAAGAGCAAAAACGGAACATTGTTACGGAAAAGAACAACTTCATTACCCAAATCTACTGCAAAGCAGTTAGAAGGTCCAGTTCGGTGGTTCGAACCAAAATTTACCAATAGTTAAGGTTCAGAAATTAAAGGTTCAACATTTTTGTGATAAGGTTTTGGTTCGAACCTTGGTTCGTCCGAAGTTTTTCCAAATTTGTAAAGAATAGTAATTAAATTGTTAAAAATATAAAAACGAGAAGGCAAAGCTAACTTCGACTGTTCCGAAGTTTTAATACACTTGAAAAACATTAGTCCAACTGATTTAACCGGTAAAATATAAGGATATAGATATCCGATATTTTAAATTTTTAAATCATTGATAATAAAATTTGATACCATAAAAAAACTTTTCTTAGTAAAACACATTTTCGACCGATCGGTCCTATGGCAGCTATATGCTATAGTCATCCGATTTTGGATAATTTTTTCAAAATTATGTGAAAGCATAATAAAAAAAACTAATATATACAAAACAAAAGTTGGGTTAATGACGCTACGATAAAAAAAACAAAAAATAGACCAAAAGTTTTTCTCACTAGAAGTATTTTTTGACCGATCGTTCCTATGCCAGCTATATGCTATAGTGATCCGATTTGGACACATTTTTACAGAATTATGTGGAAGCATATAAAACTAACATATACCAAGATTAGTGACGCTACGATGGAAAACAAAAAAGTTTTTCTAACTAGAACTTGTTCTTAGACCGATCGTGGCAGCTATATGATATAGTCATCCGATCCGGCCGGTTCTGACATATTAGTTGCGTGCAGTAAAAAGAAGACTCTGTGAAAAATTTCAGCTCGATAGCTTTAAAACTGAGAGACTAGTTCGCGTAGAAACAGACAGACGGACACAGACGGACGGACGGACACAAAAACGGAAATGAACTCAGCTCGTCGTCCTGATCAAGAATATATATAGTTTATGGGGTCGGAAATGAATATTTCTATGCGTTACAAACTTCTGGGCAAAATTAATATACACTTTTCAAGTGTATAAAAATAAAATCTTAGAAAATTTGGAAATTTGAGTACGGAATACATGCTTAATAAATATTAAACCTTAACCGTAGATCGCTTAACTTTAGAAACCACTAAATCGAAACAGACTAAAGAAGCAAGCGGTTTTCATCTCCGGTTGTAATCGTTTAACTCCGCAATAGAACTCTGATTTAAGCAATAAAACTGAAAAAATAATAATACTCAGAACCTAAATTGTACCGGAAAGATTTTCGGTTCTTTTTGTTTTCAAAAATAAAGATGCTCGAATATTGATTTTGAAAAAATTCAAAAGATCATGTTTTAATCTGTAAACTCAAAAACTTTACATCAAGTACAAAATTCTTAAATATAGCACGACTTTTTTATAATCTCGAAACACTTGATTCTAGACCGTATTAAGATCTTTTTGATCTTTTGAGGTCAAACCCGATTAAACTCTTAACCTGAATATGCCCGAATTAATTCACTAAAAATTAATAAAATAAAAAAAAGTTAGCAAGATTCATTAGACTAAAAATTATTGTTTTTAATTAGATCTTCAGACGATTTTTAAAGTTTCATTTGAAACATTGCATTTAAATATCGAAATTGTGGTTTTCTGGTAATGGATGTTTTAAAAACGCATTTGTGTGCGTTTTTGCGTGATTATATGGTCACACTAGGAGGATTCCGGATTCATTATTCAGACATGAATATTAACAAAATATTTTTTCTTGAATATTGATAAAACTAAATTATTCCACCAAAATATTCTTAAAGCTATAATAAATTTTTAAATAATAAATGTTTTGTAAAGAAAAAAGGTTCCATCTTATGCACTACATAAACGAGGCTGCAGCAGTTAAGCAGCATGTGAACGTGTGCTATATATAAATGCATTTTACAAATACATTTGCAATGTAATACCAAAGCGCAAAGTCCATTAGTTATGGGTTTTGGCTTTATGCTTCTTTTTTGTGCCGCTTTTGCTCTGCTCTAGACTATTGCGTCTTTTGACAAGCAAAAATTTTAAAACGTAAATAAGAGAAGAGGCAGAGAGCGAAGGTAGCTCTATATATGACACGCATGCTGCTGTGTTGCTGCCGCCTCGTTAAGTTATATCTTTAGCAATTGAAATTGTGAGTTTAGACTGTTACTTACAAATCTACTAGGGCATTATATATCTACTCTTCCTACCAAACCCACTCAAAAAAAACTCAATCCAACCACCTTTATGCAGTGGTCTAATAATTAGATTAAATTCCGTGGGCGAATGAGTTGGTCTAAGTATGTAAACACGATCATTAAATAAAACATTTAAAAAAACGAAACAATCCAACAAAAACAACAACCACGAAAAATACCAGCCAGCACTCGCACACACACACACACAAAAATGAGCAAAGAGCAGCAACACAAACCAAATAGAAATAGAAAAACAGAAAAAAAAAAAAAACAAGTTAACCAATGAAATAAACGCAAATTTAATGACAAAAACGCGAGCGTCGCAACTTTGGCCAATACGCGTTTTCCATTGTGCCACATGGAGCACTTTACAACCAACTCTTGAAGCGCGAGAGATCCAAAACGAAAACTACAAAATGGAATACATAAATGAACAATGAATAAAAAAAAAAATGTTGTAGGTAGGGCCCAAAGCTAGAGCGAGAGCGTGGTACTTACACATATATTAAAGTTGCCATGATCGCTGCTCAACTCGTTTTTTTATTACTTCTCAATATATATACGCGATGCGACGTAGTATACCAAAATACCTGGGGGAAAATTAAGGCGATACATTTTGTGTGTTTTGTGTAGTTGCTTTCTCTTTGTATTCAAATAATGATGATGCTGTATCTGCGTGGTCGTAGTTAGTTGTATCTTTTGCTTTGGCTAATTTAATTTATGGGTAGTTTATGTAAATTTTAATACCATTTAGTTTTTTCTACTTCTTTCTACATTTCACTGTAGATGAACTCACATTTTTTTTATTGTATTTCTTGGCTTGGCGATCAATTTGTGTGTGTGTGCGTTTATTTTATCTGCTGTGGTGACACGTCTTGGTCGCTCGTCGCTTAGTTTCTCAATATTAAGAAATTTTTGTTTTTGTATTTTTATTGTTTTGTAAGACACAAGTTCATTGACATTCGGGGTTTTGTCTACGTATTTTTTTTTGGTCAAAGAAAGTTGGAATCTTAAACTCTTGAGTGCTTCACCGGCATTTGCATAAATTTGGCCACATTTCTTAAGCATGCGAAACGACGACGTCTGCACCACAGCCAAGCTAATTGCGGCCCATTCAAGAAGATGCCTATCGGACGACCCACCCCATTAAGAGCGTCATTTGGTTTAAGTTGGAAATTAATTAGTACAGGTTGTCGCTATATGTTGTGGGTGCCCATAAAAAAACAAAAAATCAAAACAAGAGCTGTCTTAGTATTGGCATTGAACGATTTCTTTTTCTCATCTGGCCAGAGATCTCTGTGTTAGAAGGGTTGACTTTAAAGTTTAGCTACTTAGAGGATCTTTCAACCACCTAGTTACATTTTTTTAGGGTGGCTAATGAATGCTGCTACCAAAAAATAATATAATAGCTTTTGTTTTATATCGTAAATTGGTTACTTAATTTGTTTTGTATCCACGGACTAGTTATTAAAATTTAAAAAAAAAAAAAAAAAAAAAAAAAAATCTTCGTGCTCTACGTGGGAGGCCAAATAATTCTTTATACTCAAGGGTATAAAGTAACTTTAAACCAAAAAAAAAAAAAAAAAAAAAAATTTAAAAAATATGGTCTAAAGAATACTTCAAGCAAACGGATTTGCATCCATCTCTTAAAATATTTTATATGTATTTAAAAAATATTTATTCAAGTTTTTTAATGTAGCATCATTCATTAGCCACCTTAAATATGAAATGAGGCGGGCTTGAGTTCAGAAAATCGCGGCCAAAAATGATATGGAATTATGGGATCTATTGTTTTCTAAGAAAAATATAAAAATATTTGATATCCCTTTTCTTTGGAGGGAGAAAAGGCATAGCCTGCTCCCGATGTCCACTAATACCATCTTATTTTACTTTTAATTTGGAGTAAATTTCGGTCTGTGGAATAATTAAATCGATTTTAAATTTATTCCATGTTCCTCTTTTATGTACCTGTTTTATATTCCTCTTTTGATAAATGTTTAGTAGGGTTGACCCTCACCAAAAAATTAAAAAAAAGAGAAGGCAAAATAATCGACTGTGCCGAAGTTTTAATACACTTGAAAACTTACTCCAACTGATTTAACTGAAAAATATAAAAGGATATAGTAATATTTAAAAATTTTAAATCATTGATAAAAAAATTTGATACCATAAAAAAAAATTTTCTTAGTAAAACACATTTTCCGACCGATCGTTCCTAGGTAGCTATTGCTATAGTCATCCGATTTTGATAATTTTTTTCGAAATTACGTGAAAGGGATAATAAAACTAATATATACCAAGATTGGGGACGCTACGATAAAAACAAAAAAGTTTTTCTCACTAGAAGAGTTTTTTGACCGTCCTTTATATGGCAGCTATATGCTATAGTCATCCGATTTTGATAAATTTTTTCAGAATTGTGTGGAAACATATAAAACTAATATATACCAAGATTGGGGACGAAACTAAAGTTTTTCGACCCGATCGCCTTCGCTATACTAAGGACCGATTTCGATATTTTTCTTACAAACTAGTTTTTGGACCGATCGTTCCTATGGCAGCTAAGATATAGTCATCCGATCCGGCCGGTTCCGACATATTAGTTGCGTGCAGTAAAAAGAAGACTCTGGCAAAATTTCAGCTCGATAGCTTTAAAACTGAGAGACTAGTTCGCGTAGAAACGACAGAGAGACAGACTGACGGGAAAAAAGGAATAAATGGAACCGGGTCTCGTCTTGATCAAGAATATATATAGTTTATGGGGTCGGAAATGAATATTTCATGCGTTACAAACTTCTGGGCAAATAATATACACTCCAAGGGTGTAAAAATATTCTTCGCGTTCCGTCGATGAATGAAAACATGATAGTTCTTGAAAATTCGCGATCCGTCGATGATAATTTTTACAAATTTTTTGGTGAGCGGCAACTCTACAAAACATTTTCCACTTTTTTGTATGTGCCGTTTTCACATTTCATGTACTTGTTGCATGTTCCTGTTTTATTTTCCAGTATCATGTTCCTGTTTTATGTATGTAATTGTTTCATGATCCCGTTGCATGTTCCTGTTTCATGTTCCTGTTACATGTATGTGTTCCTGTTCTAGGCTGCGTTTGCAGTGTTCGACACATGAGACATGATAATCTAGTAGACCTTCATTTTGACTTGTTTTCATTGTGAATGGTTTGTCATTTGACATTGTTCCTCAGGTTACTCTTTCATGTTCCTTTTTATGTCCCTGTTTCATGCTCATGTTTCGTTAACCTAATTTATATTCCTGTTTCATGTACCTGGTTTTGTTTCAAATTCCTTGTCATGTTCCTGTTTCATGTTCATGCTTCGTTTACCTATTTTCTGTTTCCTTTTTCTGTTTCATGTTCCTGTTTCATTTCCCTGATATATGAAACAGGTACATGAACTGTTTCATATATCTGCTACATGTTTCTGTTTCACATATCCGTTTCATGTTCCTTTTCATGTCCATTTTCATGATCCTGTTTTATGTACATGTTTCGTTAACCTGTTTTATGTCCTTGTTTCATGTTCCAGTTTTATGTTCCTGTATTATGTTAATGATTTATTTCACTGTTTCATCCACCTGATTCATGTTCCTGTTTCATATATTTGTTTCATGTTTCTCTTTTATTTATAAGATTCATATTCCTGTTTCACTTTCATACTATGTTAACCCTATTTCCTGGATCTGTTTCATTTTCCTGTTTGTATGTTTCATGTTTCGGTTTGATGTTTGTGTTTCATGTTGCAGTTTCATATTACAGTTTCATGTTCCTGTTTCATTTTCTATTTTCATTTTTCAACTCATGTTGCTGTCTCTGCAAATCCACATGGATTAACGGAATTAGCTCACACTCATGAGACACATAGAAAACGACTCTAAAACAAACATTCTTAAATCCAAAATTTTTCTGATTTTATTATTAAAGGTATTCACCGTTCCTCCTAAAGTCCCAAGATTTAATTACAAATTTCTCACTTGTGAGTTGCCCTAGGATATCTATTAGAGAACTGCAAAAATCTAAAATTTTCTTTTTTTATCATACACAAAAATTCCCATTCACATTAAATCAGTCATCAGTCAGTCATCATCACAATGACATTCATTGAGTGTGCTTATACTTTATGTGAAATGAAATCAGTGTTGAATAAGAGACATCGACTTTTTTTCAACGCTAAAATACGGTCACTTGTTAGTAGGTTTCATGGTCACATAGTGCATATGGATCATCCCAAAATGCCCGTGCAATTTTTACGACCATGAGGGTGAATTTTCCCAAAGGGAAAATGATCATACAGATTGGCTTAAAAATAACGTTCCGTCTTAGCGCGCCCGCTGAACCAATTGTTTGCTTCTGTATAAACCAATTGCTCATTATTAATGAATTTTTAATACAATAACTCAAACCTGGACCCAAGTAACAGGCATTCTTACCCGCAAATTGTAGAATAGAGACATTTAAAAGAACTTCTGTTAATAACATTTCCACTTAAAAGTGTAAATCAACTGACTGTTAAGTGGTGAAAAACGTCACGGTCGCCATATTATTTTTAACAACTTTTTTAATACACTAACTGGACCTGGACCCAAGTTACAGGCCTTTTTACCCGCAAATTGTAGAATAGAGGCATCTAAAAGAACTTCTGTTGATAACATTTCCACTTAAAAGTGTAAATCAACTGACTGTTAAGTGGTGAAAAATGTCACGGTCGCCATCTTATTTGAAACAACTTTTTTTTGGTTCCTTTTTGTAATTCTTTTATATCAGATTACTCCTAGTGAAGCATATATCACACTATTTTTTGCTTCTCTCTAATGAGAAACAAATCAGAGACTGAACTTTAAGTAGAAGTTGTCGATTCATCTTCACTGACATTTTTAAGTCGTTAAACTCACAAAACCGCCCTCGTCTTAGCCTCAGTTTGTAATGAGTAACAGCTGGAGTAGTTGCTCACGCAACTAGCGACTAAAGCTCGCACCTTTTCATGTTTGAAAAAAAAAAAAAAAAACAATTCGTTTTGGTTTTATTTCTCACTTTTATCACCCTGAAAAAAAAAGCGGTATCTATGCGTATCTTACACTATTTGCTCATTTAATTTTGTACTTTGATGCTAGAAATGCTTGAAATTACTCAATTAGTTTAATTAGCAGCTATATAGCTGCTCGACTTGATTTGCGGTTATTTGGAATGGAAAATGGAATGGATCGCGCCAGTAGGATTCAAATTTTCTACCTTTGTCACATCGCATTGAGACGGTTTTGTTTCTCCAAGAGCTTCGAAGACAGTCATTTGTCAAAATCATTAATGCAATTACGCGCGACCGACCCTCCGCCTGTCAGGCGGGAGCTTCTTGGCTAATTATTTTGAATTATTCAATTTCATGTCTCAATTTAAATTCTCCGTAGGCAATTAGGAAAGTCGCTCTGGACAGTCATTTTAGTTTAGTTTTTTTTCCTGCCGCTGAGTGCCACTTTGATGCGTGTCGTCCCGGGGGCCGGCGGTACTGGATATGCAAATGAGAATGTGTGGGACCAGAAAATAAAACCATTTAAATAATTGAAAATCGAACAAATGGTGCTAAAAACTGTATTTTCGACTAAGGCAAATGGAAAGGAGGCAGGTGAACAACTGAAATCAAACATGACGGAGGACATTGCATGTACTCGTTTGTATGTATTTATGTATGTGTGGTTATAAAATGCGTGTTAGATTGTTGATGTGCAAAATCTAATTAATTATTTCATTTATCACAACGAAAAAAAAATAGCAACTATTTTATTGACATTCTAATTTAGATTTTTAGAATATTTTCATGTCTGCTGGGTATATGCCATTACTCTATATACATATACATGCATACATATGTAAATGTGTTTATATATATATATAGTGCGGCCGGCCTACATGGCGGATGAGCGATTTTAATTGCTTTTTAACTAATTTGCTAGCACTGGCCTCTCATTTGAAAGTTTGAACGAGTTTGTGAATCTAACCCTGTCGAAATTCTGTGCCAATTCCAGGCATTCAAGTGTTAGTAAATGTAATTTCATTTGACACTTTTGACACTTCACTAAATATTGAGCTTAAAATAAAATAAATTACGTATTTTGGTTAAAGTTTTAGTTTTTTTAAACTATCACTAAATACTAAAGCATTTTCAATATCTGAAACACCGCATTTCAATTACATAAGCACTGCCTTAACAAAGCTTTTAAAAAGCATAAACACCGCATTACCACCTCATTTTGAATATTGTTAACACTGCCATTCAAAAAACGTAAGCACCGCACTACCACCTCATTTTGAATATTGATAACAAAAACGTTAGCACCGCATTACCACCAACTCATTTAAAATATTGGAAACACCGCTTTAACCGCTTTCAAAAACGTAAGCACCGCATTACCACCTCTTTAAAGATATCGCAAACACCGCATTTCAAAAACGTATCACATTTGTATACCTATAATCAACAAATTAGTAATGCAATTTCAATATGTATGTATATGTGTATACGACACCGCATTTCAATTAAATAAGCGCTGCATTAACAAAGCTTTTAAAAAGCATAAACACTGCATTACTACCTCATTTTAAATATTATGAACACTGCCGTTTAAAAAGTAAGCACCGCACTACCACCTCATTTTGAATATTGCTAACAAAAACGTTAGCACCGCATTACCACCACCTCATTTAAAATATCGGAAACACCGCTTTAACACTTTATTTTTTATAATTATCAAAACCGACGAATTATTGAATACCGAAAACACCGCATTAGAAATGCATTTTAATATAGCAAACACCGCATTAAGACAAAATTTTTAATACCGTATATGGGACATTTTCTGTGAACTCAGCCACCCATTTTTATACACTTGAAAAGTGTATATTAATTTTGCCCAGAAGTTTGTAACGCATAGAAATATTCCTTTCCGACCCCATAAACTATTTTTCTTGATCAGGACGACGAGTGGTCTCCGTGCGTGGTCGGGTCTGTTTTACGCGAACTAGTCTCTGTTTTAAAGCTATGGTGTTGAGGTTTTTTACTGCGAATATAGTGGAACCGGCCGGATCGATGACTATATCAGAAGCGATCGGTCAGATAGTTCTAGTAGAAAAACTTTTTTTTTAGTGGAAACGGTTATTTAGTTTATATGCTTCACAAATTTGGAAAAATGTATCAAAATCGGATGACTATAGCTATAGCTGCCAGACGATCGGTCAGTTTAGTGAGAAAATTTTTGTTTAGTAGCGTCCAACGAGATATATTTGTTTTATATGTTACAAATTGAAAAATTTATAAAATCGGATGACTATACATATAGCCATAACGGCGGTCAAAACTATTAGTGAGAAAATTTTTAGTCGGTGCGGGGAGTTTTACTAAGAAAAGTTTTTTTATGGTATCAAATTTTTATTATCAATGATTTAAAAATTTTAAATATCTGATATCTATATCCTATATATATTTTTACGGTTAAATCGTTGGAGTAAAGTTTTTAAGTGTATTAAAACTTCGGCAAAAAAAATTTGTTTTTTTTTTTTTTTTTTAAAAAAAAAAAAAAAAATATAACCTATTTTTGAGATCAACACCCGAGACCCCACCATTAACAGATCGCGAGATCAACGACAAAGAAAACAATACTTTAAAAAATTATTGCTTTACAACGGTGCATCCGATTTAAGCGTACCAACTTAAGAAGTTACTATTATCACGTCTTCTATCCGAGAAAAAATAACAGGTTCAAAAAATTAGTTTTTAAGTAGGGTTTTGGCAATCTTTAATGGTTTTTTGTCTTTTTTTTTAAGAAGGGCCAGCCGATAGCCGATATTTTCATGAAATATTTTTTTTTCTGGTTAAGGATATTCGTATTTATATTTTACAAAAAATCTCACGATGGTACAATCAATAATTGCGTGAGGAAAAATATTTTTTCTAAAATAATTTTTTTTTTAATTAAAAATAATTTATTGAAAAAAATTTAAAAAATTTTGTATTAGGGTTACACTATTTAAAAAATCAAACTAATTATAAAAAAAAAAAAAAAATTGAAAAAATGTCTAAAATATGGTCAACTACGGCGGATATTAAAATTTTGTTTAAAATTATTTCCTCGATTTGACATAAATAAAATTAGGAGTTCAAAAAAAATTTATATAAGGAAAATATTTTCCTCGCGCATTAATTGATTGTCCCATCGTGAGGATACGGTTATGTCGCTGCTGCAAAACAGTTTCACCCATTTAAAACATTTACTTATTACATACCTCAATATGTCACATGTCTTTCAACTCTGTCTAAAAAAACAAGTCTAAGTTGTACTCATAACAATTGTATGCCATTTTGTTTAGTTTTGTTTTTTTTTACCTTTTTGATGAGAAGCCAGCACTTTCAATACATGACTCCTGCGTGTGCGCTAATTTATGAAGTAACCCAAAACAATTTCATCATAACACATTTGCCGGCAATTATTTCGTTTATTGAACAAACATTCGCGTCGTATCGCATAAATTCGAAAGGAAACCCAAACCCGAGACACAGACACCAAAATAAAACAAAAACAAGAGCTCCACCCCCCCAAGCCAAATGGGTAACCAAAAAGAGAATAAATACATTTTTTTTTTTTATAATCATTCGTTGCAGCCTAAAAAACTGACAACCTTAAAATGTGCAACTAAAAATGGCAGCAGCGACGTTGCGCGATAAACAAAACATTTCAAATTTGCGTGAAAAAAGGGCCAAACAATACACGCATGAGAATGCAGAGTAGGGGTAGTTATGGGGGCGCGGGGGTTAACATAATAACAAATAAATGTAAATGATAATAGTAAATAAAAAACGAATTACTAAACAACACACAATCATACGCAAACATTGTACACACACACACACATATATAAACACGCATACTCGGTTCGAGCACTTAAGGGCGGGGAAGGAATAGGAATAACAACAACTGCTGTTGTCGGTCGGCCATGGGCACCATAAAATTGTGTACTAACTATTTTCGGTAAATTGATACGGCGCCTTGGCAAACGATGATACTCGTATCTTACCCCCTATCCACTCCCCCTCTTGGTCCTGTTGATTACAAAATGCTAAGTAGGTGAATGCGCAAAGCGTTTGTTATGATGATGATGATTATTATTATTTTTACGATTTGCATTTGAGTCGTCAAATCGCAGAATAATATACCAAAATATATTTCCATTGTTAGTGTAGTTATTCTTCCTTTTTTTTTTCTTATTTTACTGTTATGTTTATGTACTTGTTGTCGTTTATGTCTTTATATTCCATAAACAAAATACACACATAATAATCTCTAATATTATCGAATTGCCTGTAATATGTACTTATTATCACACTCAAGAATTATGCAGAAAGAAAGGAGAAGGAAAAGAACTGCTATGAATAGTTGAAAAGGTTTGCTCGCATTTTTATAGCATACTTATTGGGATAGGTGAAGGCTTGTCTCGCAGCAGATAAGGCCACGCACTCGAGACTACATCTACTGAGTTGCCTTCATGTGAATAGTTTAAATTATTTTTGAAATCTACAGTCATTAACACAATTATTTTGACAAGCAAATTTATTTCAAATATTCCATTAAATATTTTAAACAAAAATCTGAAAATACTGATATTTTTATGGAATATTTGCACAGAAATGAGCTTTTTATTAAGCATAAGTAGTTTACAATCATATGCTTGAATTAGAGAATTAAAGTTAAAATGTAAAACTTGGTTTGACATAATTATTTTGACAGGGTTAGAAAACAGTTTTATTCTGAGTACAGGAGCTCAAATAATATTATTTCTAGACGCATTTTTACCCTGAATCCGAATCTGGTTTCAGAATATATCTATATTTAAATGGTTAAGCTGCAAATTGAACCTAAAAATGTCGAAATTTGAATTTTTCGACAATCTAATATCCTAGAAAAAAAACTTATTTTATACATGTGATATTTTTATAAAATAGAATTCAAGGTATCATAAATTTGCATAATGATAAAAATACATTAATTAGGCGTCAAAAGAGCAAACGTTTCTTAAATTCTGTGCCTAAACTATTGAATTAATGTATGCCATAACCCCCTGCCTCGGTCACAATATGGAAAAATCGTAATATTTTCCATAATTTTGGAGTTAGATTATTTGGTCATTCTAAAGATTTATTCTTACCATCATTATAAATCGATCCACCATACATCATTTTTTGATCAGATGTACGATTGTCGAGTTATAAGCAAATCAATGATAAGATCGGACAAAAAACACGAAAGTTATGCACGAGAAAACTTAGCTTGTTTTTCAGCATACAGAATATGAGTGTGTACACTCAGAACAAAAAAAACCCAGAACTTTGTACTTGAATCAATACAAACGGTGACAATAGTACGGTAAATATGATATTACTTGATTCGAAGTACAAAGTTCTTATATCAAGTACGATTTTTTCAAACCCGAAATACTTGATTCTAGACCCTTCCGAGATATATTAATTATATTTCGAATTATATTCAAATCTTTTAGATCTTACTTTAAGTTCGTAAAAGTCTTAAGTCAAACCCGATAGACTCTTAAAACAAGAATTAGCGTACTTAAAATAATAACAAAATATTTTTCCTTGAAGTTTAATAAATTCTAAATTATTCCCCTAAAACATTCTTGAAACCAAATATGAGTTTATAAAGTAAGTTCAAAATGTTCTTGGTTTAGGCCTATTAAATTCTTAAGCTGTTTTCAATTAGTGCTTGAAACGATGTCTCTGTATCGATTCAATTATGGCCGCAAAGATCTTATTGCCTTGAGCTAATCAAAGTTCAAGAAGGTATAACAGTAGGCCAGAAATCTACCATCCCTTCATAAGTAAAAGTGATAGAACCAGTTGGGAATTTTAAAGAAAGATTCGTGTTGAAATATTTCGCATTTTCCATTGCATACTTTTTTGGCTTGGCATTTTAAGATTATTTCGTACTTAATCTAAGAAATTTTGTACTTGAATTAAGAATGCGTTTTCTAGAATTTTTGGCTAACTGTAAGTAAAAAAATTCTTGATTCAAGAATGTTTGTTCTCATTTAAATGAATTTAACGGTCGTTTTTGGACTTAAGAATGTTTCATACTTAATTTAAGTATACCCAAGAACTATATATACGCGAAATTTTAAGTACAAAACGGTATAAATTTCATCCTGATCGCACTAGAATTCTGTCAGTCGTTTTTTTCTGAATGCAAATACACTAAGAGAAAAGTAGAACGAATAAGTTGAGTACGAAAGCTCTTGAAAAAATTTATTCGTTCTTGATTTTTTTAGAATTTTGTTCTTGAAATCGAGAATTTTTCGTTCTCGAGAGATCCTTCCATATAAGTATGTTCAGCTCTTAGTTCAAGAATGGAAATTTCTTGGATCTTAGTACGTTCAGCTTTAAATTCAAGAATGAGAAATTATTGGGTTTAAGCATTTTCGGCTCTTAATTCAAGAATGGAAGATTCTTGGTTTTAATAATGTTCCGCTTTTGATTCAAAAATGAGAGTATCTTGGTTTTGAGTACGTCAAGCTATTTTCTACTTGAAATAAGAACTTTTTATTCTTAGATCAAGTATAAAAATTATTGTTCTAAGAAATTCGTACTTAAGAATTCATTCTTAGATCAAGAATTTTCACTCTACGTATGATAAATTTCTCTTACCGTTTTCTATTGTGATCCAAGTATGAAATTCTCTATTTTTTCTATGAGTGTACACAAAATTTAGGGAACAGCAACACTGTAACTTGTAACTCTTTGAGTAATATAAAAAAAAAGGTGGATTTATTTTTGGGGGGGGGGGGGAGGAAATTTTGTGAGTTCAGTGCTTTTGCTACATGCGCGAAAGTGAAAACGAGAATGAGATAGAATGACTGACTGAATATGAAGCTACGAAGTGAAAGCTTTGAGTTACCTCCGCACCAGTAATAAATCCTTCATGGGTATGAACAAACCCAAGTAAAAGAATCGGACGATAAGAGATTTTAAGTGGCCCACTACAAAACTGTACCGAAACAATGTTTTAGCTATAAAACGCTTATCCGGTTTTAAGAATATCGGGTTTCGCATACCGTTTTTCAAAATTCTAAATATTAGTTTCGATTCTAAGTTTTTCGATACAATATAGTCGTTCAATTCAAATGATTTTGAACCTAAAATTACAAATAGGACCACCTTTCATTGAACTGTCTACGTTAAGCAAGATTCCACAAATAACCCACCTTTTGTGTACCTTTATACCCTCCAAACAATTGGTGTTGCCCTAACAAATGTGATGCACTGGCATCAAATCAAATCAAGTGTCTTTTGGGTGCTGCCCATAATCGAATTTAAGACGCCATATCATTAATCAAAAATTCGAGTACCCAACGAAATGGTAAACACGCACAAGAGAACGAAATACCAAAAAAAAAAAAAAAAAAATTCCAAGATGCATGAAAAATGATCAAACCGCAAATGCCGGCGCCAATTGCAAACGAAAAATATAAAAACTTAGTAATTATTTACATTGCCTCAACCAATTCCGAGTTACATATGCCAAGAACGTGGTTCGAAATTCAAGTAGACCCAAGCGGAGATGAATGCGTTTATAAATATTTTGATGTTTGAACACATCGATCAGGTTATTCGAAAGAAACGCGAGTACTCGGCGGCTGTGTCGGTAAGATGGATGATATGTGAATGATAGTTTTGCCTCCGTCTACCTACTACTACCATTTAATGATCATGTACAATTATTTTGGCTTGTAACTTGAAAGATCATTGGGGACTGGGGGAATTGAGGAACTGGGAACTGGGAACTGGCTGCTTGTTGTAAACGGTTAAATTAAATTGATTTGCGTCTAATACCCCCGACAAGTGGCCCGCTCGGTGCGCTCGCGTAATTAATGATTTCATTAGACACTGCGGAGGGCCACCAACCACCGCCAGCGAAGTGGCACAGTGGCAAGATATACGAAAAGTTGTGGGGAAAATCTTGAAGATTGATTTTAAAAAAAAAATACAACAGAAAAATTTTGTCAATATGTTGGGCATGGTGGAATTATTACTGGTGCGGCGTATACTAAAAATTTGTGAATTCAGAGCTTTTGCTAAGGTAGAAGCTTTAGCTTTTTGAGAGAGACTGTCAAGTATAAAGTGGAAAGCTTTGAGTGTCTGCCGCACCAGTAATAATTCCACCCTGGTTATGGGCATGATGGAATAATACATGGTGTGGCGACGACGGAAATTTCTTAGTTAAGAGCTTTTGCTACATGCTTAAGAGTAAATGCGAGAGTGAGATAGAAGAAGCTTAGGGTGACTGTCGCAATAGAAATAAATTCACATTTTAACAATGAGCTTAAAGCTCTCTATTCTCTGCTGACCAAAATCAAAGGGGAGAAAGAGCTTTAGAAAGCTTTATTTGTCAGTTTTTTGTATAAGTATTGAAATATATTTCCACAGTGGTCAGTGGCATTATCTCTGCTCACTTTGCCGACCTCTAAAAACTTCCGAAAAAGAGCTGTAAAAAGCTTTATTTGCTCTGATTTTTGTTCTCAGTTGCCACTGGCATCTTCTCTGCTCACTTTGCCGACCCCTAAAATCTTAAAAAAAAAAAGCTTAAGAAGGCTTTATTTGTCCTTTTTATGTATACTGCATAAAAATGTTTTGTCAATATTTTTGCTCACTTTGCCGACCCCTAAAAATTTCCGAAAAAGAGCTTTAAAAAGCTTTGCCCTGTTTTTTGTATATGTATAATAATATTTCCCCAGTTGCCAGTGACAACATTTCTGCTCTCTTTGCCGACCCCTAAAAACTTAAAAAAATTATATAAAAAGCTTTTTTGCCCGCTTTTTGTATAAAGTCCCTAAAACCTTCACAAAAATAGCTTTAAAAAGCTTTATTTGGCCGTTTTTTGTATATGTATACATATATTTCCAAAATTGACAGTGGTAACTTCTCTGCTCACTTTGCCGACCTCTAAAAACTTTCGAAAAAGAGCTTTAAAAAGCTTAATTTGCCCTGTTTTTTTTAAATATGTATAAAATGGGATTCTCTGTTGCCAGTGACAATATTTCTGCTCACTTTGCCGATCCCTACAAACTTAAACAAAAAGCTTCAGAAAGCTTTATTTGCCCATTTTTTGTATATGTAAACAAATATTTTCCCAGTTGCCAGTGGCAACATTTCTGATCACTTTGCCGACCCCTTAAAACCAAAAAAAAAAGCTTTAGAAAGCTTTATTTGCCCGTTTTTTGTATATGTATAAAAATATTTTCACAGGTTCCAGTGGCAACTTTTCTGCTCACTTTGCCGATCCCTAAAAACTTAAAAACAAAAGCTTTATTTGCCGTTTTTTGTATATGTATTTAAATGTATTCTCAGTTGCCAGTGGCAATATTTCTGCTCACTTTGCCGACCCCTAAAAACTTCAATTAAATATAATAATATTATTTTGTCTCTTATAACAAGAAAAATATGGTTAGACACTTATTTCAAGGGTCACGCATTTAAGTTTCAAGTTCTAAACAAGTTTTTTTGAATTTTTTATAAAATCAGAATTTCGAAATTTTGTTTAATTAATTTTCCAAACAAGTTTTCCTTCACCGACCCACTGTGCCTCGTCTCGCTGCTTATGCATGAATAATTGGTAATAATATTTAATGATTGGGTTTCCACTGGCGGGGCCCACCTGCCCGTAGGATGAAGCAATTGAACAAAAAAACAACTCCATATAACTTATATACCGTTTCACCTTCATTTCCAATTTCCAGCTCCGTCCATGGCCGCGGCGGCTCCAGCAATCCGGTGAAAATGGACAAAGGCCGCCCGAGGTTGCCGCAACTTACGCCAAACTAGCAAATATTTAAGCTACTCCGACAAAAGGACCTAAACATACAACATTATTTTCTTCTGAGACAAACAAAAGCAATTGAAATCGGGTCAAGGAATTACCAAACAAAAGGCCGTGTGCGGATCGGAGAGTCCATTAAAAGTAAAAAACACAGACCGGGGACCACTTAAATGACCGAATCCACACAGCTGCAAACGGCGGAGAATAACAACGCGGGCGTGGTCAAAATGGAGCCACCGCCACCGGCGACCTCCTCCCATTCGCATGCGCTTGCCTCGGCGGCTGGAGCGTCACTGTCACCGGCGACACCGCCGCCAACGCTCGGTGGTCCGCACACACAGCAACATTATGCCCTCAAATGGAATGACTTCCAAACGTCCATACTCAGCTCATTTCGGCATTTGCGGGACGAGGAGGATTTTGTCGATGTAACGCTGGCCTGCGATGAGCGTTCCTTTACCGCGCACAAGGTGGTGCTCAGTGCGTGTAGTCCCTATTTTCGTAAATTGCTCAAGGCCAATCCATGTGAGCATCCGATTGTTATATTGCGCGATGTGCGCAGCGATGATGTGGAGAATCTGTTGAGGTAAGTTTGCAAAGTGATCGAATTGGTTTAAGCCAAGTTTTTGGATTTTTTTGGTGAAACATCTTCAATTTTGGTACGGATAGGGGTAAAATTCAACTTTGTCCCTTTGGTGTTTTTCAACACTGTTTGCCTATACTATGTTACAACACTATTTACCGACACTGATTTCTAAGACCGGTTTTGCACGATGAATCAAACTTCATTAAGTTTCTCAAAAAGCTTTTGATTGTGAGAAAGAGGTGTGGTGGGGTTGCTTTCCCCTCATAACCTCTATCCTACAAGCAAGACCATTTAAGAAAACTTTTTGAAGTTTGCTTCATCGTGTAAATATCGACTTACACTGTTTTCTAACACTGTTTTCGAACACTGTTTACCAACAATATTTCCCTACACTGATTTCTAACACTGTTTTCAAACACTATTTTCCAACACTGTTTTCCAACATTGTTTTCCAACACCGTTTCCCAACAGTATTTCCTAACACTGAAACACTTTCTAACAGTGTTTTTAACATTATTTTCCAACACTTTTTCCCAACAATGTTGAAAAACATTCCAACACAGTTTTTAACATTGTCACCCAACACTGTCTTCCTACATTTCTAACACTGTTTTCCAAAATTGTTTTCCAACACTGTTTTCCAACACAGTTTTCCAACAATGTTGAAAGACATTCCAATACAGTTTTTAACATTGTCTTCCAACACTGTTTTTTAACATTTCTAACACTGTTTTCCCAACATTGTTTTCCACTCACATTTTTTGTCAACGTTGTTGTAAATGACAAATTTTTTCCCAAACTGTGTCCCAAGCTTGGATGTCAATTAGTTTTCGACTTATCCCATTCTAGCTTTTATTTTGATCATATTGAAATACGGTGGAGAGTTTAACGTGAGGCTAGTCAAAGATTCGTTATAAAATAGAAATGAAGAAAATAAAATAAAATAAGATGAAATATAGATAGGAAGGTGGATAGAATAAGTATTAAAGGAATGTTAATATTTACAAGACATTTTAAAGGGATTAAGAATTAGTTAAGAAAAATGTAAACTTAAGGACTGGAGAAAGGAAACGAACGTGGGGGGGTATAGGTTTTGTGGAACGTTATTTTTCGACTTTTTTCCAAAATTTGTGATGGATTTTCCCATATATCTTATAAATCGACTTTAACATATATCTCGGCTTAAAAATAAGGTTTGACCTCGAACCTCAATTTTTCTGAGCTTGTAACTTCGGAAAAACGTCTTTTGAAAATATTTATTAAATAAAAACTCCAGACTAGAGCCGTTTTCTCATCTTCCCGTTTTTGAAATCCAATTGGTTATACGGAAAATGTATGTTGCCTACTTTAAGGCCTCTTTTTAAATCATCATCAAGCATAGATATTTTAAAAGGCGGTCTAAAAGTAAGCAACATACATTACCTAGATTTCAAAGACATGATGATCAGAAAACGGCCTTAAAATTAAGGGCAATCAAAGGAAAAATGTGAAAGAAATTGCTTCTATACATAAACTTTGACACACATTTTTTTAAATCGGGAAAACACTTGTATAATTAATAAAAACTTAGAACTTTGAAACCGAATTTATCCGATGAAAACAAAAGCAATTCCACAAGCTATTCCTAACATTTTTACCCCATTAGGGTGAGTTTTGCAAAACTCCACTTTATTCAGAACATTTTCACCCCTTTGAGGTGAAATTTACCATAACATCGCCTTATTGCCCACTTTTTAAGTTCAGGCTGTGCGTAGATAGCCAATCAGTCAGACAGTTAGTGAATCAGTCAAAAGAAACTTTGATTAAACTTCCACCGTTGTGCGAACTCTAGTTCTTTGATATAGAGTTGAAGAATCTAGTTCATTTTAATTACCTAATTCATTAGTTAAATTTTTGATGAACTATACACTTTTGAACTCGTCACACTATTAACAATGTCCGACCTATTCACTTTTGAGTTACAGTAAATTTTTTAACTAGTTCATTTTTGAACGGTTAATTTTAAAAAACTTAACTAGTTCCGAAATGAACTATAAATCCTACCTATTCAGTTTTGAATTACAGTTTATTTTTGAACTAGTTCATTTTTGAACTAGTTCATTTTTGAACTAGTTCAGTTTTAAAAATGAACTGTTAAAAAATGAAAAAAAAAGTTCGAATAGTGAACAGTTCAAAAAATTAACTATTGTTTAAACACTGAGACCTAGTTCATTAGTTCATTTTAATGAAAAGTTTATTTGAACTAGTTCACATAATTAATTTATTCCTTTCAAATCTTTTCCTTTCCAGCTTCATGTACAACGGCGAAGTGAACGTTAGCCACGAGCAATTGCCCGATTTCCTAAAGACCGCCCATTTGCTGCAAATACGCGGCTTGGCGGACGTCAATGGTGGCTATCCCTATGCCAAGGCTTTATCTGCTGCCCTCAGTCACAATAATAATAATCACAATAACAACAATAATGCAGAGAGCAGTAACCACAACAAGATCAGCAATTATTTGCCCACAGCGCTGGGCAATGCGAGCAACAACAGCGGCAGCAGCGGAGCCATTGGAGCCAGCAGCACCAGCAGCAATAATCACAGTTCCCCCTTCAATACGCCTCAGGCTCCAGCGCCGACATCAGCCAACTCTTTGTCAGCAGCTGTGGCGGCAGCGGCAGCGGCAGCAGCAGCTTCCAGCCAACCCTCCAGCAGCAATAGCGGCGGGCAGCAGCCAAAACCAGAGCCAGAATGCAGGAGCAGCGGCAAATGGTGCCAGCGGTACGCCAGCCATACAGGAATTAAGGCCCAGGAAGGCCCCACCAAAAAATAACCTTTCAACCATTTCATAAGAAAAGTGTCCATAAAAAACGATCATCTCCTAACACTATGAAACATTTTTGAAATTTTTTCTACAACTGCTCCGCTCAGAGCAAAACTTTTTGTGTTCTATTTGGGTCTGTCTTTCAGAGGCTACTTTAAAACTCTTTGTCACGATGTTTGTAACGCAAAAAAAAAGCTTTTCATCGGAACCCAACAGTAAAAAAGCTGATGATTTTTTAATCTTTTTTCGATTTTTCTACACTTGAAAAGTGTATATTAATTTTGCCCAGAACCGTCTGTATTTTCCGTCTGTCTGTCCGTCTGTCTGTCCGTCTGTTTGTTTCTACGCGATCTCCTCCATATATTTGTCAGAACCGGCCGGATCGGATGACTATATCATATAGCTGCCATAGGAACGATCGGTCGAAAAACTAGTTCTAGTGAGAAAAAACTTTTTGTTTTCCATCGTAGCGTCACTAAATTTGGTATATATTAGTTTTATATGCTTCACACATAATTCTGGAAAAAATTTATCAAAATCGGATCACTATAGCATATAGCTGCCATATAAACGGTCAGTAAAAAACTAGTTCTTGTGAGAAAAACTTTTTTGGTTTCCATCGTTAGCGTCTCCAATCTTGGTATATATTTGTTTTATATGCTTCCACACAATTCTGAAAAAATTATCAAAATCGGATGACTATAGCATATAGCTGGCATATAGAACGGTCGGTCAAAAAACTAGTTCTAGGGAGAAAAATTTTTTAGTTATTTATCGAAGCGTCACAATCTTGTATATATTAGTTCTATATCCTTTCACATAATTTTACAAAATCGGATGACTATAGCATATAGCTTCGCATTAAAGTCAGTAAATATGGAAAACTTTTTTACCACCTTTATTTTGAACCGTCACTACCCCCTTTTATCCTCCTACTTGCATTAGCTTAACCCTCACAGCAATCATTGGAATAAACTTAGGGGAGGGAGTCAAAAATCACTTGACGCCGCCACCACAGAAGCGTATTAAAAGTGCGGATTTGTTTCGCGCTCAGCATGGCATTAGTCCCGAACGTTTGCTTATAGATCGTGATTTCCCAGTGGCGGGACAACATCCTTTGACACGCAATCGTAGCGGACGCGATACTTCCAAAGATCGGGAACGTAATCAGGAGCTGCGTGAATCACTGCTCGGTCAGGCTTTGGAAAATAGCAATGGACAACAGGCTAATATGGTGGGTTTTCCATTAATACTTCTCCACCTGAGGTACCTTGACATCTTCCCCCTCTGCAGAAACATGAGCTGGGTCAAAGTGCCGGCGAGGATTCGAATAGCAGCGATACCGAGCCTTCCGATCGTGGTGATGGCCAGCATGATGGCACACTCGATGGCATGGATAATAATCAACGTTCACACTCGTTCCCCAATGCATTCCTTGGCCTGCAGGGCATACCCGGCTTGCTGCCCGGACCCTCGGGCATGGCTGGCAATGATTTCGGTGAGTGGCTGACATTTATTAATCCTTTTTAAACTCAAATTTTATTTATATGAGCTTGCCATTTATTTAACAAAATATTTGCCTCTTGTGTATGATTTATCGATCGATCGGCAGGATTGTTTCAAAATTGCGCATTTGATTTGCATTTGCATTTAGAAAAAACAAACGTAGCTAACTATATCGATAAACCGATAAACGGCAGGACAAACAATTGGCAAACCAACAAATTCTTTTCCAAAAATTTACAACTAGGTTATCGGTTTATTGTATTTGTAACCACTGATATTATAATCCTTCATTTGCATTTAATAGTAAACATACTCGTATATATATACAATATATATTCTAATTTAAGAAGTAGCTTTAGTTTACCAACTAAGTTAAGCAGTGAAACTCACAAAACAAAGCAAGGAGATGAGGGTTACAATTTTGGGATCAAGAAATTTAGTGTCTCATTCGCATATCACGATCCCATTTACTGCCTAGATACACTTTTAATCTTAGCTTTTACCCAAGTCAAAACTAACGAGATTCGTCTTTGGGGTACAATTGTACCCCAGTACAAACAGTAAAGAACATTCTTAAAACCAGTGTAGTTGTGCTCATTTGAGTCCCTTGAACCGAATTATGAGCCGAACATTCTAAATAAAATACCTTCCAAACCTTAACCCTTACCAGGATCTATATTTTTGTTCGAAGATTCGGTTCAAAAATAACTTAAGGTCACCGCTTTAACCCCAGAACCGAGCAGTTTAAAAAATAACGTAATTCGACCTTGGGGGCACATTTGTTTATTTAAGTACAGTTTGTTCCTAAAACTAGTGTAGTTGTACATTATAATTAATGACCTTCCATACTTAAACCTAACCACAGAACCCATATTGCTGTACAAAGGTTCAGTTAAAAAAAAATAGAAGGCTAACATCGGCTACGCCGATGTTTTAAATACCCTTGCAGTTTTTGAAAGGCGCTACCATTGATAACAAAAAAGTTTTTATCATTAGAATTAGTTTTTGGACTGATCGTTCCTATGGCAGCCATATGCTACAGGTCATCCGATTTGAAAATTTTTTCCACAATTCTTTAAAGCATCTAAAACTAATATATACCACGATTTGCGCCGCTACGATGGAAAACAAAGAAGTTTTTTCTCACTAGAACTTGTTTTTGAACTGATCGTTTATATGGCAGCCATATGCTATGTTTATCCGATTTTGATAAATTTTTCCAGAATTGTGTGAAAGGTATAAAACTACACGACATATACCACAATTGGTGATAAGCAAGATGGAAAACAAACAAGTTTTTCACAGTCCTAGTTTTGGATCGACCGTTTATATGGCAGCCATATGCTATAGTCATCCGATTTTGATCTATTTTTCCAGAATTGTGGGCATATAAAACTTATATATCTACAATTGGTGACGCTACGATGGAAAACAAAAAGTTTTTCTCGCTAGAACTAGTTTTTGGATCGACCGTTTATATGGCAGCTATATGCTATAGTCATCCGATATTGATCAATTTTTTCAGAATTGTGTGGAAGCATACAAAACTTATATATACTACGATTAGTGACGCTACGATGGAAAACAAAATTGTTTTTCACATTAGAACTAGTTTTGGACCGATCGTTCCTATATGGCAGCTATATGATATAGTCATCCGATCCGGCCGATTCCGACAAATGTGCAGCGTATTTGTATTTTAAGACTTTTTGCAAAGTTTGGTTAAGATAGCTTCAAAAACTGAGGGAGTGAGATAGCATAGAAAATGACGGACGGACGGATTGAC
The DNA here is from genome assembly GCA_018904225.1 of Lordiphosa mommai. Taxonomy (NCBI): domain Eukaryota; kingdom Metazoa; phylum Arthropoda; class Insecta; order Diptera; family Drosophilidae; genus Lordiphosa; species Lordiphosa mommai. The sequence goes on along the minus strand of JAEIFT010000661.1, from coordinate 48,464 downwards.
AGACGGACAAACGGAAATGAACTCAGCTCGTCATGCTGATCAAGAATATATACTTTATGTGGTCGGAAATGCTTCCTTCACTGCGTTACAAACATCGTGACAATTTTAATATACCCTCTGCAAGGGTATAATAAGGCTGTGTTCACACTGGGTGTGTTCCACATTTCGACGGCGATTTGCGTATAATCGTTCGCATTTCGAATTTACACCCTACAACTTTACATAAAGCCAAGTGTTTTCAAATCGTCATATAATTACAAATATATTTCGACCCAACCTAGCTACCACTGATAAGATTCTCACTCCTCATATAAGCTTACAAATTTGTTATATGAAACGAACATTGTGAACTCAGCGTAACTTTAAATCACAGCTTTAACCCTAGGGGTACATTTGTACCCCAGTATAGTACATTCTTAAAACCAGCGTAGTTGTGCCATTCTGAGTGCCTCCAACTGAATTATGAACCGAACAGTATAAATTAATAATCTTCCTAACCCAAAGCCTAACCAGATCCCAAAGGTTGGATTCAAAAATAACTTAAAGTCGCCCCTTTAACCTTAGAACCGTCCATGGTCAAAACGAGCGTGATTCCACTTGGGGGTACATTCGTACCCCAGCACAAAACATTCTAAAAATTAGTGTAGTTGTGCTTTTTTTTGGGTTCCTCCAGCCGAATCATGAACCGAATACTCTAAATTAATGATCTTCCGAACCCTAAACCTTACCGGACGCCGCACTTTTTAACAAATGTTCAGTACAGAAAAGAACATTAAATCACAGCTTTAACTTTAGAACCATTCAAGGTTTAAAAACATTGATTCTGACTCATATAATGTTTGAATATTCTTAAGACTTAAGAAAAGAAGAAGAAGAAAGAATCTTGGGGTATTTTTGTACCCCACTATAAATTTATATACAAAGAATAAACAAAGCTGAAAAACAATTTTTATATTCCATATAATATTTGAATATTCCTAAGATTTCTTTTCTTTAATGTTTGAATATTCCTTAATCTAGTGTGGAAAACGATTTTGGGGTACAAGTGTACCCCACAGCAAACTTATAGACAAATAATTGACAAAGCAAAAAAAAAAATCGTTAATTCTGACTCATATAATGTTTGAATATTCTAAAATCTTCTGTTTGAAGTATCTTGGGGTACTTTTGTACCCCACAGCAAACTTAAATACAAAAAATAGACAAAGGAAAAAAAACATTGATTCTGACTCGTATACATTTTGAATATTCTTAAAGCATTTTGGGGTACAAATGTACCCCACAGCAAACTTATAAACAAAAACAATGATAATGATCTAATGTTAGAATATTCTAAAATCTTGTGTTTAAAGTATCATGGGGTACTCTTGTACCCTCAACAAACTTGTATACAAAAATTGACGAAGCAAAAAAAAATAACATTGATTCTGACTCATGTTATGTTTGAATATTCTAGAAATCTTGTGTTTAAAGTGTCCTGGGGTACTTTTGTACCCCACAGCAAACTTACTCAAGCTGACGTCTCTAGCCATTATTGAAGTTGTTACACTTAGAGAGAAATCGAGCAGATCGTGCTTGATATCCTGCAGATTTTCGTGTCAAACTTCGGCAAGACAGAATTTTCTTGGTTCAAGAAAAATACTGAAATCAAGCAGAATTTTCAGGCCCGATTTTTTGGCTCACCTCCCTTTGCCATTAAACCCACAAATTCTTTCTCGATTTCATGCAGATTTCTTCTTGGGGTACAAATCTCGAGACGAAAAAAATATAATTTGATAGCTTCTTGAAAATGTACCCAACAAACTTACGGAATCTGATACTCCTGCTTATACTTGTCTTAAATGTCTTAATAAAATTTCAAAGTCTGTTTTAGTTCCATTTTTGATAGATTTTTGATGTATCTAAAATGTCTTCAAATTGTCTTAAATGTCATTAATAAAATGTGAAATCGATTCAGTTTTGCTGAAGGCAACAACACAACACAAAATGCATTTTCTGTCAATGAAAGCAGCTGGCCAAATAAAACTAAAAAAAAAAAAAGAAACTTTGCGCATTAGCTGCAAGCGCCAGTCGGTCCAGCCAACTGATGTGGGCCCCCCCCCCCCCATCCCCAAGCTTTCCAAGAACTTTTGCATTTAGTTTGTCCAAGAAAATGAGCAACTAGCCTCATATGTCAATGATATTTCTTTCGCCCACGCCGGCGCCAGCTGCATTGGCATAGCATAGCACCTACATAACATTTTGCCACGGCCGACAGATGGCGTTGCAGATCCTGCCAAAAAGAAAAAAAAGAAGGAAGGAAAATCCTAGCATTTCTTTTTAAATCTCCGTGTTTGTTTTTTGCTCATTTCAAGTGCCCAAACACACACGTGCACCTCCCCTTTGCTGTTATTATTTTGGCTGCCATTTATTTGCTGTCAATGTCCACCTCTCTAGTCCTCGACTGCCTGGGGCCACGTTTTCTTTTCCTTTTTCTGCTATCATTTTCATTTTAAAATGTCGTCCGCATTTCGCTTAGACGAAGACGTAGACACCTCCCACCAAAGGTCAGCGGCTGCTGCTGCTTGTTATTCGGGTCCTTTTCTTCTTCAAGTCGGGCCACTTTATAAATGTTTCTGCAACGGATTTTTGCAAAGTAAACTTTTTTGCGCCTTTGTAGTTTTTGCTGCTTCTTGTGACACTTTTGTGGGTAGGGGGGAGGGGCGAGCAAATATATTAAAATGCAAACCCAACTCATATTACTCTGGACTCTCGCACACATGTGCGCAATTTCCAAGACCGTTTCGGCCATTGCCAATGCCTTCAAATAAATCGAATGCACAAAAAAGCAATAAAACGAAATAAAATCTAAATATGTATGTGTCGAGTGTCGCCCTTTTTTTTTTTTTTTTGTCTGTTGTCCTTACGAAACGAGGATGTGGGTGGATGGGAAGAAAAAAAAAAACTTATCATTTTTATCATTGCGCAAAACTTTATCCTTTTTGGCTCCGGCGGCCGTTAATATTTTTCCGTTGCCGATTTCCAAGTCGTACCCGCTGTCCGGAATTTCAAATGACTTTTATACGGGGTAGGCGAGGCTTATTGAATGTTTATGCTTTATTAAATTTGATTTCTTTCGGCTGTTCCGCCAGCTGGGCTGACCAAGTCCAACATTTGTTGCAATGATCTATGTGCGCTGAATATTAAAACGTTTGCTCCTTGAACGGGCCAAGATCCGGCGACGTTTTTGTTATATTTGTAATATCGAATAGTAATCATAATCACAATAATAGTAATCGTAATCGTAATAATCATTTTTTTGTGTGCGTTATTTAGAACATTTGCACATACGTAAGTATGTCCATTACGGTCCGGCCGGAATGTGTTTATAATCGTACTAGGAAATGCCAACAACTGTTGTTGTTGTGTTGTGTTGGCCAGCAGCCTAACTTTTGTCATTGTAGTTTCCTCTACTAATGCCACACGTGCTCCACGCATATTTCTTCACACCCAAAAAACACAAGAATTGGGCAACGAGTTGCCAATGAGTGTGGATAATGTTGATGATAATGGGGGTTAGTAGTACTATTTGGTTATGAGCCTTATGATTGCCTTTATATTTTGGGCCAGCTCGTTAGGATCCACAGAAGCACTATCTGGGGCCATAATTAGGTGTCGATGGGTTAAATGTTCTACGTATCGAAAAAGAAGGAATGTTTCATACGTACAGGGTTGCCCATATTCGACGGACCCATCTGGCAACGCCATAACTTTTGACAGAGATGTCAGATCGCTTAATGACATACCGCGTTTGAAGCGTCAGTCCAAGCAGATTTTTACCATGGAACAATACACGCCACGTGAGCGCTCTGAAATAGTTGAAATTTACATTCAACAGAACAAGTCAATTGTGAAAACTCAACTGACAAAATTATCAAATGTCCGATGAAGCCCATTTCACATTGAATGGGACCGTAAATAAGCAAAAATTGCCGTATTTACGCCACTGAAAATCCTCAGGAGATTCAAGAAGTGCCTCTTCATGACGAAAAAGTCACAGTTTGGTGCGGCGTTAGTGCAAAAACGGTCATTGGGCGTTTTTCTTCCAAAAATGAAAATGGCCATGCTGTTACCATCAACCAGGAGCGTTATCGCGACATGATGACCAATTTTGTGATGCCAATTATTCGTCGAAAGCGTATGAGGCAGTTCTGGTTTCAACAAGACGGCGCTCCACCGCACACAAGTCGCAATAACAATCGATTTTCTGAAGAAATTGTTTCCGGGCCGTTTGATGTCGAAAAGTGGTGATTTGGACTGGCCAAAGCGTTCGCGTTGACGCCGCCTGACTTCTTCTTGTGGGGATATTTGAAGTCAAAGGTTTACGTTAACAAGCCAAGGACCGTAGAAGAGCTCAAGGACAACATTCGTGAAGAAATAGCCGCTATTCCGTTTGGCCAAACGATGGAAAATGCTGCAAAAAGGGCACAATACGCCATCAACGCCAGAGGCGGCCATTTGAGAGATATCATATTCAAAAATTGATGTAAACAAATCTACTTGGAACAAATTAAATGATTAAGATTGCCAACCGCCAAATTTTTATTTTTTTCTTTGATTTTTTAAAAAAAAACATGGGTCCGTCGAATATGGGCAACCCTGTATATTTCTGGCCTAAAAATGAAAACGCGAATATTTATGGTCAAAAATGGTTTTATTTTTTTTTTCAAAGTATTCTCCAGCAAGATTTATACACTTTTGCATGCGCTCAAACCAATTGTCGAAGCACTTTTTCCACTCCGATTGAGACACCTCCAAAACATGGTTTTTGAACTCTTCAACAGCATCTTCTGGCGACGAAAATCGTTGACCACGCATTTTTCCCTTGATGTGCGGTAATAAAAAGAAGTCATTGGGTGCCAAGTCAGGGCTGAACGGCGGATGACCCATCAATTCGACGTTTTGGGCGGTCAGCTGATGTGTGAGAGTTCGCATTGTCATGGTGCACAATGATCTGTCTTCTCTTGTTCGTTTTTCGAATTTCTCCAAACATATTGTGGTGTACCACACAGAATTGACCGTCCTACGTTGCTCAAGCGGAACAGTCGCCACATGACCAGTTTTACCGAAGAAACAGGCGACCATTTGCTTTAAAGTGCTTCTTCCACGAACGACTTTCGTTGGATTTGGCTCGTCTTCGAAGACGATTGCTTTTTTGTTTCGGGCTCATAAGCATAGATCCATGATTCGTCACCTGTGACGATCTTTTCGACGATTTTTTCAAAATTTCTTTGCACCAATCCGCACGAGCCTTTTTTTGAGCGATTGTCAAATTGTGCGGGATCCAACGAGATCAAACCTTTTTTACGCCCAGGTGTTCATGCAATATCGAATGTATGCTGGTGGAAGAAATGCCCAAGGATGCCTCTATCTCACGGTATGTCACATGACGATCTAGCATAATCAGTTCACGCACGGCATCAATGTTTTCTGGCACAACGACTGTTTTTGGACGTCCTTCACGACCATCGTCTTCGAGCGAGCGTCGCCCGCGATTGAATTCATTGAACCAATTTTTCACAGTGCTGCTTCATCGCCATCGTCGCACTCTTGTCGAGATAATCCACGTCGAAAGTTGTAAAAAATGATTGCACGAAAATTTTCACGAGTTAATTCCATTTTTCTGTCGAGGTAAGTTTTTGATTAATCGTTAATCGATATCAAACGTGGTCACACATGAAAGAGTTGTTTGGAGCTTTTATCGATAAAAGTCCAAACTTTTTTTTGGGAAAAGGTCAATTGGTCCTAAAATGGCTAGAAGTGACCAGAAATTAAAATAGCAACCCACGTATACATCCATATTGATGGTTTCATCCCTTGGCAGCAGGTCAATGAGAACAGCCTTACCTTTCTGGGCCTTTGATGTGGTCTGAAACGGCTTATCTTTCCTAATTCAGGATCTTTTTCTTCTTTAGTGTGAAAACATATTATTTAACGCGCTGATTCGATTCAAAACTTATAGTTTTTGCCAACTATTCAACCCGTAAAATGGCTAAATTGACTGTTAAAAATTTTTTCATAGAAATGGCAAAATTAAACCAAAAATTACTAAAAATCAAATTAGTTCAGTATTGTCAAATAGAAATATTAAGTCCAGAGAATTAAGAATATAAAAGCTTATATTCTGGTTCTAATTTATTTCGCTATTCCTAAAATATATGGTTAAAATATGATATGATCAGATATCAATGACTTGATATGCTTATTAAGGTTCGTTTTCTTATGTTTCTGTTTTTCAAATCTGAGTGGATATTAAGAAAATTTATGTTGCCTACTTTTAAGCCGATTTTGAAATATTTTTGGTTGGGTCTACAACGACTGGCGTAAATAGGCTTAGAAATGTAATTAAGTTGCGTAGACACAAGCAAAGATATTCCAAAAGATGCCTAAAAGTGGGCAAAACACATACATTTTCATAATATCCAACCAGATTTTAAAAACATGAACATGAGAAAACGAATCTAAAATTTATAATATTATATTTTAATCGAGTGTTCGCATTAACTGTTAGTAGAGCCAATTCCAAAAAAACAATTCTTAGATATACAAGAGTGAATTATAAAAAGGGTTTCCATTTGTGGCTACATTTTCCAGTTGGCCAGGAAATAGAGTCATTTGTTTTTTTTTCGTTGTTTTTCCACATTCTTGAATGGCTGCGTGAAAAGCGTAAAATTAGCAGCCGACAATAATCATGCGAGGAACATTTCTCAAGCCCAAACAAAACGCACCCAGTTGCCAGTTGGCAGGGGAAGGAAGGTTAGTGCGTGTCTCTGTCTGTGTGTGTGTGTGCTGAAAGTCTTCTATTCGTTAGCGTGTTTGCATTTAATAAATTCGATTAACAACGGAATAAATACGCTTAAATGCGGAAAATAATGAAAACTAACGAAAAGCGTTTTGTTAGCCGTTGCCTGGGCGCCGCTTTCATTCCATCCGGCATTCAATCATTCCATTCAGTTATTCATTCGTTTTACGAGCTGTGTTATTATTGTAAATATGTATGTATGTATGTATGTGTGCCGCTGCCTGTAACAAATACAAATACATTACGTGAATAAACGCACCCATTATTTCATTTCATCAAGAACCATTAACGCCAACACGCTTGCAAACCGTAGCCCCCCCCCCCACTCTGCCCAAAATCAGCCCAACACACACACACACACACACACGCGCCTAGTGGCACTCACTTGGCCAGCTTGTCCTGGCCACCCCGCCTTCTAACTCAATTCCTCGTCATTCGTCGCTGCAAATGAGAAAAGGACATGAAAATGTTCAAGTAGACTCGCACACACACACACACATTGGCAGCATAAAACTTTTGCCAGGATAATGAGTAAAATGATTGGAAATACATTTGCAGTGCGTGCTTTGTTCGCATGTATCTGAAGGTTTTTGTCTAATGCTCTGTATGCGGTTCCCAGCATTCATGTTTAAATGTATTCAACACAACCCAAAAGCATTACGAGCAGATGGGATGCAGAAGAAAAAGATACAAAAGGGCATATCGTAACCAAAGACCTAGAAGGTATGGCTTTAGCTTGGAAACCTTAACTCAGATCTCAAAATATTTGTTCAAGCATGCCGATAAATACTTTTTGGTCAATTTTTCGTAAATTCGATGTATATAAAACTCCAAACCCGACTGACTGATTCATCAATGCCCAGGCCAAACGGCTTAACGCCAAGGCTCAAATTTGACCTAGACCTTTATTTAGGAAAGCAAGCCCGAAATTTTAAAAGGGAGAATTCTACAATATTTTAGCGGAAAATCAAACCACAATTAAACGAGAAGGCAAAGCTAACTTCGACTGTGCCGAAGTTTTAATACACTTGAAAAACTTTACTCCAACTGATTTAACCGGTAAAAATATATAGAGGATATAGATATCAGATATTTAAAATTTTTAAATCATTGATAATAAAAATTTGATACCATAAAAAAACTTTTCTTAGTAAAACACATTTTCAGACTGATCGGTCCTATGGCAGCTATATGCTATAGTCATCCGATTTTGATGGATTTTTTCAAAATTATGTGAAAACATATAAAACTAATATGTACCAAGATTTGGGACTCTTCGAAAGAAAACAAAAAAGTTTTTCTCACTAGAAGTAGTTTTTTACCGACCGTTTATATGGCAGCTATATGCTATAGTCATCCGATTTTGATAAATTTTTCCAGAATTGTGTGCAAGTATATAAAACTAATATATACCACGATTGGTGATGCTACGATGGAAAACAAAAGTTTTCTCACTAGAACTAGTTTTTTGATCGACCGTTTATATGGCAGCTATATGCTATAGTCATCCGATTTTGATCAATTTTTCCAGAATTGTGTGGAAGCATATAAAACTAATATATACCACGATTGGTGACGCTACGATGGAAAACCAAAAAGTTTTTCTCACTAGAACTAGTTTTTTGACCGATCGTTCCTATGGCAGCTATATGCTATAGTCATCCGATTTTGATCAATTTTTCCAGAATTGTGTGGTACATAAAACTTATATATACCACGTTTGGTGACACTACGATGGAAAACAAAAAAGTTTTTCTCACTAGAACTAGTTTTTTGATCGACCGTTTATATGGCAGCTATATGCTATAGTCATCCGATTTTGATCAATTTTTCCAGAATTGTGTGGAAGCATATAAAACTAATATATACCAAGATTGGTGACGCTACGATGGAAAACAAAAAAGTTTTTCTCATTTGAACTTGTTTTTGGACCGATCGTTCCTATGGCAGCTATATGATATACTCATCCGATCCTGGCCAGATTCCGACAAATGTGCAGCTATTTGAATTTAAAGACTTTTTGCAAAGTTTGGTTAAGATAGCTTCAAAAACTGAGGGAGGAGATAGCATAGAAACAGACGGACAGACGGACAGACGGACCGACAGACGTACAAACGGAAATGAACTAGCTCGTCATGCTTATCAAGAATATATATACTTTTTGTGGTCGGAGATGCTTCCTTCATGCGTTACAAACATCGTGACAATTTTAATATACCCTCTGAAGTATAAAAATTAAATCCTCCACACACCCATTTTTCCATTATTTAATATCTTTTCGGGTTTTGTTTGACCGATTAATCTGAAATGACAATAAAATAAGGGGTATATTCAGTATTATTTTAAATCCAAAATAACAGCCGCAACAAAATGGCGGATTATATAGTTTATATCCTCGATACATGAAAACGAAAATCTAGGTATCTAATCAAAGCAATGAACTTTCGTCAACCGTTCAAATCATTATCAAAGGATCTGCCAACCAAATTCCAACCCAAAACCAATTCTCGGTGTTCCGGAAAGCTCTTTCGATTGGGTTCAAATCTCTCGATTTTTGAAAAGAGATTTAGCTAATTAAGTTCATTATAAGCAAGAGTTATTTTGGATATATATGAACAAGGTTATTAAATGGTTTATATGTTTTAATAATAGCTGATAGCTGCCATATCAATTAAAACCAGTTTGCCACTTAAGCGCAGTCGTGATTTAGGATTCAGGATTCAAATTTTGTACCTTATTTTTGTGGAAAATTACTTAAATTTTAATTTTAATATGAATTTTAAAACATAAAAACACATTTAAATATCAAATTAAGTCATAACTAAAAAAAATGGGAAATTTTATTTGAGGGAGGAATTATTATCAAAGACACAAACCTTATAAACTACAAACTATGAAATCTTTCTTAATTCTGTGATACCGACTGATTTTTCTAGCGTTTTGCAAACCAATCGAGGAAAAAATCTGTAGAGATTTTCAAATCACCCAAGTATATGCTTTGGATGCAAATGTCAGGTCTATCAATTATACAGCATTGTTTTCAATTCCACTTCCACAGAAGTTTTGTGATTTCAAACCGGTTTTTGCACCAAATTTGGTCTCCAAATCGCAAAATTGTTGTGGAAGTGGAATTGAGAACATGGCTGATAATATCTGATTAGACGAAAATCAATCCTTATCGATGTGAGAAGTACGATCGATCCCTGATTTCCTCACGTCAAGTACGAAAGGATTGACTTGATCTAATTTTTTTTTTTGACACAAGAATTCTGGGATTGTTTCAGGACTTCACATTTTTTTCAACTCTGTTGGAATCCCAGTTTAGGTTACGAAGGGCAAAGATCAGAAATTACTTCAGAACTGATTCTATTTAATACTGGTAAGTAAGATACTGCCACAGACCAGTTAACATAGACTTTCTGTTTGCTCAGTGCCTCTTCACTGCCAACACTTTAGGCAGCGAGTTCGAGTTAAATACTAATTTGTACTGAAAAAGTAAACACCAGCAACAAATATTAATATTTCATTTTTGGTTTCAATGGTGACTAAGAAAGTACAACTTAAAAACAAGTAAGAAAGTCGGTCAAGCCCGACTGTAATATACTCTGTACCTGTTTGTATATAACTTAATAACTTTTAAAGTGTGGGGTCAAAAAACCAAGTGCATATTATTTATTTTCTTATAACTCGAATATCGTTCATCTGATCTGGAAACGGTGTATGGTGGATCGATAAGTAATGACGATTAAAATATATGCTAAAAGGTTCAAACAATCTGTCATTAAGATTGTGGAAGATATTCGATTTTTTTCAAATTTTGGGGTTATCAACTCTATCATCGTTCATCTGATCGGAAAACAATGTATTGGGGTTCGATCAGTAATGATGAGAATATATATGTCTAGAAGGTTCGAAACACCTAACTCTAAAATTGCGGGATATTTGAGGTGTTTTTCAAATTGCGGGGGTGGCAACTCTACTATCGTTCATCTGATCGGAAAACGATGTAATAATAAAAAGTAATAATAATAAGTAATGATGAGTAGAATATATGTCAAGAAGGTTCGAACAACCTAACTCCAAAATTGTAGAAGATATACGGTTTTTTTTTCGATTTGCGGGGGAGGCAGGGGGCGTGGCAAAAAAAAAAACTAAACTTGATCTGCCTGCAAGTAAAAGAAATATATGTTCCATACACCTCAAACCTCTATCTCTTACCATCTCTGAGATCTCAGCGTTCATACGGACAGACAGACGGACAGACGGACATGTCTATATCGACTCGGCTGTTGATGCTGATCAAGAATATAATACTTTATATGGGGGATGTTTCTTTCTTGGTGTTACACAAATCAACAAAAACAAAATATTCTCTTTACACCTTCGGTACAGAGTATAACAACTCTTATACATGCCAAGGGTTTAGAAAACATGTAGCCAATACCAGACTTTAGAATAATAAGTGGATGGTCTTGACATAATAATAAGTTCTAATTGAGTCTAAGGCCCTTCTGTTGAGTCCCCGGCTTAACCAATGTCTGATACAGTCCAGGGTTAAGGTAGGCAAAGATTGTCTGCTATCAGCATTTGTGCTTTCCCAGGTGAATAGCATTTCCTTTGCATTCAAGACTTTTTCTTTTGCTATAAAGCATCGTATAAGGTGGCAATAATTTAAAATGTTGCCTACTTTTAGGCATGCCAGTTAAAGTATAATTACATTTCGGTGACACATCTTATCTACATGTAATTCTACATCAGGTTATAAAATCATTTTAATTCACAAATAAAATTGATATATTTTCTATAAAAATAAAAACTTCAAATAAATTCAGATTTTTATCAAAATGTGGTTATATGTAAGAATTTATTTAAGTGCCAACTTTTATAAAAAAAAAAAAGTTGCACAATTTCTTCATAAATTTTCCTTTGAGCTACTACTAAAACTCAAATTTTGTAGCTAAATTGTACTTGGAATTTAATATATATTACAAAATTTACACATCATTCCCCCCTTTAACTACTGCCCCCTTGGTCCAACTTGAACAAAAATGTTATCAAATTAATTTCATTTCAAAAACTCCATCTGCTGCATGTCACATACACATGTGTGTGTGTGTGTGTAAGAGTGTAGCCTATAGATATATATATATATATATATATAGTAACAAAGTGGTAAAAGTGCCGGGACCGGAGACACTTTGGGTGCACACACACACACAAGATTAGTGTAGAGAAGGGGGGGGGGAGGGGGGGGAATGGACCGAAAACGAAACCGAAACTAAAAACTTTTGAGTTAAATTCTCGCTCTAATGTTTATGTAGATGAGGGATTATGTCATTGTGCGCATACAACAGCAAGAAAACCCCAAACGGACAGGGGACAGGTCGATGTGTGTGTATGTGTGTGTGTGTGTGGGTGGACCATTGCAGCACTTGAAAATTCTAATTTTCTGCTTAAACTTCAAATGAAATTGTTTTGCACACAGTTTGGAAATAGATGCGAAAAATGGAAATGAAAAACATTATTATTATGTATGTATGTATATGTGTCTCTCCCTCTCTCTCTTTCTCTCTTTCTAACAGGGGTTCCACCTTTGTCAAAGAAGTGGGAAGTGGTGGGAAAAGGGCTAAAGGGACTGGACAAGTGTTTGCCCATAGAAAATACATTAAATTTAAACAAAATTTGTAGTTGTTGTGCTACTTGAGCTTAACACACACACACACACACAATACACAGAGAAGGCCCTGGAAAATGCAAAAGTTTTCCCCAAACTATTTGGTGTTGGCCAGGGTTGGCTTGAGTTTTGGGTTTCTGAGGGGTTGTAGCCCTTTTTGCCACGTTGTATTTTAAATTCAAGTGGTCGTATATAACTATACACACACACACACACACACACAGACACGTCGGTGTATGCTTAAGGATTTCGTTTACGAATCCGAATCCGTTTCAAATGCGAATTTATTTCTCCAAAAATATTACAAAAGTCAAAGACACATCCTTCTCCCCCCTGCCCTGCCTCCATACACACACCGTCAGCCTCAGCCGCATGGAAAAAGGTCATTTTTGGGCATAGAATTTACATAAATCCATATGGATGCCCATGCCATCTGTCCATATGTCCATGTGTGCTTGTGCTTGTGTTTGTGTGTCTCGGTGTAAGTGAGCGAGTGAAGTCGTTGCCGAGTCCATTTAAAGTCCTTATTCTAGGACCGTCTTCGACTATGGCCGATTGCCCAGAAACGAAAAACGAGCTCAAATGCAATCTCTCTCTTGGCATTTTTGCTTATCACAAAACGCTGCTGACACGGTTGCTGTTCCGGCCGCCAGGAGCGGATTAGAAAAGTTACTAAGCAAAAGAAGTGTCAAAGACTAAGCGAAAAATTCGGGCGGTTTTTGACTGGAACTTATGGTAAAATAGCCTTCACATACCAAGACAATGATCAAGCTAAATTCTTAGCTTCTTTTTGTACCCCAAGCTACTTTCAACGCAGGATTTGTACCTTCTCTGTAATACACGGTTTGGGGTACATTTGTACCCCCAGCAACTTTTAACGTAAGAGTTGTACTTTCTTTGTACAATTTTTTTTTGGGGTACATTTGTACCCCAAGCAACTTTTAACGAGAGATTTGTACATACTCGGTACAATACGGTTTGGGGTACATTAGTACCCCAAGAAACTTTTAACTTTTTCTATGTACAATGCTTATCTGTACAATACGGTTTTGGGGTACATTTGTACCCCCAGCAACTTTTAACGCAAGATTTCTGTACCTTATGGTGGGTACATGTATCCAACTCAGTTTCAACCCGAACCTTCTCTGTACAATACGGATTAGGGGTACATTTGTACCCCCAGCAACTTTCAACGCATGATTTGTACCTTCTCTGTACAATACAGTTTCATCCGAACCTTCTCTGTACAATTCGATTAGGGGTACATTTGTACCCCAGCAACTTTCAACGCATGATTTGTACCTTCTCTGTACAATACAGTTTGGGGTACATTTGTACCCCAAGCAACTTTCAACGCAAGATTTGTACCTTCTGTACAATACAGTTTCATCCGAACCTTCTCTGTACAATTCGATTAGGGGTACATTTGTACCCCCAGCAATTTTCAAAGCAAGATTTTACTCTTTTCTGTACTATATGGTTTGGGGTACATTTGTACCCCAAGCAACTTTGGCAACGCCAGATTTGTACCTTCTCTGTACAATACGGATAGGGGTACTCTACGGTTTTGGGGTACATTTGTACCCCCAGCAACTTTCAACGCATGATTTGTACCTTCGCTGTACAATACAGTTTCATCCGAACCTTCTCTGTACAATTCGATTAGGGGTACATTTGTACCCCCAGCAATTTTTAAAGCAAAATTTTTATCTTTTCTGTACTATATGGTTTGGGGTACATTTTACCCCACGCAACTTTTAACATTTGTTTATTTGTACCCCATGCAACTTTCAACGCCAGAATTTTACCTTTTCTGTACAATACGGTCTGGGGTACATTTGTACCCCAAACAACTATTAACGAAAGATTTGTACCTTCTCTGTTTTATACGGTTTGGGGAGCATTTATACCCCAAGCAACTTTTAGCGCCAGATTTGCACCTTCTCTGTACAATACAGTTTGGGGTACATATGTACCGCCTGCCACTTTTTAACGCAATATGTGTACCTTGCCTGTATAATACAGTTTGGGGAACATTTGTACCCCACGCAACTTTTAACGCAAGATGTTAATATGGTTTGGGGTACAATTGTACCACAAGCAACTTTCAACGCAAGATCTGTACCTTCTCTGTACAATAAGGCAATTTATAAAGCAAGTTTTTATCTTTTTTGTAGATTTGGCGTACATTTGTACCCCACGCAACTTTTAACGCAAGATTTTAAAATGATATGGGGTACATTAGTACCCCAAGCAACTTTCAAAGCAAGATTTATACCTTCTCTGTACAATTCGATTTGGGGTACATTTGTACCCCAAGCAACTTTAACGCAACATTGATGCATCATGATGTGTACCAGGTTGGCTTATTCGAATAACGAATTATCTAAATAATTATTTTAAATAAATCGTTATTCATAAATTTTATTTGTAAATAATTTTATATAAATAACGATCATCGAATATTATGTAAAATTATTTGTTATCTAGATAAATTATTCTACAAATAACTGTTCGGATAACTATTCGTCTACAAATGAAAAATTTTTTCGAATAAAAAATGTTTTTGTAGAAGTGAGTGCAAGAGCTGGAACAATCTAGCTTGGTGTTACAGGGCGGACCTTTAAGCTCACCAACTGAATAAATTCTCCTTTGCTTTATACTAATTAGGAAGTGAATTGCTTATATCTTTTTTGAGTTATTTTCCATCAAATGCAAAGCAAATACAAGTTGTTTCAACACTTGTAAGACTCTCTAAGGAGTAGGTAATACTTTTTAGACATGCCTAACTATGAATAATGGTACGGATAACTTTATGGATTTATTCGCGAATCAATTTGCTTAGTGATAATAGTTATCGAGATAATGTTTTCAAATAAACTAGTATATATGTATCGTATGATGTACCTTTTCTGTACAATATGGATTGGGGTACAAATGCAACTTTAAACGCAAGATCTGTACCTTCTTTGTACAATACGGCAATTTTTGAAGCAAGATTTCTATCTTTTCTGTAAGTTTGGGGTACATTTGTACCCCAACCTTTTTTTAACGCAAGATTTAAATACGGTTTGGGGTACATTTGTACCCCCAGCAATTTTAAACGTTTTTGATTTACAACTAAAATCAAACCATATTCCGTCCCTGACTGCACCAACGGTTTTTCTATACAAGCTCATTGATAGCCAAAGGACGGAGGTGACCGAGCAACCGCCCAGCATTTGTGTTACATATGTGTGAGAGCAAGTAAAGTAAGTATGTGTGTGTGTGTGTGTGCGTGCGGTTTTCAAACGGAAGTTGAACGGGGAAGACAACGACGACGTTTCGTTCGGCCTTTTCCATTTGACCCCGTTGCTACTGCTGCTGCTACATCTTCGTCTCCATCTTCAGCTTTTGCTGTGCCTTTCTGTGTTTACCCCCCCCCACTCCCAAGTCCACACTGCCACTGACGCATTGATATCCCTTTTAATGGATGAATTATTGCCGCACATGCGAAAGTAGTTGCTGCTGCCCTTAAACCCCTAACCAACGCCCTCTCCCCCCTCCTTGCTGTCTTCTTATATTCGCAGTGGGTGTTGAAATACGTTTCTATCCTTGGGTCCACGCTTGTTTGCATTTCATTTCCTTCAGATCTTTGTCCCGGGGGGGGGGGGTTTCGGGTTCGGGTCAGTTAATTAAGGGGTGGGCGCATATGTTGACAGTATTTCACCTGCCCCTCTCAACTCTTTTCACAATGATATATCAAAATGCGGATGCGCGCGTGGAATGCGCCAAATATCCATAATAATTGTAGGATATTACATGAATAAACCACCATAGCCTCTCTGTTACGCCCCAAAAGCCCAGCCATGTGTTGGTATTCAGAGGAGGGGTGGGAGTTGGATTGTCAGGGTAAGGGCTGCATTTTAATATTTCTAAGTATTCACGCACATTCGCATATAATTTAGGCATTGACAGGGCACCTCCTCTCTCTCACATGTACATATATTGGGTGAGTGCTTAGGTGGGCGCCCATTCGACCGCCAACAGCCGACGCCATAAACTAAATTTATTGCAAATATTTCCTCAGCAATGAGCAATTTGTGCGATCGAATCCCCTTCTATGTGTGTGTGTGTGTGTGTGTTGGACTTCGTTATTCCGCATAGCGAACATGTCGATGATGTATTTCCGACCCCAGTTCAAATAACCATAGCCCCTTTCTCCCCTCTATTGCCCATTTGACCAACATGGAACATGGTGCAAATTATTTGCCATACAATTTTTGTTGTATGAAAAGTTTCAAGTGCTTTCATATATCAATGCATAATCTAAGACTGAACCCAGCCCAAGCAGGCAAATTTTCATCATAAACAATAAGGAATATAATTTATGTATAGATATTCGAATTTATGTATTCAAAAAGGGCTTGAAATATACCTAGAGAACTTAGCCTACCCTAAGAAATCTAAAGAAGGCTTCAATTAAAATCCGAATAATATTTTATGAACAAGATTACTTAAGTAAAACATTCACAACATAAACTTCTTATGCACTCATACCAAAAAGACTCAATAGCCTTTTGCAGAAGACTGCATCAATACCTTAAACAGTTGGGAACTGCAACAAAAACGAGCATATATCTAAAGTCAGAAATCTTGGTGTAGTGCTTAAGCTCAACGTCAGATGCTTTTAAAAACGCTTTAAAAATCAAGATGCTACTTTCCAATTTCAAAGATCACGGCCTTTTTCTGGCTTGATATATATTATAAACGTATCAACTAGCTTGGTAAATTGAAAAAAAAGACTTAGGCTAAACATTTAATTTGCCAATTTAATATACCCTTGAAAACAGTGTTCGAAAGGCGCTACCATTGATAACAAAAAAGTTTTTCCTCAGAATTAGTTTTTAGACCGATCGTTCCTATGGCAGCTATACGCTATTGTCATCCGATTTTGATAAATTTTTCCAGAATTGTGTGGAAGCATATAAAACTGATATATACCACGATTTGTAACGTGAAACAAAAGCCAGAGCTACGAAAAAAAAAGTTTTCAAGACTAGTTAATTGACCGACCGTTTATATGGCAGCTATATGCTATAGTCATCCGATTTTGGTAATTTTTCAATATTGTGTGGAAGCATATGACGCTTCCAATTTGGTGACGCTACGATGGAAAACAAAAAGTTTTTCTCATTAGAACTAGTTTTTAGACCGATCGTTCCTATGGCAGCTATATGATATAGTCATCCGATCCGGCCGATTCCGACAAATGTGCAGCGTATTTGTATTTAAAGGCATTTTGCAAAGTTTGGTCAAGATAGCTTTAAAACTGAGGGGAGGAGATAGCATAGAAACAGACGGACAGACGGACGACGGACGGACGGACAGACGGACAAACGGAAATGAACTCCAGCTCGTCATGCTGATCAAGAATATATATACTTTATGTGGTCGGAAATGCTCCTTCACTGTTACAAACATCGTGACAATTTTAATATACCCTGTGAAAGGTATAAAAAAACGTGTTAGGCTTAGAATGTAAAACATGTTAATTGAAAAAAAATTGTATATACCTTGAGAAATGCCAGAGTTGGAAAACAGTGTTGAATAACAGTGTTAGAAAACAATGTTGAAAATTAGTGTTAACGCATAGTGATGGAAAAAAGTGTTGAAAAATAGTTTTAGAAAACGGTATTGGAAAACAAAGTTCGAAAACAGTGTTCGAAAACAATGTGGCAAAACACTTTTGGAAAAAAAGTGTTGGAAAACTGCTTTGCAATGTTCCGAAAAAAAAATTGTTGGAAAACTATGTTCGAAAACAATGTTGGAAAACCATGTTAAATTAACAGTGTTCCAAACAATGTTGAAAAAAAGTGTTTAAAAACAATGTTCAAAAATGAGTGTTCGACAACACTGTTGGTAAATAGTGTTGGAAAACAATGTTGCCAATTAGTGTTGGAAAAATTTTGAAAAGCAGTGTTGGAAAATTGTGTTGGAAAACTCCAGAAAGGCCATGGGTCATAGTGGTCTAAAACGTACTACAATTAAATTTAGTGATTTGGAGTGAAGGCTGTGTCTGTGTGAGCGTTATGCGTTATTTTGAAATTGAATTTTACCCCTACCAAAAAATCTTCCGTACCGAAATTAATAATGTTTCACATCAATCTGAGACTTTGAGAAATGAAATGAAAATATTCTAATTAAATTCGTAATAGTTCAATCCTTTTCAAACTTTCAGTACATAAAACATGGTAAAAATTGTCGAACATTTATTTTTCTGTGTGAAAACCGCAAAAATTCTAGTTTTTGCAGATATCTCAGAAGATGTACACTAGAGTGTCCCTTCATAAGGTAAAATCGGAAAACCTAACTCTCACTATCGTAAATGGTAGGTTTAGGTTTTCAAAAAATTTACATAAAAATCCAAAAAAATGTATTGTACGTTGTACACGTTATACAAAATGTTTCACTGGAAGGCATGGTAAAAATTTTTCAAAAAAAGGGCGTAAAACTGTGGGCATAAAATTGTTTCCTGCTGAATTTTTTAATCATGTTTTTGGGGCGGTTTTCTTATTAGTACTTCTCTAGTATATCCAAATTTGCTTAATCACTGTGCGTTATTACATGCCATATGAGTATCTTAAACACCTCTATTGAAGCTAGGTGAAAAATTTGCGTTTTAGATAAAGTAAGTCGACCTAAATAAGTCCATTTCAAAGCATAACCCATTTTATTGTAATGTTCTCACTAGAGTTGCGGTCTAATAAAAGCGGTGTTAAACCTTTAAACCTTCTTGAGGCTTGTATTCTTCCGGATTTTATTATTTCAAGAACTTCCAACAGCGCCAAATGCTGCTATTTTTTCTTTAACACTTTCTACGAACATTTTTTGATATCAAAACCGACCCAACACCTCTTTTAACATCGCTAAAACGGTTTATCAGCTACTTTTCATATGAAAACCGGTTACATCGAGGTTTAGTAGCATTAACACCACTTTCCTTAGCTTTTTTGTACCTCTTGCGCCGTCATTTAATGACAAAAATCGCCTACTTTCCTTTTTTTAGTATCTTTATCACCGCCTGACACCGCTTTTAGCATTGTAAATACCTTTGACCAGCATCTTTAAATATGACTTGCCTTAGTATCTTCAACACTGCTTACCAAACCATTCAAGTACCTTCAAACACCGCCTTCAAGCGAATTAAAAATTGTTAGTATATTTTACACTTTTTATCGCTTTAAATATCTTAAGAACCTACATTGAAGTTATGGGAAAAAATCATGTTTTAAGTAAAGTTAGTCGACCTGAAATAAGTCGTTTTTAAAACAGAAATGCTTTTATTGTGATGTACTTATTAGAGTTGCGGTCTAAAAAAGGCGGGTGTTAAACCTTTTAACCTTCTTTGGGCTTGTATACTACCGAATTTTAATATGATAATCGCCCACTTACTTGTTTAAGTATTTTCAACAGCGCCTAATGCTGCTGTATTTATCTTCAATATCAACTGCTAATATTTTTTAATATCAAAACCGACTACTTCCACTTTTTTGTGTCTTCCACACCGCCTACCAACTTATTTTAGTATTTTAAATATAAGATACAACCACTTTGAATAACTTAAGCACCGCTTTTTGAAATAAAAACCCGTCTACCAGCCTCTTTATCTTTTACACTGTGCTATACCACTTTTTAGTATCCTTAACACCGCCTAACAACTTATTTCAGTATCTTCAACCCCAGATACTACCACTTTCAATAAGGTAAACACCGCTTTTTGAAATAAAAAACAGTCTTCAAGCCGTGTTATTTCTTACACTGTTGTATACCACTTTTAGGTATATTTAACACCGCTTAACAATTTATTTTAGTAATTTCCACACCAGATACTGGCACTTTTATTAACTAAAACACCGCTTTTTGAAATAAAAATCGCCTACCAACCGTTTTATCTTTTACACTGTGTTATACCACTTTTTGGTATCCTTAACACCGCCTAACAACTTATTTCAGTATCTTCAACCCCAGATACTACCACTTTCAATAAGGTAAACACCGCTTTTTGAAATAAAAAACAGTCTTCAAGCCGTGTTATTTCTTACACATGTTGTATACCACTTTTAGGTATATTTAACACCGCTTAACAATTTATTTTAGTAATTTCCACACCAGATACTGGCACTTTTATTAACTAAAACACCGCTTTTTGAAATAAAAATCGCCTACCAACCGTTTTATCTTTTACACTGTGTTATACCACTTTTTGGTATCCTTTAACACCGCCTAACAACTTATTTCAGTATCTTCAACCCCAGATACTAACACTTTTAATAAAGTAAACACCGCTTTTTGAAATAAAATCGGCCTGCTAGACGAGAGAAACGTATAATAGAGAAAAGCACTGATCAGATCTCAAATTGATCAGCCAAATAGACTCAAGGTTTAGAAATTGACATGAAATAAATTTGTTACAGTGTATTTATTGATTTATATTTGAATGTGGGATTTATATGACTGGACAAGGAGGAGTCACCTTTTACCCTTTTACGATTTCGGATGAAATAATCTAAACAGTAGCCAAATTCACACAGAGAAACCATGGCGGAACGATGAGTTTTTAGTTGTACCAGAAAATTACGCGCAAACCCACTCACACACACACACACACATACACAGAGTAATACACAGACAGAGACAGAGAGACAGGCTGACAAAATGGTTGGCCAACGACGACTAAACAACAACAAAAACAGCAATAACAAACATGAATTTTAACAAAATACAATTTCAATACAATTCAAACTTTCTAACACACACAGAGAGAGAGGGAAAGAGACAGCACTAGAGCGTTGCCCCTCAACCGCAGTGCCAACATTGCCTGCCCCTCCCCCCTTGTCAGTTGTGCGAATATGAAACTAAAACTTCCTCTACTCATTTCCTGTCCTGTGGAAGGGGGGTTGGGGGTGGGGGGTGGGGGTAAAAACTATCTCGCCCGAGTGTCTCGCCAGTTTTCAGTTGCGTTCTAAATTCATACATTCATTACCATCGCATTCCATTCGCACCCAACCACCTAACCCACCCAAAGTTAAATACAATCGTTGTGGGTCCGTAAACAAAAGCCAGGATGTGGGATGTGGGAGGTCGTCGCCGATGCTGCTGCTGCTCATAAAGTAATAAATTGTACCGTAAATAGTGCGGCGCGCAAGTGTTCGATGAGTGTGTGAGTGAGGGTACGCCCACTGACTCTGACTGTGACTTAAGTAGCCGTGGAGCAATTCATCTTCAGCTTACGTAGATCCATCTATGAGGCCTTTAGATAAACCAAGAACAGCTTGCCCAGAGCCAAGAGCTACCCCACACACACACACACACACACACAATTCTAATCGCCGCAACGTTAACCACATACGACCACATCGTTCATCATTGCCCCGTGCGTGCTGACGGTTACCCAAGAGAAGGAGTGGGTGGAAGGATTGGCATCAGGCTGGCTGCCTGTACTAATGAATTACGCAATCTAAAACTATGTACATTTAATTCAAATTCACAAAACTGTACGCCAAACTAACCGAGACGCACACACACACACACACAGGGAGAGTTCCCGTTCCCACTACAACAACAACAATAACTTTTGGGCAAACTTTTTTTGCTGCCAGCGTCAACGTCTACGCTGGCGCTGATGCTGATGCTGTGTATATTTTGGAATAATTCAAAGCATCCAACTTCAACATCCATCTTCTCCCCTGATCCAAGCCCACACCAACAACAACAACCCCATCAGCAGATGGCCTAAGCATCGCCCATCGCCCATTGCCCATTGCCCATTGCCATACCATTACCAACACCATTGGCGTCAACGTCAGCATCCATCGCACATGTCCTTGCAATTGTTCCTTGCCCACTATGGACTATGGGCAAAAAGTTCAGTTTTTTTTTAGCTTGAAAAAAATATCTAAAATCAAACATTTTTAATCCAAAAAACAGAACCGAAAACTATGGACGCGTTCAGCAGAGACACTTGATCACTGATCAGCTTAATAAAACTTCCCTTATTATTTAGCATACTTTTAGGGGGTCTTGTTAAATTGACATTTGAAAAAGCTTCAAGTAAATATCATATTAAACACAAGAACTTTTCCTCTTGTGCTACATAAATTACCAAGAAATATATCATTGATCAGGGAGCAAGTTCTTCTGCCAATATTTTCTATGTTGTAAGAAGCACACAGAGAAAAAAATTGATATGAAATGGCAGTCATTTCCACATTTTTTCATATCAATTTCACTCTGATATGACAAAGATTAACTTGATATGATAAAAAATATCAATACGATCTTTTCTAAAAAAAAAAAAAAAAATGACTTGTCTGGGGATCGAACTCGAGACCTTGCGTGAAGTCTCAACTCAGTCAGCCAAGGCAGACATTTATGGGAAGACGTCTAAGAAACTATTTATATTAAGTATGAATAAATTGATATTTTTAAAAGATCATTTTAACCAGCAAACATTAAATTGATCTTGAGCTTTTTTTTCTGTGCAGTAGCCGAGAACCAATATTTTTTAAGCCGATTAGGTATCAAAATATCGTCAAAATATCAGGGTTTTCCTCAGTGTATACTTTCTGCTGAACAAATTTGCAATCCAGCAAAACATATGTCAAATCTTTGATTTTAAAGGATTTTTTTTAAATACCAGTATTTCGAAATAGAGTCCAAGGTACCCCAAACGGTACCCAAATACCGAAATAATCTAGAACTCAAACAGAAACTTGTACTAAAACATTAGTTTTGATTGAGTAGAAATTCCTGGTTTATTTTTCATGAACTAGTTCAGTTTTTGATGAACATTATTGCATTTCTTGATGAGCTAGTTTATTAGTTAATTTTTTGATGTACTAGTTCGTTAGTTCACTTTTTGATGAACTGGTTCATTAGTTCATTTATTGATGAACTAGTTTATTGGTTCATTTTTTAATGAACTATGCTATTAGTTCAATTTTTGATGAACTAGTTATTGTTAATTTTTATGAACTAGTGTATATAAGATTTATGAATAGATTAATTGATAATGTCTTTAATAAAATATATTAGTTTTTGGTTCATTTTTTAATGAACTATGCAATTAGTTCAATTTTTGATAAACTATTTTATCAGTTAATTTGTCATTGACTAGTTCATTAGTTAATTTTTTGATGAACTAGTTTATTAGTAAATTTTTCATGAACTAGTTCATAAGTTCATTTATTGATAAACTTGTTCTTTAGTTCATTTATTGATGAACTAGTTTATTGGTTCATTTTTTAATGAACTATGCCATTAGTAAATTTTTTGATGAACTAGTTTATTGGTTCATTTTTTAATGAACTATGCAATTAGTTCAATTTTTGATAAACTATTTTATCAGTTAATTTGTCATTGACTAGTTCATTAGTTAATTTTTTGATGAACTAGTTTATTAGTAAATTTTTCATGAACTAGTTCATAAGTTCATTTATTGATAAACTTGTTCTTTAGTTCATTTATTGATGAACTTGTTCTATAGTTCATTATTTGGTGAAATAGTTTATTAGTTCATATGAACTAGTTCATTAGTTCATATGAACTAGTTCATTAGTTCAGCTGAACTAGTTCATTAGTGGGCCGTCCAGGCCTCAAGGCAAGAGTGCATTGAAAAAATGAGCGTATGAAATTTTTTAATGGGGGGAGGGGGACACATTTAGGAAGAGATTACCCGGAAAATGATTTCAAGTGCTTTAGATGTAATCAGAAAGAAGATGTGATAAAACCATCAAATATGTTCACTCCTTCTAGGTTAGAGTTGAAGTCTGTTGTACACTCGGGACTTATATTCAAAGGACTGATTGATACAGGAGCGAATTAATGTTTATTCAGTCACAAAACTTTTATAAAGTTCAAAAATCTTTGAAAGAAATTTATTGGAAAATGTCGATTTGATAGTGACAAAGGACGAGACTAAAATTGTGCGCAGAACTGTAACCAAATCAGAACTGTAACCTTACAGTAAATTCCAAATTGTGTCTAAAAATGAGGGTAAACTACGAGACATTTAGAAGGCTTGAATGAAACCAGATGTATGTCTTTGCTTATTATAAGCAAGATCAGAGACGTCCATTAAAAAATAAGAACCGAGATGATTTATCTCCGTCGACTCAGGGCAGAACCAGTAAAAGTGGGTGACGGATTATTCTCTCTAATAACAGCTGAGCAGTGAGGTCTACCGAGTCTGCATAAGTCGGAAAGAATTCTAATACTTCCTGGAGTGCTTCCCAAAACATTATTTTATAACCGCATAATGGTCCATTTGGGTACATAGACTTATAGTACATGTTTCAATCTTTCTAAAACGCCAAAGATCATAAGCATAGCTCTATTTTTGTCAGAGTTACGGCAGATATAAGGTAGGTGATTTTTTTAGAGAGTTTTCGGGGCGCCTTAAAAACTATTTTAAACTTAATTAGAAAGAAGTTGTAACCTAAAGAGCGAGATCCAATCTATCGAAATCGCCAGTTTTTCAAATGATCTATACTTCATTTAGTACCCTTTGGTTCATTAATCGAACTATAGATCATTTTTTTAACATAAAAATAAAAAAGAGTGTGAAAAAGTTTAGTTACTCATTAATCTAGACACTTTAGGGATCGTTTTCTCATCTTTATGTTTTTCAAATCTAGGTGGATATTAAGCAAATAAGTGTTGCCTACTTTTAGGCCGCTTTAAAAATCATTTAGATGTCCTTGTAATTAAAAGCAAAGATATTTTTAAAGGCAACACACATTTTCCTAATATCCACCTAGATTTCAAAAACATAAAGATGAGAAAACGGCTCATGTAGGCGAATTTGTTGGTTCAAATTTGTAAAAAAGGATATCCATAGTGCACAGCCTCCCCCCCCATCCTTTCCCAGTCCAACACGAGAGCGAAAGCGTGCGCAAAAAGCAACAACAACAACAACAACAGTTATATTCCCATATAATATTCGTACACACTTTGCAAACATGTTTGTCGATGATGTATTATACAAAATGCCCATAAAAAGGCCCGCATGAGCGAGACGGCGCGACAGGCGAGCGTATGGTGGGGGGGCAGGGAAGCGAATGGAGTGTGCCAGAATGAGAGCATCCGATGGCGTAATCATCGTTTGTCTCTGTGTGTCTATGTCCGTTGCCCCTGTGTGTATGTATGTGTGTGTGTGTGTGTGAGCCACTAAATCGAAATGCCAAAATGCCCATTTCTATTCTGAGTTGGCCCCGCATAAGCGATACAGACATTTCGTTTTTTGGGGTAATACATCAAACTAGCCGCATCAATAGCACACACACACACACACACACATAAGGGTTGGGTTGCATGCGGCGTGTTAAAACAAAAACAATGGCCAAGTTAATATTGTATGTGTGTGTGTGTTGTGTGCGAGTATATGGAAAAAGAGTAAAATACTTCATGCAGAACCGAGCCAAAAACCGAATCGGATAGTAGAAGGACGAGAAGCAAAAACTTCTTGCCACCAAAAGTAAAGGAGATAATCTTGGACAAAGACGAAGAGTAAAATGCTTGCCAAGTATCCTCGTATGTGTGTGTGTGTGTGTGTGTGCCGAGTAGGAGCAGAACTCTGTTCTAATGACCGCCAAGATAGAATGACATTTGGGGCTGTCAGCTCTCATTGTTGGCCCGTTTGTTGTATTGTGTCTCTGTGTGTGGGTCTGAGACTGGGCTATACACACACATGCAGACAACAAGTACACGTGTGTGTGTGTGTGTGCGTGCGGATGCAGAGAAGAAAACTTTAAGTACACACAGCGCCCAAGGAGTCGTGCTTAAAAACCAGCCCAAGTTACAGTGGGCTGTAATGGTTAAGATTTTGAGCTCAAACCTGGGTTGCTTTAAGAAAATGACGGCAGCAGTAGCTCAGCAGCATTTGTAATCTATAAAGTGGCTATTAAATGTTACATTTTATGATCTTCAGTCTCTCTTTCTACCGAAAACCCTTTAATAACCCCAGAGTATGTAATGAAATTTGGTCCCAAATAGATAAAGAAACTGTTTTCTCATTTAGGAAAATCCACCCCCAAAGCAAAAAGAAAATGTGATGGCGGGTTAAAAACCAAACTTTTTGTTCGACCTTTTTAATTTGTAAGCCTTATGTGCATAATATATGGGAAAATTATTTTCCAAAGTATCGGAAATAAAAAATTTAGTTTTGGGAAAATGAGAGGTTAAAAGTTAAAGGTTACCATGTGGGCGGAGTTTTTAGCTAGAACGTGATATTTAAGTCGATGCAAGGTAGGAAAATTTGGTTGGGCCTACAGCCAAGCGTTATCTATGAAATTCGTTTTGCCAGTCTTATGGCAACGTATATGTTAAAATATTAAACCAAGATGGAGACAAATAAATCAAAAAACAATATTTAAGTTTTGGGAAAATCTACCACAGAGGTCGGAAAACGAGAGGTTTAGGGTTAAACCGGATAGCGCAGGGCGGTAAAAAAAACTCGGGAAATATAAATAAATTAAAACTTTTTTTTTTTCATTTTCTGACCATCCATATTCCTATACAAAATTACCTTAGATTTTTCACGACTTCAAACTTAAGTCATGGATAATCCGAAAAATTCCCTATTTAGGCCTATAAATTTTCATCAAAATTTGGGCAAATAAAACACTACGGGGTTGCCCATATTCGACGGACCCATGTTTTTTTTTTTAAAAATCAAAGAAAAAAATAAAGGAAAAATTTGGCGGTTGTGAAAATCTTAATCATTTAATTTGTTCCAGTGGATTTGTTTACATCAATTTTTGAATATGATATCTCTCAAATGGCCCGCCTCTGGCGTTGATGGCGTATTGTGCCCTTTTTGCAGCTTTTTCCATCGTTTTTCCGCCAACATTTCGGCCGGAATAGCGGCTATTTCTTCACGAATGTTGTCCTTGAGCTCTTCTACGGTCCTTGGCTTGTTAACGTAAACCTTTGACTTCAAATATCCCCACGAAGAAGTCAGGCGGCGTCAAATCGGGCGAACGCGGTGGCCAGTCCGTATCAACACGGCGGCCCGGAAACAATTTCTTCAGACAATCGATTGTTATGCGACTTGTGTGCGGTGGAGCGCCGTCTTGTTGAAACAGAACTGCCTCATACGCTTTCGACGAATAATTGGCATCACAAAATTGGGTCATCATGTCGCGATAACGCTCCTGGTTGATGGTAACAGCATGGCCATTTTCATTTTGGAAAAAAAAACGGCCCAATGACCGTTTTTCACTCTTACGCCGCACAAACTGTGACTTTTTCGTCTGAAGAGGCACTTCTTGAATCTCCTGAGGATTTTCGGTGGCGTAAATACAGCAATTTTGCTTATGGGTCCCATTCAATAGAGGCGAGCTTCATCGGACATTTTAATTGTTGCACGTTGAGTTTTCAATTGTTGTTCTGTTGAATGTAAATTTCAACTATTTCAGAGCGCTCGCGTGGCGTGTATTGTTCCATGGTAAAAATCTGCTGGACTGACGCTTCAAACGCGGTATGTCATTAAGCGATCTGACATCTCTGTCAAAAGTTATGGCGTTGCCAGATGGGTTCCGTCGAATATGGGCAACCCTGTATGTCTATGGAATTTCAACCTAAAATTTCAGATTTACCCAAAAATGTTCCGAAAATGAGAACACAATTTTTCTAAGTAGAAGGATCAAGTTAGCGGTGCGCGCGCGTGAGGGATTTTCCTTTACGTGTAACGCACGATTCTCGAAAATAAAAATCTTTGACGCACTATTCACGCACATAGTTTTTGAGCGTTTTGAGTCACGCACGGTTCGAAGCGATTATGCACTCAAACAATGTAGAGACCCTATTCTATCATGGGTTTTGCATGGCGACACTGCGCCCTTTATGGAGCCGCTACGAGCAGCGTATTCACGAAGTCAAAGGTAAAATTAGTTTCAGGATTAATATTCTTAACTATAATATGACTTATATTCACAATAAAAGAACTTTAACACGCACGAATCACGCACTGATCACGGATGCTCAAAGCACGAAAGACTGTGTTTTCTCGATCACGTCGGATGTTCTGCGTGTAGTTCAAAAATTAAAATGATGTCCTGGTTAAACATAAACCAGTAAATAAAATGAACTAGTTCAAACAAACTAGTAAATAAATAACAAGATCAAATGGACCAATCCCTCAAAAATGAACTAGTTTCGTACCACTGTTCTGGGGCCTTAGAGAAAAAGCAAAAGGTTACATTTTGGCAATAAGATGCGGCGTCCCCCATTCCCCCCCCGTTTGGTACAAGGGAACCAAATATAAGATTCCGACCCGAGCGCAACTGCGGTCCAAGTACGTGAAAATTGATAGATGAGTTATGGCCGAGGGTGAGGTTGAAGGCAAAGGCGAAGGGTTTGCATGCATATGTCCTTACACACACACACACACGGAGTTTTGCAAGTGGCAATGAGTCCGAAGACGTTCCTGTCCGTCCGAGTGTCTCTGCCTGTGTGTGTGTGTGTGTGTGTTTGTGAAGGCAGAGCATTTTTCAACGTTTGCGCCGGCAGCCGGGGGCATTAAAAGTTTTCGTATTTATTTTGTAGTCGGTTAACAATATTCCTTTGCCTTTGCCGTCGTCGTCGTCGTGGTCCAAACCGACTCCGACCCACTCATGGCGCATACGTGTAACAGTTTTGTAATTGTATGCGTGCGTTTTGTTTGCGGACGTGGTCGTCGTGGATGTCTTGGACGTCTTGTAGTAGGAACACACATGTGAGTAGATAGATAATACATATATAGGGAATAGGAATAGGAATACAAGTACATGGCATGGATGTGTGCGTGTGTGTGTGTGTGTACGGGTCGAGCTGAAAACTTTTATGTGTAATACATCAATTGCAAAAAGATAGCCAAATGCTGTTAAGTTTATATACAGCACATACTCTAGCTCTCTCTCTCTCTCTCTCTGTGTGTGTGTGCGTATGTTTTGAGTGTGTGTTGGTGGTTCACTTTGGGCGGCGGCGAAGTTACTTACGCCAGCGCAAGTAAAAGATACATTTATTATGTGCGAAGAGCGATGAACACAAGCGATTTATCCTTTTTAACTTTTTGTATGTGTGTGTGTGTGTGTGTGTGTGTCGTGTATAAGTTGGGGGGGGCTTTGTTGTCTCGACTGGACCACCCACATCTTGACTGTGACTAATTTATTACCACAAGCGGGCACACACGGGCATCCACCGAGTAGTTTAAAGCGGGCTAATTTCGTTTTTTGCTGCCACTGCCCTCCAAAAGTAGGCAACATTTTTACTTAGTAAAGGTTTAAGGCCTTTGCTTTAATAGTTTATGGCTAACATATTTGTTTATTAATATTTAATAAGAACTTTCAAGTTTATTTAGAATGAATTGATATTATATTATGTTCTGATTGCTTTATAAGTGCCAAACGACAGTTTTAAGCCTTTTTTTCTGGCTTATGCTCAGGTATCCACTTAATTTACATAAAAAAATTATGAAAAAATTTTGTTTTTGAAACTTATATATGGTCAATTTAGCTATTTGTTGATGTGAAATAACACAATTTGGGCTCCCAAATAAGAAAAAACAAAAGAAATTTTTCAAATAAATTTTTGTTGATTAATTTTTGATATTTCAATTTTGAAGTTGATTTCGGGGATTGTCTCACATAATATACCATACTTTTCGTTATCTAAGAAATATTTAGGTTAATATTAATTATTATTTATTATTTTTTTACTTTGAATCATATTTTTAATTAAGAACATAGTTTAGGACTTATTTTGGTTTAGAACCCGGAATTGTGACTTTTCTTTAATTATGCCAAAATAGTTAAACCTGAACCCTTTCCGAATCAAAATTTTAGGTTCGTTTCAACAAAAGTTAACTTAGTTATAACTGACTTTTAGAAGTAGAATATAAAAAAAAAAAAAAGTCAAGTTTATGGCGGCGGGAAAATGTGTGGACAATTTGGGGCATCAAATAACAAAGTGCAACCCACAAAGAGTTAAAGATTGCTTAAAGTAACCACTTAATACTACTTTTTGTGTCTTTTTTGCCTATTTATATCTTTAATCAGAATATCTATCGAAAAGACTTGGGAATACCCGGAAAACCACTTACAATTCCCAATAATCTTTTTTTATTTAAAAAAATGAATGTTAGACCACAGCGGTTATATCACAGCTATATGAAATAATGGTTCAAATTAAACCTTACTTGGTAGGACACCTAGAAAGCTTCGAATACGTGTACAAACCGAGTTTCAAATCAATAGATTAAAATACAACAAAGTTAGTAAAAATCGTTTAGATAGGTAAGTAATATGGTAGCTATAAGAAAAAGTTTGGTAGGACACCTTACAAGCTTAAAATACGCCTACAAGCCGAATTTCAGTTCAATAGTTAAAAAAAGAACAAAGTCGGTCCGATACGTCATATGACAGCTATATAAAATAATGGTCTAAATTGAGCGAATCTTTGTAAGTCATCTGGGATGCAATATAAGCATATAATTAATAACATAAGCCCACAAAATCCTATTTTTTTCGACCGCCACGAATGATTTTCAATTCTTAAATGGAATTTGGGTTGTCCTTATTCCAAATCAGTTACCGGATTTTTTCTATCGCCCTCAGTTTACAAGATATAGCTATTAACATGAATTTGTTTATTATGGACGACATTTTAAAATATCGCATAACGCGTAACGCATAACGCTATGTGCCCAATATACAGGCAATTACAATTAGACTTTATCCAAACTAAAAACGAGAAGGCAAAGCTAACTTCGACTGTGCCGAAGTTTTAATACACTTGAAAAAGTTTACTCCAACTGATTTGACCGGTACAATATATATAGGATATAGATATCAGATATTTAAAATTTTTAAATCATTGCTAATAAAAATTTGATACCATAAAAAAAAACTTTTCTTAGTAAAACACATTTTCCGACCGATCGGTCCTATGGCAGCTATATGCTATAGTCATCCGATTTTGATAATTTTTTTCAAAATTATGTGAAAGCATATAAAACTAATATACACCAAGATTGGGGACGCTACGATAAAAAACAAAAAAGTTTTTCTCACTAGAAGTAGTTTTTTGACCGACCGTTTATATGGCAGCTATATGCTATAGTCATCCGATTTTGATAAATTTTATCAGAATTGTGTGGAAACGTATAAAACAAATATATACTACGTTTGGAGACGCTACGATGGAAATCAAAAAAGTTTTTCTCACAAAGACTTATTTTTCGACCGATCGTTCCTATGGCAGCTATATGCTATAGTGATCCGATTTTGATACATTTTTCCAGAATTATGTGGAAGCATATAAAACTAACATACCAAGATTAGTGACGCTACGATGAAAAACAAAAAAGTTTTTCTAACTAGAACTAGTTCTTAGACCGATCGTTCCTATGGCAGCTATATGATATAGTCATCCGATCCGGCCGGTTCCGACATATTAGTTGCGTGCAGTAAAAAAAAGACTTTGTGCAAAATTTCAGCTCGATAGCTTTAAAACTGAGAGACTAGTTCGCGTAGAAACAGACAGACGGACAGACGGACGGACGGACAAGCGGAAATGAACTCAGCTCGTCATCCTGATCAAGAATATATATAGTTTATGGGGTCGGAAATGAATATTTCTATGCGTTACAAACTTCTGGGCAAAATTAATATACACTTTTCAAGTGTATAAAAATTCAGTATCGAAAAACTATAAATATTTTACTACTATATATATATTTTAGAATCGGAGTAGATTGATATTTATCCGTCCATATGTGCGTCTCTTTGTCTACACAAACTATTTTCTCATTTTTTAAAGCTTTTATACTCAAATTTTAGACAGAGTCTTCTTTTTACTCGAATTAGATGACTATATCTTATAGCGATCGGTTGGTAGTAAGTTTTAGCGCCGTTTTCACAACTTCATGTTTTTGAAATCTAGAGGGAAAATCAACAGAACAGTGGACTTTTAGGCGCTTTTAAGAATGTTCTACTTCAAGAACATTTTTTTGAACCAAAAACTTTTTGAGTTGTTGTTGTTCCGTTTTCATTTTTTACTTTATGGGAGAACAAACAATACTCATTTTAAAAATTTCGTTCTCACTTTTGAGCACCTCTGTTTTTCGTTTTTCGACCCCGGATAGTTGCGAAACATAACCCTAAAGCCAATGTGGCACGCGCTCACGGAATTGAAAGTCAAAAAGCAATTATACTCTCGATTGAGTTGAACTTTGCTATTCATTCTGAACATTTGTTTTAAAAATTTAAAAAAAATTATTGTTTTGATGCTGGCAACTTTATTTCTGAACAGGTTTTTTCCCTCGTGTAGGTGAATATTAAGGAAAGTGTACTTTCTAGGCGCTTTTAAAATGTCTAAAAGTAGGTTTATTGCATTATTAAAAAAGTCATCATTTTTTTGCCCTCAAATGAAAAATTCATTTTCTTGAAGAATTATTTATTTTTAAGTTATGGCAGCATCATACATAATACACACTGTGCATTCACTCCTTAAAATTTTCGGATCCGGTTTTTGCATTATAAAGGGCTAAGATTTTTATAATAATTATTATACTAAAAAAGGTTATAAATAGATATTCCTTAATTATTCTTATTCAAAAACGTAGCATACTTGGAAGGGCAAGAATCATGATTATTTTTTTTATTTGTGTATAAACGTAGTATATATAACCCAAAGCCGTATGGCATATTTTTTAACACGCTTAAAGTAGGCAACATAAATTTTCTCAAACAAGCACTAGCTTTGAAAGACATGAAGGATGAGAAAACGGCCCTTATAATATCACATATTTCTTAGTAAAAAGCTTCGCTGTTTTTTGAACTTTAACTTAAAGTTCGATGTAAAATTTGAAGAAAAAAATTATAAGAAAATCGTTATCCTTCAACCCTATGGACAAGGGTTACGTCTTGAAATGACGTTAGGGTTTTATGTAATAAATAAGATACTTCGCATTCTAAAGACTTGGGTGTGTGTGCCCCGAAACGAAAATTATTTGATGGGCTTGGTGGTGGAACTGGCTCATCAATTATGGGCCATTTTCTTTAAGACACTGAGCTGCTACACCTTTTACATCAATTACATGTGGAGCAGCTCAATCGCAGAGTTCTGACTCGCATGTCGCGGCACTGTTAGTGGCAAATAGAAATTAGCTTTATTAAAGATAAAGCAAGGACTGCGAGCCATAAGGCGCCATTATGCCAAGGCTTCGTTTTGCATTTCGAAAATGGACTTTGGTCAAAGTGTCGGGGGGCAAATAATGAATTTTTCTATATAAATCACTCGCGTCAATGGGCTAGGCCCATTGTGATGGTGGGGGAGGTGAAATGAAAGGGTTGTGGGTGCGTTGTGTAGGTGTGTTTAATGGTCATTTTTTCCAATGTCTTGCCGATCATTATCACCTAGGTTATTGTTATTATTATTATTGCTATGCATATATACATATTTTGTTGTTGTTGTTGTTGTTTTTGAGCTCTTTTTGTTCTTATTGGAATTTATTACTTAATAAGTTGGAAATGTTCTTTGGGCATTTTTGCGGTGGATGTTTTATGGGCCAACCCTACTCCTACCCACAGCAGATTTTTACGAGCGCGCGTTCAGCAACTTTGTTGATTTTGGAGTTTTTGAAGAGAGTCCAAGCAGATAATAAAACTATAAAAAGGGCCAAAGAGCCCTGGACCTTTTATTAATTTTTATTAGTCGTTTTATGTTGCGAATTTTTACATGCGTCTCGAGTATCTCTGAGTATCTTGACGGTTACAAATTAGACCAGACAGAGCGGAGACTTGCTGCAGTCTGCAGTTTTACGACCCAAGTAGTTGTTGATTGAATTATGGATAAAGTGATTGCTCCGCTGACCCCCATAAAAACCATTTTTGCTTGAATTCATTAGATTCGTCAAGTTAATTAGCCCAGTCTTTCACTTTTACAGGGGTGACTTTTGGGGGCAAGATTTATCGAAATCCCAATTTTAGATTGAAACGCTGCCCAGATGTCAGGCGACACACGCCAGTCCAATCTATCTCTGTATTTGTTTATCTTATAAACATACGCAAAAAAAAAAAAAAAAAAAAAAAAAAAAAAAAAAAAAAAAAAAATGACCCGGGCTCGGAAAAAAGTTTCCCCACGTACGGGCAAGCCAAGCCAAACGAAATGTTGTTTAAACTTTGCAAACAAGTTTTGCTTGTTTTTTTTTTTTGCCCTGCTCTTTTGTGTTGTGTCTTGGGCTGCGTTTTTCTTTTTTTTTTTTTTTTGTGTGGGCGTCTCCGTCTCGCATTCTCATAGATAGCATTCGAAATTGAAAGCGAAATTGCCGTTGAACATGTGTGACGACAGCCGGGAGGAGTAGTAGTAGGTGGGTGGACAGGAGGAGGTAGAGCGAGTGATATATGAACTGGCGTCAGGATGACTCCAATACAAGCATCCTCGCGCAGCATCCTCGGCAAAAGGCAAAAGTCGAAGTCAAACCTAAATGGTAAGTGACGCCAAATGCATATTCAAGTCGGACACATGCCAAGCGACTTTTGGGCCGAGTTTTAGTTTTTTTTTGTTGTTGTTATTTTGCCGCAACCCTTGACGAATGTGAATGGCGCTAAGCGATAATGCTTTTGTTTGTTGTTGTTTTAAGTTTAAAATGAGAAAAGTTTTGAAAAGGAAGTGAAGGAAGTTTAAACATAACTTGACAGATCTTAGTTTTGGGTTTGCCAAAAAATTGTTGCCTACTTATAGGTGTTTGAAAATGCTTTGCCACAGCAACGTTCTTACACCGACTGTATAAGCTCGTCGTGTAGCTTCAACAAAGCGAATATCAGCTCTGGTTAAGCTGATTTTAAACTCACTTAGAGCCGTTTTCCCCTCTTCTTGCTTTTGAAATCTAGGTGGATATTAAGAAAATATGTGTTGCCTGCTTTTAGGCCGCTTTAAAATCATAAGATGATTAGATGACTAGAACCTATAACAGGCATAGAAGCTATCGGTTCAAAAATGAGTTTAAGGGTCGTTTTTCCCTCTACTTATTTTTAAAAATCTAGGTGGATATTAAGAAAATGTATGTTGCCTACTTTTAGGCCGCCTAAAATATCAATGCTTGTGTCCAGAGATTAAAAACAAAACGAATAACGGTTATGGCTTGTCCCTCATTATTTTTAAAAATCTAGCGTGGATACTTAAGAAAATTTACTAGTTACCTACTTTTAGCCGCCTAAAATATTACCTAACGGTTGTGTCCAACCGTTACCTAAACGTAATAACCGTTACCTTAACCGTTACCTTAAAAAAACCGTTACCTTAACTTAACCGTTACCTTAACCTTAACCGTTACCTTAACCGTTACCTTAACCGTTACCTTAACCGTTACCTTAACCGTTACCTTAACCGTTACCTTAACCGTTACCTTAACCGTTACCTTAACCGTTACCTTAACCGTTACCTTAACCGTTACCTTAACCGTTACCGTTACCGTAACCGTTACCGTAACCGTTACCTTAACCGTTACCTTAACCGTTACCTTAACCGTTACCTTAACCGTTACCTTAACCGTTACCTTAACCGTTACCTTAACCGTTACCTTAACCGTTACCTTAACCGTTACCTTAACCGTTACCTTTAACCGTTACCTTAACCGTTACCTTAACCGTTACCTTAACCGTTACCTTAACCGTTACCTTAACCGTTACCTTAACCGTTACCTTAACCGTTACCTTAACCGTTACCTTAACCGTTACCTTAACCGTTACCTTAACCGTTACCTTAACCGTTACCTTAACCGTTACCTTAACCGTTACCTTAACCGTTACCTTAACCGTTACCTTAACCATAACCCTTAGTAAAATCGTTTCCGAAATATAGCAATCGACAAAATCAGTTACCTTACACTAAGAGAAAAGTAGAACGAAAAAGTTGAGTACGAATGCTCGTGAAAAAAAATGTATTCGTTCTTTAATTTTTAAGAATTTTGTTCTTGAAATCGAGAATTTTTGATTATCGGGAGATTCTTGCATATGAGTATGTTCAAGAATGGAAACTTTTTTGGAATTTAGTTCAGCTCTAAATTCAAGAATGAAATATTCTTGGATTTGAGTATACTTGGCTCTTAATTTAAGAATGCGAG
Organism: Lordiphosa mommai; assembly: GCA_018904225.1. Lineage (NCBI taxonomy): Eukaryota > Metazoa > Arthropoda > Insecta > Diptera > Drosophilidae > Lordiphosa > Lordiphosa mommai. The sequence goes on along the minus strand of JAEIFT010000661.1, from coordinate 11,804 downwards.
ACTCTTGAACTTGAGAATGTACAGCTTTTAATAGAAGAATGGGAGATTATTGGTTTCAAGAATGTCTGTCGCGCTATCGATACAAGAATTTTCTACTTTTTATACTCACAGTTTAAGAATGAAAAATTCTTGGATTTACGTACCTTCAGCTCTATAAATTCAAGAATAAGAAATTCTTGGATTTGAGTATTTTCGACTTTTAATTCAAGAATGGGAAATTCTTGGATTTGAGCATGTTCAGCTTTTAATTCAAGAATGGAAAATTCTTGGATTTAAGTATACTCGGCTCTTAATTCAAGAATTATAAGTTCTTGAATTTGAGTATGTTTGGCTCTTAAATAAAGAATGACAGATTCTTGGTTTTAAGAATGTTCCGCTTTTGATTAAAGAATGAATTAATCTTGGTTTTGAGTCTGTCAAGATATTTTCTACTTGAAATAGGAACTTTTGATACTTAGATCAAGTATGCAAATTCATGTTTCAAGAAATTCGTACTTAAGAACAGAATTGCCAAATTTGGTCTGAAGAGCAGAACACTCATAGAAAAAATAGAGAATTTCATACTTGGATCAAGAGCATTCAAGCACAATAGTACGGCTAAGAGTGAAAATTCTGAAAGTGAAATTCTTGATCTAAGAATGAATTCTTAAGTACGAATTTCTTAGAACAATAATTTTTATACTTGATCTAAGAATGAAAAGTTCTTATTTCAAGTAGAAAATAGCTTGACGTACTCAAAACCAAGATACTCTCATTTTTGAATCAAAAGCGGAACATTATTAAAACCAAGAATCTTCCATTCTTGAATTAAGAGCAGAGAAAATGCTTAAACCCAATAATTTCTTATTCTTGAATTTTAAGCTGAACGTACTAAGATCCAAGAAATTTCCATTCTTGAACTAAGAGCTGAACATACTTATATGGAAGGATCTCTCGAGAACGAAAAATTATCGATTTCAAGAACAAAATTCTAAAAAAATCAAGAACGAATAAATTTTTTTCAAGAGCTTTCGTACTCAACTTATTCGTTCTACTTTTCTCTTAGTGAAGAAGTCAGTTCAAGAGCAGCCAATCCATGCTATCATTAAAACCAAATAAGTTTTCTGTGTAAGACACAATGTCCCACTGATCGAATTTTATGATGGCTATAGAATATAGTCTCCCGATTCCGATCAAATTTTGCAAATCTGTTTGAAAGATCCTGTTCATCTGTTCATCCGATCCTTGCGTTTTCAACAAATTAGTAAAAAGAAGACTCAGCTGGAAAGCTTCAAAGACAGACAAACGGACAGACAAAGCTTTATTGACTTAGCTCGTCTTGATTTTAAAGCTATATGGTATTTTTCAGTGTACACTTTTGTGATTCGTAACATGTGGCAACGCCAAAAATGGTCATTCAGGTTTGCCATTTCACCATGAATAGACTTACAAACGAACAGCGCTTGTAAATCATTGAATTTTATTTTCAAAATTCGAATTTTATGAGAAAAGTGTTTCCCATCAAAAAAATTTTCTTTACCGATGTAGCTCATTTTTGACTTAATGGGTGCGTCTATTAACAGAATTGCCGAATTGAAGCCAAAGGCAGTTTAAGAGCTGCCAATGCGCTTTAAAAACTTCACTGTTTGGTGTTTGGTTTGTGAGCCGGCGGCATCATTCGACCGTATTTTTTTACAAATAATGATAATCTCAATGTTACAGTAAATGGAGCCAGGTATCGGGCATTGATTGACGACATTTTCTCTCAAAATGGAAGAATTGGACTTGGTTGGATAACCTCAGATATCGCCTTGGGCAACCCTTATAAGAAATAATCTTTTAAAAGTAAATGGCTGACTCCAAATAAATATTTCATTCACTATTGCAAATTTTATGTATTTTTGTTAGTTTCCAAAAAACAAACGCTTCAAAAATCACCCGATATTTCAGATACTCCGATATTCAGATAAAGTTGGAGTTTCGATGGTTTTTTTCTTTCCTTTTTAGGGCTATTCTAAAGTGTCTTTTAAAATTGTTTAATTCGGCATTGTTTAAAAGTTTTCCACTTGGAATTTCCTACTTTATTTTATTTTAGTTATGCGAGTGATTTCATTGTATCTAATACGTATTTCAAACTATTTATATTCATTTTTTTTTTTTTTTTTTTGGCATGGTAAATTTCAAAGGAGACGCATCGCGTGCCATGAAACCATAGTTGATTCACAAACTGGAACAACTTGGGTACGTGTATATGACATGCAGGCACACCTGGTGCTGGTGCTGGTGCTAGACGGGTCGTCTCCTTCTCTGCATTCGCATTTCGTTTCAATATTCGATTATAATAAATATTGAAAAATAAAACGCAATTTAATGTGTAGAAAATTGCCAAGGGCGGCGCATTTATTGAGTCATTTTGATGGCCAGAGATTTGCACATTGCATACCCAGCCCAGGGGCGTGTACAAACCAGGGCACAGGGCATGATGACGCAAGAGTCCAAAAATGAAATCAAATTAAACAATTTACTTCTGCCTTTGTGCGTGACAACTCAAGGGAGAATGCAAACAAATTCGTTGCATAAATATATCAAGTGAAAAATACAATAAAATTGAATAAAATAAAATTGAAAATAGAAAATAGAATATGCATACATAAGCTGGCTCCATGTGCATAGGACACACATGTATATTTATATATATACAATTTGTATATATATATACATATGAGGGGTTGGGTTGCAAGTGAGATTTCTTTAGTGTGCGATTGGCCAAAGCTCTCAAGTGCAGTCGCCAGAATGGGTTCTCCTTTGACCAGCGAAGCAGATTTGAAATTTGTCACATTTGAGGAAACCGAAAGGGCTCCTGGACAAGAGCTTTGCCTGCCTGCCTGCCTGCCTGCTTGCATGTGCAAGTTTCTGGCTGCGAATGACAGCGACACCACATGGTGTGGCCGGGTCAAATCAGGCGAAAGATTTTCCAGCTGCATTTTTGTATGGCTGCCGCCTCTCAAAAGATGCGTTGGGCGTATCTTTTACCCACCATTCCCACCCCCCTGGGCTCAGGTGTTTTGAGGCAAGGGTTTCGGTGTGCGTTGGTCTGTGCGTAATTTATCACTTGGTGCGTCTTTTGCTGTGCATAATTAATGAATTATAAAATGCAAACCTAATTTTGCCAACAATTTATGCACATTTTAAGTTATTTTTTGATATGGATAAACATAATAGAATAAGGATCGTATAGTGGAAAAATAAGGCATGTCTAAGTCACTTTTTGAATAAAGAAAATGATACTTAATTAGAATAATTTAATACGCTAAAAAACTGTTGTTTACGTATAAACCTTTTTTTTTTTGTTCTGATAAGTTTTTACAACATTTTAAAAGATCTCTGAGAAAGTTCAACAATAACCGCATAATAATCTGTTGAAAATTTCACCTTTTAAAAAAATTTTATAAATTTTTTTCAAACAGATTTTCAAATTTTAAAAAATCCAAAAATTTTAAGAAAATGTTTAGAAATTTTTAGATTTTTTTTTAATCGATCGGAGATTAAAAGTAGAAAATTTCAAATTTGTAAAAATCCGGAAAAATTGTAGAAAAATGTTAAGAAATTTATTTTTTTTTCAATTCAATCGCATTTGAAATCATTTTTAACGCTAGGAAATTTTAGGAAAATGGTTAGAAATTTTTTTAGAATTTTAAATTTTTTTAATCAATCGGAGATTAAAAGTTAGAAAAATTTTAAAATTTGTAAAAAATCCGGAAAAATTGTAGAAAAATGTTAAGAAATTTATTTTTTTGAATTCAATCGCATTTGAAATCATTTTTAACGCTAGGAAATTTTAGGAAAATGGTTAGAAATTTTCAAACATTTTCAAAAGTCGAAATTTTTAAAATAAAATGAGGAATATGTTTAGAAAATGGAAAAACGCGGAAAAATTTTAGGAAAATGTTAAGAAATTTTTTTTTCAATTTTTTATTTTTACGATTTTAGGAAAAGTTAGCGATTTTCAAAAGGAAAATTTTAAATTTGAAAATCTAGAATAAAATTAGGAATATGTTTAGAAAATGGAAACGCTAGGAAATTTTAGGAAAATGGTTAGAAATTTTATAAATTTTTTCAAAGAAAATTTTAATAAATTTGGAAAATTTTAAAAAAAAGGAAATAGAAAAGAAACGTAGAAATTTTAAAAAGTTGAATTTTGGAAATTAGGAAAATGGTTAGAATTTTCAAACATTTTCAAAAGTCGAAATTTTTAAATTTGGAACATCTAGAATAAATTTAGGAATATGTTTAGAAAATGGAAACGCTAGGAAATTTTAGGAAAATGGTTAGAAATTTTCAAACATTTTCAAAAGTTTTTTTAAATTTGGAACATCTAGAATAAATTTAGGAATATGTTTAGAAAATGGAAACGCTAGAAATTTTAGGAAAATGGTTAGAAATTTTCAAACATTTTCAAAAGTCGAAATTTTAAATTTGGAACATCTAGAAAAATTTAGGAATATGTTTAGAAAATGGAAAATTTGAAAATGTTAAAATTTTCAAACATTTCAAAGTGAAATTTTTAAAAAATTATTTTAATGGACGTAGGAAATTTTAGGAAAATGGTTAGAAATTTTCAAACATTTTCAAAAGTCGAAATTTTTAAATTTGGAACATCTAGAATAAAATTTAGGAATATGTTTAGAAAATGGAAACGCTAGGAAATTTTAGGAAAATGGTTAGAAATTTTCAAACATTTTCAAAAGTCGAAATTTTTAAATTTGGAACATCTAGAATAAATTTAGGAAAATGTTTAGAAAATGGATTATTTTGTTTGATAAACGGTTTCTGGTAAAGCTATTTATAATGTTTATCATCTGACCATTTTAAAAACTCATTTTTGAGGATCTATATGAAAATTCAACACTAACCGCATACTTATTTCCCGGAAAATGCACCTCCTGGGTGTGAAAATGGAATACTATGGAAACTTATTTTCAAGGATCTATATGAAAATTCAACATAATAATCTTCCATAAAATTCAGCCCCCTTTGGTGAAAAATGGATTGAATGAGCGAAAGTTTAGTTTTTGAGCGATCAACTTAACATTCATTTTCAAATTTTGGAAAATCCAGCCACAAAAATCATTTGTTTTTTATCCAAACTTATTATAAAAGCTCTGCATAAGGAACTATTTCCAAATTCCTATTATCAAAAATTTTGGTTATAAAATTACACTTTTTTCTCGGATTCAAAATAATTTTTAAATCTACGGCAAAAGTCGGAAAATGACCTAAAACACAACAAACTATTGATAAAGGGATTTTCAAAATTAAAAAATCCGGAAAATTTAAAAAAAAAAATGTTTAGAAATTTTTCGTCGGAAATTTTACATTTTGGAAAATCCGGAAAAATTAAAAAAAAAAAAAAAATAATTATATATTTTCTTAATTCAAACGTATTGACAATCATTTTCAATTCTACCACGAAGGTCGGAAAATGGACAACAACTTTTTCCAAAGATATTTTCAAATTTTAATTTTTTTAATGTTTAGAAATTTTTAATTTAATTTTTTCGATTCGATTGGTTTTTGAAAGTTGGAAATTTCATATTTCGGAAAATTTAAGAAAAATGTAAAAAATAATTATATATTTTCTCAATTCAAACGGATTCAGAAAAATTTTATCAAAATGTTTAAAAAATTGATTATTTTGTTTTATAAACGGTTTCTGGAAGAACTTTTAATAATCCTTTGGTATACAAAATTGAGTATACTATCAAATGTTTAATGATTCCCAGTAACTAAATAATATGATGTCTCATTTGTGAGTTTCACTGCATAATTTTACACTTTACTTCTAAACCAAAGAAGTTATATTATATACATATTATATTTATATATATATATTTAATGTAAATAAATAAAATTTTAATTTAAATAAAAATATAAAATTTATGTAATTTTGCACATTTTGTAATATAATTTGATTGCTTGCCTGCCTGTATAAATAATAATAAACTTTAAAATATTTAATTTTAATTTGAAATTGGCAAAAATCTGCTTGAAATGAAAAAAAAAAAAGTAAAAACTTTAGTTTTATAAGCTGAAAGAAACGAATTGGCAACAAATCAACATTCCATATCCTTTACCGTTAGCATTGACTCATAATTGTGGAATTATGAGACAATGTTTCGGTGTGTGTGTTAAAGCAATGTTAACCGTTAGAACTGAATGTTTCCCAACCCCCGAAAAAAAAAAAAAAAAAACTGAAAACTATACAATTGGCGCTTATTTTAAAATGATTTAAAATGAATTGAAATAAAATTGGATACTCAATGAAATATATATCTTAGGATTATTCAGTTCTGCTGTTGTTGTTGTTGCTGCTGCTAATACTGGAAGCTGCGTACACACATATGTATTTACCCAGCTCCCCAATCCCTGATCCAAAAACTCAAACACAAAGCACACTAGACCGGACCTCAATGGTATGACAAATTTTTATAAATGGTAAAGTAAACAGAAGATAATTGATATTATAAACAAATCAATGTTGAATGTTAAGAAATTAAATAAATATTTATTAAAAAGACAACACTGCGTATGAGTAATCTGATAAAACTTGGGTGCCTTCCGAAGAAGAACTTTGCATATAAAATGATTCGCTTCAGTTAATCAACGAGAATGGGCTAAGGTCAAAACTAACGTGAATTGTCTTTGGGGTACATTCGTACCCCAGCATATTTCTAAGAGAATCAATCAAATTCCAATGGATTTTTAACTGAAAATTGTTATATTTTATGTTATACAGAACATTTGGGATAAGTGTATATACCGTAAATGATTTTTTCGCTTTTGTGTGAAGTAAAAGGAGAAGTAATAATTTTATTTTTTTTTTGTCCCTGTCCTTGGCTTTTACCATTGTTTGGAAAAGAGTGCAAAATAATCCCAAATTACCTAAGAGTCTTGTGGTAAATTAAAAAAAAATACAAAAATAATAAGAAAAACAATTTTTTTATAAATGAAAAAAAAAAAAAAAAAAAAAAAAAAAAAAAAAAAGAAACAAGTTTGGCACCAGTTATAAAAAAAAAAAAAAAAATTTTATAATTGAAAATTTAAATTTTAAAAAAAAATTTAATAATAAATAAATAAAAATAAAATGTTTTAAAAAAAAGTTTCGCTCCAGTTATGAAAAAAGGAATAAAATTATCAAATTTTAGAATTGAAAAAAAAAAAAAAATAATAATTCTAAAAAAAATGTTAATGATAAAAAAAATTTTAATATTAAAAAAGTTAATAATAAAAATTAAAAAAGTCTGCTCCAGTTAAGACTAAATTTGTTGGGTTTTAGTTTACCAACAAGTAAAATCAAATTTAGCACCAGTTAAGACTTATTTTTTTTATTTTTTTTTATTTATGTAATTTTTTTATTTATTAATTTTTTTTTCATATTTTTAAATTTTTATTTTTTTTTTTATTAATATTTTTGTATTTTAAAATTTTTTGTATGTTGTTTTATTATTTTTATTATTATTATGTTATACAGAACATTTTGGGATAAGTGTATATACCGTAAATGATTTTTAAACTTCTGTGTAAACTAAAAGAAGACTTATTAATTTTTTCTGGGCTTGGCCTTGGTTTTGACTTTCCCCATTGTTTAAAAAAGTATGCGAAATAATCCCAAATTACCTACAGAGTAAATTAAAAAGAAATAAAAAAAATATTGAAAAAATTATTTGAAAAAAAAAAATATTAATGGAAAAAAATTTTTAAATAAAAATATTAAAAAAAAAAAATTTCGCGCCAGTTATGAAAAAAAAAATAAAAATACAAACATTTTTAATTAAAATAAATAAAAAAATTAATAATAAAAAAATAAATGTTTTAAATAAAAAAATAAAAAAATAAAAAAAATTTTAAGTAATATATAATAAAAAAAAATATTAAAAAAAAAATACAAAATTTTATAATTGAAAAATAAAAAAAAAAATACAAAAATTTTATAATTGAAAAAAAAATTTTATAATAAAAAACAAAAAAAATTTTATAATAATAAAAATTTTAAAAAATTAAATAAAATAAAAAAATTTTTCTAAAAAATAAAAATAAAATAAAAAAAATAATAATAAAAAAAAAAAAATAAAAAATTTTAGAATAAAAAAAAAAAGAATATTGATAAAATAAATATTAATTATTTAAAAAAAAAAAAAAGTTTAAAAAAAAAAAAAAATTTAAAAAATTTTTAAATATATAATATAAAATGTTGTATTTATGAAAAAAATAAAATTTTCTAATTGAAAAATAAAAATAAAATACAAAATTTTCTAATTGAAAAATAAAAATAAAATACAAAATTTTATAATTGAAAAAAAAAAAATATAAAAAAATTTTTAGTAATAAAAAATAAAGTCTGCGCCTGTAAAGACTACATTTTATTGATTTCAAAAATTTTTTTTATTTTAAACAATTTTTTTTTTATGTTTTTCTATTATTTATTTTTATTTTTTTATTTTTTTTTTTTTTTTTTTTTTTTTTTTTTTTTTTTTAATTTTACCACAAGCTTGAATGTTAGTTTTTCGGATTACTCACACGCAGTGTTGTCTTTTCTATATATTTATTTAATTTAAAAAAACATTTTAATAACGATTCAAAGAGCCAATTCTGATCTCCCCTATTTTCAATTGACGTGTCGTATGAGTAATTTTTTTTACATAAAAGTAAACTTTGTTAAGTTCTACGAGTAATGAGATCTCCTTACCCCTTTGAGGTTCGGTCTAACCCTACACAAACATCAAAATTAGAGCAAAATGTGAAAATCTTAAACTTGCTTCTGATTTCAAATTGAATTCCTTCCTCCCCCCCCCCCACCCACCACCAACTGCTGGCCCTCTCCCAATGCAGGAACATTCCTTAATGCCCAGCCGAGCATTAAACAGGAGACTATAGAGCCTCAGGGTCAGGAAGAACAACAGCCACATGAGGCGCATGCAGCAGATCGAAGACCTGGCCCCTGCAAGTTGGCCAAACTGATGCAGCGTCCGCAGCTTTCGCAGCTGTTTGAGCGACGCAGCAACAACAACAACAACAATAATAACAATAACAACCATCCACTGTCCAAAAAGAATCGTTCAGCTAACTCATCACCCACACCCTCAGCAAGGTCCTGGAATGACAGCGAGGATGAGAATCATGACCATGATGATCGTTCCTCCTCGGCCTCATCGGCCATTTCGTTAACCATGAAGCGTACACGTCAAACAAGCGAATCAACACTCTACCAAACGCTGCTAATGAAGCAGGAACATCAACAGCAGCAGCAGCAGCAACTACAACAGCAGCAGCAGCCCGCACGACACCAACAGCAGCAGCAGCAGCAGCAGCAGCAGCAGCAGCAACAACAGCAGCAGCAATATTTGGACGAACTGCAGCAATCGGTGTCGGTGTCACATCAGCAACAGCTTACCGCCAATCTGTTTATGGCCCGAACCATTGCTTTAAGCCGCTCCCGCGATTTTCCCGAACTCTTTCAAAACTCTTCAACGGCCGCTGCCGTGGCCGCTGCCGCTGCTGCTGCAGCTAATGCCTCGGCCTCTGCCACGGCCTCGGCTACAGCCGGCGCTGGCTCTGTTGCCGGTCCCGTGCCTGGCAGCTCTTCCAGCAGCAGCAGCAGCAATTATATGCTACCCTGTCCGCTGTGTGAAACACCGCTGGAGCAGCGCGTCTTTCGCCAGCATCTTGATCGTCATTACCCGCGCGATAGTCCCGTCTGTCCCGTTATCGAGTGCGGTCGCCGTTTCGCTCATCCCAATTCGGTGCGCAATCATATGCGCATTAAGCATACATTGCAATGGGCCAAAATGAAGGCCATGCGTTCGTCGGGCGGACCCTTTGCTGGCGGGCCAGATTTCAAATGAAACTGTGAGACGGCGAACTAGTGCCATAATGAAGAAGAAGAAACTCGTACTCGTATCCCGTAAAAAAGCTTTCTAGGTTGCTGCTTTCAAGTCAATGGCGACAATAAATCTCGAGACACTCGCAACTATCGTAGATAGCCAAAAAAAAAAAAAAGAACTAACTAAAAAAACAACTTAGAAGAACCACAGTCAAGTCCATTAAATTAATAACTGTAAGCGTCACAACTCTAACCAACACTGGCCAAATGTTTGAGAAGTTTAGTCGAGGCTTTAGTCAAATGGTTTCAGAAAAATAATGTTTCAGCTTCAGCTTGATATCATTTCACTTAATGAACGATCATTCCAGGAAAGAGGAATTGAGCCTCTAATTTTTTTGTTAGTTGAGAGACTTTGAAGAGGTCTCTCTCACTCTCTTTAAGTTGACACAACTTCAGTGTGTAGCTGACACTTTATGCGAAAGGTTGTTAGCGAGCTGTTGGCTTGCCTGCGTGCCTTAGGCAAATATTAGAGATGGTTTTCTGTGCTACACATACATACAAAATTTGTGTGCGGCCCTTTTTTCAGTTGTTAGCGCTTGATTTTGTGCTGTGCAGTATTTAAAATATGAAGCATGATAAAACTCAAATATAAAATAAAATATATAGGTGTCTGACGATCACTTATGATGCAAAAATAAAATTTTCAGGTGGTTTTCTGTGCTACACATACATACAAAATTTGTGTGCTGCCCTTTTTCAGTTGTAACAGCTTCAGTGTGCAGCTGACACTTGAACCGAAATGTTTAGGCCCGTTCTTGTTTCCGAATTCGATCAATCGGAGTTAATAAAAGGTACACTGATCCAATGAGCGAGCTTTTGCCTAATTATTAGCGCATAAAGGTCTCGCACAATGATGCAAAAATATCCAAAATTTGGTTAAAAGCTAGGTACTCACATTACCTAAATTCTACGTCAGCTTATACCAATGGGGAGGAGCGAAAAGTCGAGTGTGACCTTTCAACCACAAATAAACACGAAATAAGAAACGGTCACACTTATATTTAAATTTAGTTTGGTGTTTTTTAAACAAATATGCAAATCCAAGGATATTTTAATGATATGTAAAAAGCAGAAGTCAGCAGAAGGACTTGCTGCCTGATCAATGGTATATTTCTAGATAATTTCTGACACCATGCCCTGAAGAAAATAAGATTCAGTTTCCATGATTATTGTTAGATATAAATTAACGAAATTTATCTATCTACATTTGTATGAAAATCAATCAAATTCAAAGGATTTTTAATGCATTTTTTTAAATTTCTTTAACAGAACATTCAAATAACGTCTATTGGGTACATTCGTACCCCAGTACATTTGTATGAAAATCAATCAAATTGAAATGGATTTAAAAAGCACTTTTAAATTTCTTTAAGAAAAACATTTAAAGAACAAGAAATGCGTCTATGGGGTACATTCGTACCCCAGTACATTTGTATGAGAATCAATCGTTTTTAAATTTCTTTTAACAGAACATTAAAAGAACAAAAATTCGTATGTACATTTGTATAAGAATAAATCAAATTCAAAGGTTTTTAATGCATTTAAAATTCCTTTAACAGAACATAAAAATAACGTCTTTGGGGTACATTCGTACACCAGTACATTTCTATGAAAATTAATCAAATTCAAATGTATTTTTAAAGAACTTTTAAATTTTTTTAAAGAACAAGAAATACGTCTATGGGGTACATTCGTACCCCAGTAAATTTGTATGAGAATCAATCATTTTCGAATGGATTTTTAATACGTTTTTAATGTTTTAACAGAACATTATAAGAACAAAAAAATGCATCTTTGGGGTACATTCGGCCCCATTACATTTCTATAAAATTAATCAAATTCAAATGTATTTTTAAAAAGAATTTTAAATTTCTTTAAAGAAAAT